>OX453292.1:12836703-13436703 GCA_949710015.1 Crataerina pallida | reverse complement strand
CTCTAAATAAGTTTGGGATATATCATAATTTATGCAACTTTAAGCATTGCACCTAGTCCTATGATAATTAGTCTAGATGCCCGACAATCTGGTCGTTAAAAAAAAAATTTTTGATTTACCTTATAAAAATGCAATTTTTACATATGTTGTCGTAGACAAGTGCTAAAAACGCTGCTCTAAGTAAGTTTGGGATATATCATAATTTATGAAACTTTAAGCATTGCACCTAGTCCTATGATAATTAGTCTAGATGCCCGACAATCTGGTCGTTAAAAAAAAATTTTTTGATTTACCTTATAAAAATGCAATTTTCACATATGTTGTCGTAGACAAGTGCTAAAAACGCTGCTCTAAATAAGTTTGGGATATATCATAATTTATGAAACTTTAAGCATTGCACCTAGTCCTATGATAATTAGTCTAGATGCCCGACAATCTGGTCGTTAAAAAAAAATTTTTTGATTTACCTTATAAAAATGCAATTTTCACATATGTTGTCGTAGACAAGTGCTAAAAACGCTGCTCTAAATAAGTTTGGGATATATCATAATTTATGCAACTTTAACCATCGCACCTAGTCCTATGATAATTAGCCTAGATGCCCGACAATCTTGTCGTTAAAAAAAAAATTTTTATTTACCTTATAAAAATGCAATTTTCACATATGTTGTCGTAGACAAGTGCTAAAAACGCTGCTCTAAATAAGTTTGGGATATATCATAATTTATGAAACTTTAACCATCGCACCTAGTCCTATGATAATTAGCCTAGATGCCCGACAATCTTGTCGTTAAAAAAAAAAATTTTATTTACCTTATAAAAATGCAATTTTCACATATGTTGTCGTAGACAAGTGCTAAAAACGCTGCTCTAAATAAGTTTGGGATATATCATAATTTATGAAACTTTAAGCATCGCACCTAGTCCTATGATAATTAGTCTAGATGCCCGATGATCTGGTCGTTAAAAAAAAATTTTTTGATTTACCTTATAAAAATGCAATTTTCACACATGTTGTCGTAGACAAGTGCTAAAAACGCTGTTCCAAATAAGTTTGGGATATATCATAATTTATGCAACTTCAAGCATTGTGCCTAGTCCTATGATAATTAGTCTAGATGCCCGACAATCTGGTCGTTAAAAAAAAATTTTTTGATTTACCTTATAAAAATGCAATTTTCACATATGTTGTCGTAGACAAGTGCTAAAAACGCTGCTCTAAATAAGTTTGGGATATATCATAATTTATGAAACTTTAACCATCGCACCTAGTCCTATGATAATTAGCCTAGATGCCCGACAATCTTGTCGTTAAAAAAAAAATTTTTATTTACCTTATAAAAATGCAATTTTCACATATGTTGTCGTAGACAAGTGCTAAAAACGCTGCTCCAAATAAGTTTGGGATATATCATAATTTATGAAACTTTAACCATCGCACCTAGTCCTATGATAATTAGCCTAGATGCCCGACAATCTGGTCGTTAAAAAAAATTTTTTTGATTTACCTTATAAAAATGCAATTTTCACATATGTTGTCGTAGACAAGTGCTAAAAACGCTGCTCTAAATAAGTTTGGGATATATCATAATTTATGAAACTTTAACCATCGCACCTAGTCCTATGATAATTAGCCTAGATGCCCGACAATCTTGTCGTTAAAAAAAAAATTTTTATTTACCTTATAAAAATGCAATTTTCACATATGTTGTCGTAGACAAGTGCTAAAAACGCTGCTCTAAATAAGTTTGGGATATATCATAATTTATGAAACTTTAAGCATCGCACCTAGTCCTATGATAATTAGTCTAGATGCCCGACAATCTTGTCGTTAAAAAAAAAAATTTTTATTTACCTTATAAAAATGCAATTTTCACATATGTTGTCGTAGACAAGTGCTAAAAACGCTGCTCTAAATAAGTTTGGGATATATCATAATTTATGAAACTTTAAGCATCGCACCTAGTCCTATGATAATTAGTCTAGATGCCCGATGATCTGGTCGTTAAAAAAAAATTTTTTGATTTACCTTATAAAAGTGCAATTTTCACACATGTTGTCGTAGACAAGTGCTAAAAACGCTGTTCCAAATAAGTTTGGGATATATCATAATTTATGCAACTTCAAGCATTGTGCCTAGTCCTATGATAATTAGTCTAGATGCCCGACAATCTGGTCGTTAAAAAAAAATTTTTTGATTTACCTTATAAAAATGCAATTTTCACATATGTTGTCGTAGACAAGTGCTAAAAACGCTGCTCTAAATAAGTTTGGGATATATCATAATTTATGAAACTTTAAGCATCGCACCTAGTCCTATGATAACTAGTCTAGATGCCCGACGATCTGGTCGTTAAAAAAAAATTTTTTGATTTACCTTATAAAAATGCAATTTTCACAAATGTTGTCGTAGACAAGTGCTAAAAACGCTGCTCTAAATAAGTTTGGGATATATCATAATTTATGAAACTTTAAGCATCGCACCTAGTCCTATGATAATTAGTCTAGATGCCCGACAATCTGGTCGTTAAAAAAAAGTTTTTTGATTTACCTTATAAAAATGCAATTTTCATATATGTTGTCGTAGACAAGTGCTAAAGGCGCTGCTCTAAATAAGTTTGGGATATATCATAATTTATGAAACTTTAAGCATCGCACCTAGTCCTATGATAATTAGTCTAGATGCCCGACGATCTGGTCGTTAAAAAAAAAATTTTTGATTTACCTTATAAAAATACAATTTTCACATATGTTGTCGTAGACAAGTGCTAAAAACGCTGCTCTAAATAAGTTTGGGATATATCATAATTTATGCAACTTTAAGCATTGCACCTAGTCCTATGATAATTAGTCTAGATGCCCGACGATCTGGTCGTTAAAAAAATATTTCTTGATTTACCTTATAAAAATGCAATTTTCACATATGTTGTCGTAGACAAATGCTAAAAACGCTGCTCTAAATAAGTTTGGGATATATCATAATTTATGCAACTTTAAGCATCGCACCTAGTCCTATGATAATTAGTCTAGATGCCCGACGATCTGATCGTTAAAAAAAAATTTTTTGATTTACCTTATAAAAATGCAATTTTTACATATGTTGTCGTAGACAAGTGCTAAAAACGCTGCTCTAAGTAAGTTTGGGATATATCATAATTTATGAAACTTTAAGCATTGCACCTAGTCCTATGATAATTAGTCTAGATGCCCGACAATCTGGCCGTTAAAAAAAAATTTTTGATTTACCTTATAAAAATGCAATTTTTACATATGTTGTCGTAGACAAGTGCTAAAAACGCTGCTCTAAGTAAGTTTGGGATATATCATAATTTATGCAACTTTAAGCATTGCACCTAGTCCTATGATAATTAGTCTAGATGCCCGACGATCTGGTCGTTAAAAAAATATTTCTTGATTTACCTTATAAAAATACAATTTTCACATATGTTGTCGTAGACAAGTGCTAAAAACGCCGCTCTAAATAGGTTTGAGATATATCATAATTTATGCAACTTTAAGCATTGCACCTAGTCCTATGATAATTAGTCTAGATGCCCGACAATCTGGTCGTTAAAAAAAAATTTTTGATTTACCTTATAAAAATGCAATTTTCACATATGTTGTCGTAGACAAGTGCTAAAAACGCTGCTCTAAATAAGTTTGGGATATATCATAATTTATGAAACTTTAAGCATTGCACCTAGTCCTATGATAATTAGTCTAGATGCCCGACAATCTGGTCGTTAAAAAAAAATTTTTTGATTTACCTTATAAAAATGCAATTTTCACATATGTTGTCGTAGACAAGTGCTAAAAACGCTGCTCTAAATAAGTTTGGGATATATCATAATTTATGCAACTTTAAGCATTGCACCTAGTCCTATGATAATTAGTCTAGATGCCCGACAATCTTGTCGTTAAAAAAAAAATTTTTGATTTACCTTATAAAAATGCAATTTTCACATATGTTGTCGTAGACAAGTGCTAAAAACGCTGCTCTAAATAAGTTTGGGATATATCATAATTTATGAAACTTTAAGCATCGCACATAGTCCTATGATAATTCGTCTAGATGCCCGACAATCTGGTCGTTAAAAAAAAATTTTTTGATTTACCTTATAAAAATGCAATTTTCACATATGTTGTCGTAGACAAGTGCTAAAAACGCTGCTCTAAATAAGTTTGGGATATATCATAATTTATGCAACTTTAAGCATTGCACCTAGTCCTATGATAATTAGTCTAGATGCCCGACGATCTGGTCGTTAAAAAAAAATTTTTTGATTTACCTTATAAAAATGCAATTTTCACACATGTTGTCGTAGACAAGTGCTAAAAACGCTGCTCTAAATAAGTTTGGGATATATCATAATTTATGAAACTTTAAGCATCGCACCTAGTCCTATGATAATTAGTCTAGATGCCCGACGATCTGGTCGTTAAAAAAAAATTTTTTGATTTACCTTATAAAAATGCAATTTTCACATATGTTGTCGTAGACAAGTGCTAAAAACGCTGCTCTAAATAAGTTTGGGATATATCATAATTTATGCAACTTTAAGCATCGCACCTAGTCCTATGATAATTAGTCTAGTTGCCCGACAATCTGGTCGTTAAAAAAAAATTTTTTGTTTTACCTTATAAAAATGCAATTTTCACATATGTTGTCGTAGACAAGTGCTAAAAACGCTGCTCTAAATAAGTTTGGGATATATCATAATTTATGCAACTTTAAGCATTGCACCTAGTCCTATGATAATTAGTCTAGATGCCCGACAATCTGGTCGTTAAAAAAAAAATTTTTGATTTACCTTATAAAAATGCAATTTTTACATATGTTGTCGTAGACAAGTGCTAAAAACGCTGCCCTAAGTAAGTTTGGGATATATCACAATTTATGAAACTTTAAGCATTGCACCTAGTCCTATGATAATTAGTCTAGATGCCCGACAATCTGGTCGTTAAAAAAAAAATTTTTGATTTACCTTATAAAAATGCAATTTTTACATATGTTGTCGTAGACAAGTGCTAAAAACGCTGCTCTAAATAAGTTTGGGATATATCATAATTTATGAAACTTTAAGCATTGCACCTAGTCCTATGATAATTAGTCTAGATGCCCGACAATCTGGCCGTTAAAAAAAAATTTTTGATTTACCTTATAAAAATGCAATTTTCACATATGTTGTCGTAGACAAATGCTAAAAACGCTGCTCTAAATAAGTTTGGGATATATCATAATTTATGCAACTTTAAGCATCGCACCTAGTCCTATGATAATTAGTCTAGTTGCCCGACAATCTGGTCGTTAAAAAAAAATTTTTTGTTTTACCTTATAAAAATGCAATTTTCACATATGTTGTCGTAGACAAGTGCTAAAAACGCTGCTCTAAATAAGTTTGGGATATATCATAATTTATGCAACTTTAAGCATTGCACCTAGTCCTATGATAATTAGTCTAGATGCCCGACAATCTGGCCGTTAAAAAAAAATTTTTGATTTACCTTATAAAAATGCAATTTTCACATATGTTGTCGTAGACAAGTGCTAAAAACGCTGCTCTAAATAAGTTTGGGATATATCATAATTTATGAAACTTTAAGCATCGCACATAGTCCTATGATAATTCGTCTAGATGCCCGACAATCTGGTCGTTAAAAAAAAATTTTTTGATTTACCTTATAAAAATGCAATTTTCACATATGTTGTCGTAGACAAGTGCTAAAAACGCTGCTCTAAATAAGTTTGGGATATATCATAATTTATGCAACTTTAAGCATTGCACCTAGTCCTATGATAATTAGTCTAGATGCCCGACGATCTGGTCGTTAAAAAAAAATTTTTTGATTTACCTTATAAAAATGCAATTTTCACACATGTTGTCGTAGACAAGTGCTAAAAACGCTGCTCTAAATAAGTTTGGGATATATCATAATTTATGAAACTTTAAGCATCGCACCTAGTCCTATGATAATTAGTCTAGATGCCCGACGATCTGGTCGTTAAAAAAAAATTTTTTGATTTACCTTATAAAAATGCAATTTTCACATATGTTGTCGTAGACAAGTGCTAAAAACGCTGCTCTAAATAAGTTTGGGATATATCATAATTTATGCAACTTTAAGCATCGCACCTAGTCCTATGATAATTAGTCTAGATGCCCGACAATCTGGTCGTTAAAAAAAAATTTTTTGATTTACCTTATAAAAATGCAATTTTCACATATGTTGTCGTAGACAAGTGCTAAAAACGCTGCTCTAAATAAGTTTGGGATATATCATAATTTATGCAACTTTAAGCATTGCACCTAGTCCTATGATAATTAGTCTAGATGCCCGACAATCTGGTCGTTAAAAAAAAAATTTTTGATTTACCTTATAAAAATGCAATTTTTACATATGTTGTCGTAGACAAGTGCTAAAAACGCTGCCCTAAGTAAGTTTGGGATATATCATAATTTATGAAACTTTAAGCATTGCACCTAGTCCTATGATAATTAGTCTAGATGCCCGACAATCTGGTCGTTAAAAAAAAAATTTTTGATTTACCTTATAAAAATGCAATTTTCACATATGTTGTCGTAGACAAGTGCTAAAAACGCTGCTCTAAATAAGTTTGGGATATATCATAATTTATGAAACTTTAAGCATTGCACCTAGTCCTATGATAATTAGTCTAGATGCCCGACAATCTGGTCGTTAAAAAAAAATTTTTTGATTTACCTTATAAAAATGCAATTTTCACATATGTTGTCGTAGACAAGTGCTAAAAACGCTGCTCTAAATAAGTTTGGGATATATCATAATTTATGAAACTTTAAGCATCGCACATAGTCCTATGATAATTCGTCTAGATGCCCGACAATCTGGTCGTTAAAAAAAAATTTTTTGATTTACCTTATAAAAATGCAATTTTCACATATGTTGTCGTAGACAAGTGCTAAAAACGCTGCTCTAAATAAGTTTGGGATATATCATAATTTATGCAACTTTAAGCATTGCACCTAGTCCTATGATAATTAGTCTAGATGCCCGACGATCTGGTCGTTAAAAAAATATTTCTTGATTTACCTTATAAAAATACAATTTTCACATATGTTGTCGTAGACAAGTGCTAAAAACGCCGCTCTAAATAGGTTTGAGATATATCATAATTTATGCAACTTTAAGCATTGCACCTAGTCCTATGATAATTAGTCTAGATGCCCGACAATCTGGTCGTTAAAAAAAAAATTTTTGATTTACCTTATAAAAATGCAATTTTCACATATGTTGTCGTAGACAAGTGCTAAAAACGCTGCTCTAAATAAGTTTGGGATATATCATAATTTATGCAACTTTAAGCATTGCACCTAGTCCTATGATAATTAGTCTAGATGCCCGACAATCTGGTCGTTAAAAAAAAATTTTTTGATTTACCTTATAAAAATGCAATTTTTACATATGTTGTCGTAGACAAGTGCTAAAAACGCTGCTCTAAGTAAGTTTGGGATATATCATAATTTATGAAACTTTAAGCATTGCACCTAGTCCTATGATAATTAGTCTAGATGCCCGACAATCTGGCCGTTAAAAAAAAATTTTTGATTTACCTTATAAAAATGCAATTTTCACATATGTTGTCGTAGACAAGTGCTAAAAACGCTGCTCTAAATAAGTTTGGGATATATCATAATTTATGCAACTTTAAGCATTGCACCTAGTCCTATGATAATTAGTCTAGATGCCCGACAATCTTGTCGTTAAAAAAAAAATTTTTGATTTACCTTATAAAAATGCAATTTTCACATATGTTGTCGTAGACAAGTGCTAAAAACGCTGCTCTAAATAAGTTTGGGATATATCATAATTTATGAAACTTTAAGCATCGCACATAGTCCTATGATAATTCGTCTAGATGCCCGACAATCTGGTCGTTAAAAAAAAATTTTTTGATTTACCTTATAAAAATGCAATTTTCACATATGTTGTCGTAGACAAGTGCTAAAAACGCTGCTCTAAATAAGTTTGGGATATATCATAATTTATGCAACTTTAAGCATTGCACCTAGTCCTATGATAATTAGTCTAGATGCCCGACGATCTGGTCGTTAAAAAAAAATTTTTTGATTTACCTTATAAAAATGCAATTTTCACACATGTTGTCGTAGACAAGTGCTAAAAACGCTGCTCTAAATAAGTTTGGGATATATCATAATTTATGAAACTTTAAGCATCGCACATAGTCCTATGATAATTCGTCTAGATGCCCGACAATCTGGTCGTTAAAAAAAAATTTTTTGATTTACCTTATAAAAATGCAATTTTCACATATGTTGTCGTAGACAAGTGCTAAAAACGCTGCTCTAAATAAGTTTGGGATATATCATAATTTATGCAACTTTAAGCATTGCACCTAGTCCTATGATAATTAGTCTAGATGCCCGACGATCTGGTCGTTAAAAAAATATTTCTTGATTTACCTTATAAAAATACAATTTTCACATATGTTGTCGTAGACAAGTGCTAAAAACGCCGCTCTAAATAGGTTTGAGATATATCATAATTTATGCAACTTTAAGCATTGCACCTAGTCCTATGATAATTAGTCTAGATGCCCGACAATCTGGTCGTTAAAAAAAAAATTTTTGATTTACCTTATAAAAATGCAATTTTCACATATGTTGTCGTAGACAAGTGCTAAAAACGCTGCTCTAAATAAGTTTGGGATATATCATAATTTATGCAACTTTAAGCATTGCACCTAGTCCTATGATAATTAGTCTAGATGCCCGACAATCTGGTCGTTAAAAAAAAATTTTTTGATTTACCTTATAAAAATGCAATTTTTACATATGTTGTCGTAGACAAGTGCTAAAAACGCTGCTCTAAGTAAGTTTGGGATATATCATAATTTATGAAACTTTAAGCATTGCACCTAGTCCTATGATAATTAGTCTAGATGCCCGACAATCTGGCCGTTAAAAAAAAATTTTTGATTTACCTTATAAAAATGCAATTTTCACATATGTTGTCGTAGACAAGTGCTAAAAACGCTGCTCTAAATAAGTTTGGGATATATCATAATTTATGCAACTTTAAGCATTGCACCTAGTCCTATGATAATTAGTCTAGATGCCCGACAATCTTGTCGTTAAAAAAAAAATTTTTGATTTACCTTATAAAAATGCAATTTTCACATATGTTGTCGTAGACAAGTGCTAAAAACGCTGCTCTAAATAAGTTTGGGATATATCATAATTTATGAAACTTTAAGCATCGCACATAGTCCTATGATAATTCGTCTAGATGCCCGACAATCTGGTCGTTAAAAAAAAATTTTTTGATTTACCTTATAAAAATGCAATTTTCACATATGTTGTCGTAGACAAGTGCTAAAAACGCTGCTCTAAATAAGTTTGGGATATATCATAATTTATGCAACTTTAAGCATTGCACCTAGTCCTATGATAATTAGTCTAGATGCCCGACGATCTGGTCGTTAAAAAAAAATTTTTTGATTTACCTTATAAAAATGCAATTTTCACACATGTTGTCGTAGACAAGTGCTAAAAACGCTGCTCTAAATAAGTTTGGGATATATCATAATTTATGAAACTTTAAGCATCGCACCTAGTCCTATGATAATTAGTCTAGATGCCCGACGATCTGGTCGTTAAAAAAAAATTTTTTGATTTACCTTATAAAAATGCAATTTTCACATATGTTGTCGTAGACAAGTGCTAAAAACGCTGCTCTAAATAAGTTTGGGATATATCATAATTTATGCAACTTTAAGCATCGCACCTAGTCCTATGATAATTAGTCTAGTTGCCCGACAATCTGGTCGTTAAAAAAAAATTTTTTGATTTACCTTATAAAAATGCAATTTTCACATATGTTGTCGTAGACAAGTGCTAAAAACGCTGCTCTAAATAAGTTTGGGATATATCATAATTTATGCAACTTTAAGCATTGCACCTAGTCCTATGATAATTAGTCTAGATGCCCGACAATCTGGTCGTTAAAAAAAAAATTTTTGATTTACCTTATAAAAATGCAATTTTTACATATGTTGTCGTAGACAAGTGCTAAAAACGCTGCCCTAAGTAAGTTTGGGATATATCACAATTTATGAAACTTTAAGCATTGCACCTAGTCCTATGATAATTAGTCTAGATGCCCGACAATCTGGTCGTTAAAAAAAAAATTTTTGATTTACCTTATAAAAATGCAATTTTTACATATGTTGTCGTAGACAAGTGCTAAAAACGCTGCTCTAAATAAGTTTGGGATATATCATAATTTATGAAACTTTAAGCATTGCACCTAGTCCTATGATAATTAGTCTAGATGCCCGACAATCTGGCCGTTAAAAAAAAATTTTTGATTTACCTTATAAAAATGCAATTTTCACATATGTTGTCGTAGACAAGTGCTAAAAACGCTGCTCTAAATAAGTTTGGGATATATCATAATTTATGCAACTTTAAGCATTGCACCTAGTCCTATGATAATTAGTCTAGATGCCCGACAATCTGGTCGTTAAAAAAAAAATTTTTGATTTACCTTATAAAAATGCAATTTTCACATATGTTGTCGTAGACAAGTGCTAAAAACGCTGCTCTAAATAAGTTTGGGATATATCATAATTTATGAAACTTTAAGCATCGCACATAGTCCTATGATAATTCGTCTAGATGCCCGACAATCTGGTCGTTAAAAAAAAATTTTTTGATTTACCTTATAAAAATGCAATTTTCACATATGTTGTCGTAGACAAGTGCTAAAAACGCTGCTCTAAATAAGTTTGGGATATATCATAATTTATGCAACTTTAAGCATTGCACCTAGTCCTATGATAATTAGTCTAGATGCCCGACGATCTGGTCGTTAAAAAAAAATTTTTTGATTTACCTTATAAAAATGCAATTTTCACACATGTTGTCGTAGACAAGTGCTAAAAACGCTGCTCTAAATAAGTTTGGGATATATCATAATTTATGAAACTTTAAGCATCGCACCTAGTCCTATGATAATTAGTCTAGATGCCCGACGATCTGGTCGTTAAAAAAAAATTTTTTGATTTACCTTATAAAAATGCAATTTTCACATATGTTGTCGTAGACAAGTGCTAAAAACGCTGCTCTAAATAAGTTTGGGATATATCATAATTTATGCAACTTTAAGCATCGCACCTAGTCCTATGATAATTAGTCTAGATGCCCGACAATCTGGTCGTTAAAAAAAAATTTTTTGATTTACCTTATAAAAATGCAATTTTCACATATGTTGTCGTAGACAAGTGCTAAAAACGCTGCTCTAAATAAGTTTGGGATATATCATAATTTATGCAACTTTAAGCATTGCACCTAGTCCTATGATAATTAGTCTAGATGCCCGACAATCTGGTCGTTAAAAAAAAAATTTTTGATTTACCTTATAAAAATGCAATTTTTACATATGTTGTCGTAGACAAGTGCTAAAAACGCTGCCCTAAGTAAGTTTGGGATATATCATAATTTATGAAACTTTAAGCATTGCACCTAGTCCTATGATAATTAGTCTAGATGCCCGACAATCTGGTCGTTAAAAAAAAAATTTTTGATTTACCTTATAAAAATGCAATTTTCACATATGTTGTCGTAGACAAGTGCTAAAAACGCTGCTCTAAATAAGTTTGGGATATATCATAATTTATGAAACTTTAAGCATTGCACCTAGTCCTATGATAATTAGTCTAGATGCCCGACAATCTGGTCGTTAAAAAAAAATTTTTTGATTTACCTTATAAAAATGCAATTTTCACATATGTTGTCGTAGACAAGTGCTAAAAACGCTGCTCTAAATAATTTTGGGATATATCATAATTTATGCAACTTTAAGCATTGCACCTAGTCCTATGATAATTAGTCTAGATGCCCGACAATCTGGTCGTTAAAAAAAAATTTTTTGATTTACCTTATAAAAATGCAATTTTCACATATGTTGTCGTAGACAAGTGCTAAAAACGCTGCTCTAAATAAGTTTGGGATATATCATAATTTATGCAACTTTAAGCATTGCACCTAGTCCTATGATAATTAGTCTAGATGCCCGACAATCTGGTCGTTAAAAAAAAATTTTTTGATTTACCTTATAAAAATGCAATTTTCACATATGTTGTCGTAGACAAATGCTAAAAACGCTGCTCTAAGTAAGTTTCTGATATATCATAATTTATGAAACTTTAAGCATTGCACCTAGTCCTATGATAATTAGTCTAGATGCCCGACAATCTGGTCGTTAAAAAAAAAATTTTTGATTTACCTTATAAAAATGCAATTTTCACATATATTGTCGTAGACAAGTGCTAAAAACGCTGCTCTAAATAAGTTTGGGATACATCATAATTTATGCAACTTTAAGCATTGCACCTAGTCCTATGATAATTAGTCTAGATGCCCCACAATCTGGTCGTTAAAAAAAAAATTTTTGATTTACCTTATAAAAATGCAATTTTTACATATGTTGTCGTAGACAAGTGCTAAAAACGCTGCTCTAAGTAAGTTTGGGATACATCATAATTTATGAAACTTTAAGCATTGCACCTAGTCCTATGATAATTAGTCTAGATGCCCGACGATCTGGTCGTTAAAAAAAAATTTTTGATTTACCTTATAAAAATGCAATTTTCACATATGTTGTCGTAGACAAGTGCTAAAAACGCTGCTCTAAGTAAGTTTGGGATATATCATAATTTATGAAACTTTAAGCATCGCACCTAGTCCTATGATAATTAGTCTAGATGCCCCACAATCTGGTCGTTAAAAAAAAATTTTTTGATTTACCTTATAAAAATGCAATTTTCACATATGTTGTCGTAGACAAGTGCTAAAAACGCTGCTCTAAATAAGTTTGGGATATATCATAATTTATGCAACTTTAAGCATTGCACCTAGTCCTATGATAATTAGTCTAGATGCCCGACAATCTGGTCGTTAAAAAAAAATTTTTTGATTTACCTTATAAAAATGCAATTTTCACATATGTTGTCGTAGACAAATGCTAAAAACGCTGCTCTAAGTAAGTTTGGGATACATCATAATTTATGAAACTTTAAGCATTGCACCTAGTCCTATGATAATTAGTCTAGATGCCCGACAATCTGGTCGTTAAAAAAAAAATTTTTGATTTACCTTATAAAAATGCAATTTTTACATATGTTGTCGTAGACAAGTGCTAAAAACGCTGCTCTAAGTAAGTTTGGGATATATCATAATTTATGAAACTTTAAGCATCGCACCTAGTCCTATGATAATTAGTCTAGATGCCCCACAATCTGGTCGTTAAAAAAAAATTTTTTGATTTACCTTATAAAAATGCAATTTTCACATATGTTGTCGTAGACAAGTGCTAAAAACGCTGCTCTAAATAAGTTTGGGATATATCATACTTTATGAAACTTTAAGCATCGCACCTAGTCCTATGATAATTAGTCTAGATGCCCGACGATCTGGTCGTTAAAAAAAAATTTTTGATTTACCTTATAAAAATGCAATTTTCACATATGTTGTCGTAGACAAGTGCTAAAAACGCTGCTCTAAATAAGTTTGGGATATATCATAATTTATGAAACTTTAAGCATCGCACCTAGTCCTATGATAATTAGTCTAGATGGCCGACAATCTGGTCGTTAAAAAAAATTTTTTTGATTTACCTTATAAAAATGCAATTTTCACATATGTTGTCGTAGACAAGTGCTAAAAACGCTGCTCTAAATAAGTTTGGGATATATCATAATTTATGCAACTTTAAGCATTGCACCTAGTCCTATGATAATTAGTCTAGATGCCCGACGATCTGGTCGTTAAAAAAATATTTCTTGATTTACCTTATAAAAATGCAATTTTCACATATGTTGTCGTAGACAAATGCTAAAAACGCTGCTCTAAATAAGTTTGGGATATATCATAATTTATGCAACTTTAAGCATCGCACCTAGTCCTATGATAATTAGTCTAGATGCCCGACGATCTGGTCGTTAAAAAAAAATTTTTTGATTTACCTTATAAAAATGCAATTTTCACATATGTTGTCGTAGACAAGTGCTAAAAACGCTGCTCTAAATAAGTTTGGGATATATCATAATTTATGCAACTTTAAGCATTGCACCTAGTCCTATGATAATTAGTCTAGATGCCCGACGATCTGGTCGTTAAAAAAAAATTTTTTGATTTACCTTATAAAAATGCAATTTTCACATATGTTGTCGTAGACAAGTGCTAAAAACGTTGCTCTAAATAAGTTTGGGATATATCATAATTTATGCAACTTTAAGCATTGCACCTAGTCCTATGATAATTAGTCTAGATGCCCGACAATCTGGTCGTTAAAAAAAAATTTTTTGATTTACCTTATAAAAATGCAATTTTCACATATGTTGTCGTAGACAAGTGCTAAAAACGCTGCTCTAAGTAAGTTTGGGATATATCATAATTTATGAAACTTTAAGCATTGCACCTAGTCCTATGATAATTAGTCTAGATGCCCGACAATCTGGTCGTTAAAAAAAAAATTTTTGATTTACCTTATAAAAATGCAATTTTCACATATGTTGTCGTAGACAAGTGCTAAAAACGCTGCTCTAAATAAGTTTGGGATATATCATAATTTATGAAACTTTAAGCATTGCACCTAGTCCTATGATAATTAGTCTAGATGCCCGACAATCTGGTCGTTAAAAAAAAATTTTTTGATTTACCTTATAAAAATGCAATTTTCACATATGTTGTCGTAGACAAGTGCTAAAAACGCTGCTCTAAATAATTTTGGGATATATCATAATTTATGCAACTTTAAGCATTGCACCTAGTCCTATGATAATTAGTCTAGATGCCCGACAATCTGGTCGTTAAAAAAAAATTTTTTGATTTACCTTATAAAAATGCAATTTTCACATATGTTGTCGTAGACAAGTGCTAAAAACGCTGCTCTAAATAAGTTTGGGATATATCATAATTTATGCAACTTTAAGCATTGCACCTAGTCCTATGATAATTAGTCTAGATGCCCGACAATCTGGTCGTTAAAAAAAAATTTTTTGATTTACCTTATAAAAATGCAATTTTCACATATGTTGTCGTAGACAAATGCTAAAAACGCTGCTCTAAGTAAGTTTCTGATATATCATAATTTATGAAACTTTAAGCATTGCACCTAGTCCTATGATAATTAGTCTAGATGCCCGACAATCTGGTCGTTAAAAAAAAAATTTTTGATTTACCTTATAAAAATGCAATTTTCACATATATTGTCGTAGACAAGTGCTAAAAACGCTGCTCTAAATAAGTTTGGGATACATCATAATTTATGCAACTTTAAGCATTGCACCTAGTCCTATGATAATTAGTCTAGATGCCCCACAATCTGGTCGTTAAAAAAAAAATTTTTGATTTACCTTATAAAAATGCAATTTTTACATATGTTGTCGTAGACAAGTGCTAAAAACGCTGCTCTAAGTAAGTTTGGGATACATCATAATTTATGAAACTTTAAGCATTGCAGCTAGTCCTATGATAATTAGTCTAGATGCCCGACGATCTGGTCGTTAAAAAAAAATTTTTGATTTACCTTATAAAAATGCAATTTTCACATATGTTGTCGTAGACAAGTGCTAAAAACGCTGCTCTAAGTAAGTTTGGGATATATCATAATTTATGAAACTTTAAGCATCGCACCTAGTCCTATGATAATTAGTCTAGATGCCCCACAATCTGGTCGTTAAAAAAAAATTTTTTGATTTACCTTATAAAAATGCAATTTTCACATATGTTGTCGTAGACAAGTGCTAAAAACGCTGCTCTAAATAAGTTTGGGATATATCATAATTTATGCAACTTTAAGCATTGCACCTAGTCCTATGATAATTAGTCTAGATGCCCGACAATCTGGTCGTTAAAAAAAAATTTTTTGATTTACCTTATAAAAATGCAATTTTCACATATGTTGTCGTAGACAAATGCTAAAAACGCTGCTCTAAGTAAGTTTGGGATACATCATAATTTATGAAACTTTAAGCATTGCACCTAGTCCTATGATAATTAGTCTAGATGCCCGACAATCTGGTCGTTAAAAAAAAAATTTTTGATTTACCTTATAAAAATGCAATTTTTACATATGTTGTCGTAGACAAGTGCTAAAAACGCTGCTCTAAGTAAGTTTGGGATATATCATAATTTATGAAACTTTAAGCATCGCACCTAGTCCTATGATAATTAGTCTAGATGCCCCACAATCTGGTCGTTAAAAAAAAATTTTTTGATTTACCTTATAAAAATGCAATTTTCACATATGTTGTCGTAGACAAGTGCTAAAAACGCTGCTCTAAATAAGTTTGGGATATATCATACTTTATGAAACTTTAAGCATCGCACCTAGTCCTATGATAATTAGTCTAGATGCCCGACGATCTGGTCGTTAAAAAAAAATTTTTGATTTACCTTATAAAAATGCAATTTTCACATATGTTGTCGTAGACAAGTGCTAAAAACGCTGCTCTAAATAAGTTTGGGATATATCATAATTTATGAAACTTTAAGCATCGCACCTAGTCCTATGATAATTAGTCTAGATGGCCGACAATCTGGTCGTTAAAAAAAATTTTTTTGATTTACCTTATAAAAATGCAATTTTCACATATGTTGTCGTAGACAAGTGCTAAAAACGCTGCTCTAAATAAGTTTGGGATATATCATAATTTATGCAACTTTAAGCATTGCACCTAGTCCTATGATAATTAGTCTAGATGCCCGACGATCTGGTCGTTAAAAAAATATTTCTTGATTTACCTTATAAAAATGCAATTTTCACATATGTTGTCGTAGACAAATGCTAAAAACGCTGCTCTAAATAAGTTTGGGATATATCATAATTTATGCAACTTTAAGCATCGCACCTAGTCCTATGATAATTAGTCTAGATGCCCGACGATCTGGTCGTTAAAAAAAAATTTTTTGATTTACCTTATAAAAATGCAATTTTCACATATGTTGTCGTAGACAAGTGCTAAAAACGCTGCTCTAAATAAGTTTGGGATATATCATAATTTATGCAACTTTAAGCATTGCACCTAGTCCTATGATAATTAGTCTAGATGCCCGACGATCTGGTCGTTAAAAAAAAATTTTTTGATTTACCTTATAAAAATGCAATTTTCACATATGTTGTCGTAGACAAGTGCTAAAAACGTTGCTCTAAATAAGTTTGGGATATATCATAATTTATGCAACTTTAAGCATTGCACCTAGTCCTATGATAATTAGTCTAGATGCCCGACAATCTGGTCGTTAAAAAAAAATTTTTTGATTTACCTTATAAAAATGCAATTTTCACATATGTTGTCGTAGACAAGTGCTAAAAACGCTGCTCTAAGTAAGTTTGGGATATATCATAATTTATGAAACTTTAAGCATTGCACCTAGTCCTATGATAATTAGTCTAGATGCCCGACAATCTGGTCGTTAAAAAAAAATTTTTTGATTTACCTTATAAAAATGCAATTTTCACATATGTTGTCGTAGACAAGTGCTAAAAACGCTGCTCTAAATAAGTTTGGGATATATCATAATTTATGCAACTTTAAGCATCGCACCTAGTCCTATGATAATTAGTCTAGATGCCCGACAATCTGGTCGTTAAAAAAAAATTTTTTGATTTACCTTATAAAAATGCAATTTTCACATATGTTGTCGTAGACAAGTGCTAAAAACGCTGCTCTAAATAAGTTTGGGATATATCATAATTTATGAAACTTTAAGCATTGCACCTAGTCCTATGATAATTAGTCTAGATGCCCGACAATCTGGTCGTTAAAAAAAAATTTTTTGATTTACCTTATAAAAATGCAATTTTCACATATGTTGTCGTAGACAAGTGCTAAAAACGCTGCTCTAAATAAGTTTGGGATATATCATAATTTATGCAA
The DNA here is from genome assembly GCA_949710015.1 of Crataerina pallida. Lineage (NCBI taxonomy): Eukaryota > Metazoa > Arthropoda > Insecta > Diptera > Hippoboscidae > Crataerina > Crataerina pallida. The sequence continues at coordinate 13,418,759 of OX453292.1, read as the reverse complement.
CTTTAAGCATCGCACCTAGTCCTATGATAATTAGTCTAGATGCCCGACAATCTGGTCGTTAAAAAAAAATTTTTTGATTTACCTTATAAAAATGCAATTTTCACATATGTTGTCGTAGACAAGTGCTAAAAACGCTGCTCTAAATAAGTTTGGGATATATCATAATTTATGCAACTTTAAGCATTGCACCTAGTCCTATGATAATTAGTCTAGATGCCCGACGATCTGGTCGTTAAAAAAATATTTCTTGATTTACCTTATAAAAATGCAATTTTCACATATGTTGTCGTAGACAAATGCTAAAAACGCTGCTCTAAATAAGTTTGGGATATATCATAATTTATGCAACTTTAAGCATCGCACCTAGTCCTATGATAATTAGTCTAGATGCCCGACGATCTGGTCGTTAAAAAAAAATTTTTTGATTTACCTTATAAAAATGCAATTTTCACATATGTTGTCGTAGACAAGTGCTAAAAACGCTGCTCTAAATAAGTTTGGGATATATCATAATTTATGCAACTTTAAGCATTGCACCTAGTCCTATGATAATTAGTCTAGATGCCCGACGATCTGGTCGTTAAAAAAATATTTCTTGATTTACCTTATAAAAATGCAATTTTCACATATGTTGTCGTAGACAAATGCTAAAAACGCTGCTCTAAATAAGTTTGGGATATATCATAATTTATGAAACTTTAAGCATCGCACCTAGTCCTATGATAATTAGTCTAGATGCCCGACAATCTGGTCGTTAAAAAAAAATTTTTTGATTTACCTTATAAAAATGCAATTTTCACATATGTTGTCGTAGACAAGTGCTAAAAACGCTGCTCTAAATAAGTTTGGGATACATCATAATTTATGCAACTTTAAGCATTGCACCTAGTCCTATGATAATTAGTCTAGATGCCCCACAATCTGGTCGTTAAAAAAAAAATTTTTGATTTACCTTATAAAAATGCAATTTTTACATATGTTGTCGTAGACAAGTGCTAAAAACGCTGCTCTAAGTAAGTTTGGGATACATCATAATTTATGAAACTTTAAGCATTGCACCTAGTCCTATGATAATTAGTCTAGATGCCCGACAATCTGGTCGTTAAAAAAAAAATTTTTGATTTACCTTATAAAAATGCAATTTTTACATATGTTGTCGTAGACAAGTGCTAAAAACGCTGCTCTAAGTAAGTTTGGGATATATCATAATTTATGAAACTTTAAGCATCGCACCTAGTCCTATGATAATTAGTCTAGATGCCCCACAATCTGGTCGTTAAAAAAAAATTTTTTGATTTACCTTATAAAAATGCAATTTTCACATATGTTGTCGTAGACAAGTGCTAAAAACGCTGCTCTAAATAAGTTTGGGATATATCATACTTTATGAAACTTTAAGCATCGCACCTAGTCCTATGATAATTAGTCTAGATGCCCGACGATCTGGTCGTTAAAAAAAAATTTTTGATTTACCTTATAAAAATGCAATTTTCACATATGTTGTCGTAGACAAGTGCTAAAAACGCTGCTCTAAATAAGTTTGGGATATATCATAATTTATGAAACTTTAAGCATCGCACCTAGTCCTATGATAATTAGTCTAGATGGCCGACAATCTGGTCGTTAAAAAAAATTTTTTTGATTTACCTTATAAAAATGCAATTTTCACATATGTTGTCGTAGACAAGTGCTAAAAACGCTGCTCTAAATAAGTTTGGGATATATCATAATTTATGCAACTTTAAGCATTGCACCTAGTCCTATGATAATTAGTCTAGATGCCCGACGATCTGGTCGTTAAAAAAATATTTCTTGATTTACCTTATAAAAATGCAATTTTCACATATGTTGTCGTAGACAAATGCTAAAAACGCTGCTCTAAATAAGTTTGGGATATATCATAATTTATGCAACTTTAAGCATCGCACCTAGTCCTATGATAATTAGTGTAGATGCCCGACGATCTGGTCGTTAAAAAAAAATTTTTTGATTTACCTTATAAAAATGCAATTTTCACATATGTTGTCGTAGACAAGTGCTAAAAACGCTGCTCTAAATAAGTTTGGGATATATCATAATTTATGCAACTTTAAGCATTGCACCTAGTCCTATGATAATTAGTCTAGATGCCCGACAATCTGGTCGTTAAAAAAAAATTTTTTGATTTACCTTATAAAAATGCAATTTTCACATATGTTGTCGTAGACAAGTGCTAAAAACGCTGCTCTAAGTAAGTTTGGGATATATCATAATTTATGAAACTTTAAGCATTGCACCTAGTCCTATGATAATTAGTCTAGATGCCCGACGATCTGGTCGTTAAAAAAATATTTCTTGATTTACCTTATAAAAATGCAACTTTCACATATGTTGTCGTAGACAAATGCTAAAAACGCTGCTCTAAATAAGTTTGGGATATATCATAATTTATGCAACTTTAAGCATCGCACCTAGTCCTATGATAATTAGTCTAGATGCCCGACGATCTGGTCGTTAAAAAAAAATTTTTTGATTTACCTTATAAAAATGCAATTTTTACATATGTTGTCGTAGACAAGTGCTAAAAACGCTGCTCTAAGTAAGTTTGGGATATATCATAATTTATGAAACTTTAAGCATCGCACCTAGTCCTATGATAATTAGTCTAGATGCCCCACAATCTGGTCGTTAAAAAAAAATTTTTTGATTTACCTTATAAAAATGCAATTTTCACATATGTTGTCGTAGACAAGTGCTAAAAACGCTGCTCTAAATAAGTTTGGGATATATCATACTTTATGAAACTTTAAGCATCGCACCTAGTCCTATGATAATTAGTCTAGATGCCCGACGATCTGGTCGTTAAAAAAAAATTTTTGATTTACCTTATAAAAATGCAATTTTCACATATGTTGTCGTAGACAAGTGCTAAAAACGCTGCTCTAAATAAGTTTGGGATATATCATAATTTATGAAACTTTAAGCATCGCACCTAGTCCTATGATAATTAGTCTAGATGGCCGACAATCTGGTCGTTAAAAAAAATTTTTTTGATTTACCTTATAAAAATGCAATTTTCACATATGTTGTCGTAGACAAGTGCTAAAAACGCTGCTCTAAATAAGTTTGGGATATATCATAATTTATGCAACTTTAAGCATTGCACCTAGTCCTATGATAATTAGTCTAGATGCCCGACGATCTGGTCGTTAAAAAAATATTTCTTGATTTACCTTATAAAAATGCAATTTTCACATATGTTGTCGTAGACAAATGCTAAAAACGCTGCTCTAAATAAGTTTGGGATATATCATAATTTATGCAACTTTAAGCATCGCACCTAGTCCTATGATAATTAGTCTAGATGCCCGACGATCTGGTCGTTAAAAAAAAATTTTTTGATTTACCTTATAAAAATGCAATTTTCACATATGTTGTCGTAGACAAGTGCTAAAAACGCTGCTCTAAATAAGTTTGGGATATATCATAATTTATGCAACTTTAAGCATTGCACCTAGTCCTATGATAATTAGTCTAGATGCCCGACGATCTGGTCGTTAAAAAAAAATTTTTTGATTTACCTTATAAAAATGCAATTTTCACATATGTTGTCGTAGACAAGTGCTAAAAACGTTGCTCTAAATAAGTTTGGGATATATCATAATTTATGCAACTTTAAGCATTGCACCTAGTCCTATGATAATTAGTCTAGATGCCCGACAATCTGGTCGTTAAAAAAAAATTTTTTGATTTACCTTATAAAAATGCAATTTTCACATATGTTGTCGTAGACAAGTGCTAAAAACGCTGCTCTAAGTAAGTTTGGGATATATCATAATTTATGAAACTTTAAGCATTGCACCTAGTCCTATGATAATTAGTCTAGATGCCCGACAATCTGGTCGTTAAAAAAAAATTTTTTGATTTACCTTATAAAAATGCAATTTTCACATATGTTGTCGTAGACAAGTGCTAAAAACGCTGCTCTAAATAAGTTTGGGATATATCATAATTTATGCAACTTTAAGCATCGCACCTAGTCCTATGATAATTAGTCTAGATGCCCGACAATCTGGTCGTTAAAAAAAAATTTTTTGATTTACCTTATAAAAATGCAATTTTCACATATGTTGTCGTAGACAAGTGCTAAAAACGCTGCTCTAAATAAGTTTGGGATATATCATAATTTATGAAACTTTAAGCATTGCACCTAGTCCTATGATAATTAGTCTAGATGCCCGACAATCTGGTCGTTAAAAAAAAATTTTTTGATTTACCTTATAAAAATGCAATTTTCACATATGTTGTCGTAGACAAGTGCTAAAAACGCTGCTCTAAATAAGTTTGGGATATATCATAATTTATGCAACTTTAAGCATCGCACCTAGTCCTATGATAATTAGTCTAGATGCCCGACAATCTGGTCGTTAAAAAAAAATTTTTTGATTTACCTTATAAAAATGCAATTTTCACATATGTTGTCGTAGACAAGTGCTAAAAACGCTGCTTTAAATAAGTTTGGGATATATCATAATTTATGCAACTTTAAGCATTGCACCTAGTCCTATGATAATTAGTCTAGATGCCCGACGATCTGGTCGTTAAAAAAATATTTCTTGATTTACCTTATAAAAATGCAATTTTCACATATGTTGTCGTAGACAAATGCTAAAAACGCTGCTCTAAATAAGTTTGGGATATATCATAATTTATGCAACTTTAAGCATCGCACCTAGTCCTATGATAATTAGTCTAGATGCCCGACGATCTGGTCGTTAAAAAAAAATTTTTTGATTTACCTTATAAAAATGCAATTTTCACATATGTTGTCGTAGACAAGTGCTAAAAACGCTGCTCTAAATAAGTTTGGGATATATCATAATTTATGCAACTTTAAGCATTGCACCTAGTCCTATGATAATTAGTCTAGATGCCCGACGATCTGGTCGTTAAAAAAATATTTCTTGATTTACCTTATAAAAATGCAATTTTCACATATGTTGTCGTAGACAAATGCTAAAAACGCTGCTCTAAATAAGTTTGGGATATATCATAATTTATGAAACTTTAAGCATCGCACCTAGTCCTATGATAATTAGTCTAGATGCCCGACAATCTGGTCGTTAAAAAAAAATTTTTTGATTTACCTTATAAAAATGCAATTTTCACATATGTTGTCGTAGACAAGTGCTAAAAACGCTGCTCTAAATAAGTTTGGGATACATCATAATTTATGCAACTTTAAGCATTGCACCTAGTCCTATGATAATTAGTCTAGATGCCCCACAATCTGGTCGTTAAAAAAAAAATTTTTGATTTACCTTATAAAAATGCAATTTTTACATATGTTGTCGTAGACAAGTGCTAAAAACGCTGCTCTAAGTAAGTTTGGGATACATCATAATTTATGAAACTTTAAGCATTGCACCTAGTCCTATGATAATTAGTCTAGATGCCCGACAATCTGGTCGTTAAAAAAAAAATTTTTGATTTACCTTATAAAAATGCAATTTTTACATATGTTGTCGTAGACAAGTGCTAAAAACGCTGCTCTAAGTAAGTTTGGGATATATCATAATTTATGAAACTTTAAGCATCGCACCTAGTCCTATGATAATTAGTCTAGATGCCCCACAATCTGGTCGTTAAAAAAAAATTTTTTGATTTACCTTATAAAAATGCAATTTTCACATATGTTGTCGTAGACAAGTGCTAAAAACGCTGCTCTAAATAAGTTTGGGATATATCATACTTTATGAAACTTTAAGCATCGCACCTAGTCCTATGATAATTAGTCTAGATGCCCGACGATCTGGTCGTTAAAAAAAAATTTTTGATTTACCTTATAAAAATGCAATTTTCACATATGTTGTCGTAGACAAGTGCTAAAAACGCTGCTCTAAATAAGTTTGGGATATATCATAATTTATGAAACTTTAAGCATCGCACCTAGTCCTATGATAATTAGTCTAGATGGCCGACAATCTGGTCGTTAAAAAAAATTTTTTTGATTTACCTTATAAAAATGCAATTTTCACATATGTTGTCGTAGACAAGTGCTAAAAACGCTGCTCTAAATAAGTTTGGGATATATCATAATTTATGCAACTTTAAGCATTGCACCTAGTCCTATGATAATTAGTCTAGATGCCCGACGATCTGGTCGTTAAAAAAATATTTCTTGATTTACCTTATAAAAATGCAATTTTCACATATGTTGTCGTAGACAAATGCTAAAAACGCTGCTCTAAATAAGTTTGGGATATATCATAATTTATGCAACTTTAAGCATCGCACCTAGTCCTATGATAATTAGTGTAGATGCCCGACGATCTGGTCGTTAAAAAAAAATTTTTTGATTTACCTTATAAAAATGCAATTTTCACATATGTTGTCGTAGACAAGTGCTAAAAACGCTGCTCTAAATAAGTTTGGGATATATCATAATTTATGCAACTTTAAGCATTGCACCTAGTCCTATGATAATTAGTCTAGATGCCCGACGATCTGGTCGTTAAAAAAAAATTTTTTGATTTACCTTATAAAAATGCAATTTTCACATATGTTGTCGTAGACAAGTGCTAAAAACGCTGCTCTAAGTAAGTTTGGGATATATCATAATTTATGAAACTTTAAGCATTGCACCTAGTCCTATGATAATTAGTCTAGATGCCCGACAATCTGGTCGTTAAAAAAAAATTTTTTGATTTACCTTATAAAAATGCAATTTTCACATATGTTGTCGTAGACAAGTGCTAAAAACGCTGCTCTAAATAAGTTTGGGATATATCATAATTTATGCAACTTTAAGCATCGCACCTAGTCCTATGATAATTATTCTAGATGCCCGACAATCTGGTCGTTAAAAAAAAATTTTTTGATTTACCTTATAAAAATGCAATTTTCACATATGTTGTCGTAGACAAGTGCTAAAAACGCTGCTCTAAATAAGTTTGGGATATATCATAATTTATGAAACTTTAAGCATTGCACCTAGTCCTATGATAATTAGTCTAGATGCCCGACAATCTGGTCGTTAAAAAAAAATTTTTTGATTTACCTTATAAAAATGAAATTTTCACATATGTTGTCGTAGACAAGTGCTAAAAACGCTGCTCTAAATAAGTTTGGGATATATCATAATTTATGCAACTTTAAGCATCGCACCTAGTCCTATGATAATTAGTCTAGATGCCCGACAATCTGGTCGTTAAAAAAAAATTTTTTGATTTACCTTATAAAAATGCAATTTTCACATATGTTGTCGTAGACAAGTGCTAAAAACGCTGCTCTAAATAAGTTTGGGATATATCATAATTTATGCAACTTTAAGCATTGCACCTAGTCCTATGATAATTAGTCTAGATGCCCGACGATCTGGTCGTTAAAAAAATATTTCTTGATTTACCTTATAAAAATGCAATTTTCACATATGTTGTCGTAGACAAATGCTAAAAACGCTGCTCTAAATAAGTTTGGGATATATCATAATTTATGCAACTTTAAGCATCGCACCTAGTCCTATGATAATTAGTCTAGATGCCCGACGATCTGGTCGTTAAAAAAAAATTTTTTGATTTACCTTATAAAAATGCAATTTTCACATATGTTGTCGTAGACAAGTGCTAAAAACGCTGCTCTAAATAAGTTTGGGATATATCATAATTTATGCAACTTTAAGCATTGCACCTAGTCCTATGATAATTAGTCTAGATGCCCGACGATCTGGTCGTTAAAAAAATATTTCTTGATTTACCTTATAAAAATGCAATTTTCACATATGTTGTCGTAGACAAATGCTAAAAACGCTGCTCTAAATAAGTTTGGGATATATCATAATTTATGAAACTTTAAGCACCTAGTCCTATGATAATAAGTCTAGATGCCCGACATTCTGGTCGTTAAAAAAAAAATTTTTGATTTACCTTATAAAAATGCAATTTTCACATATGTTGTCGTAGACAAGTGCTAAAAACGCTGCTCTAAATAAGTTTGGGATATATCATAATTTATGCAACTTTAAGCATCGCACCTAGTCCTATGATAATTAGTCTAGATGCCCGACAATCTGGTCGTTAAAAAAAAATTTTTGATTTACCTTATAAAAATGCAATTTTCACATATGTTGTCGTAGACAAGTGCTAAAAACGCTGCTCTAAATAAGTTTGGGATATATCATAATTTATGCAACTTTAAGCATCGCACCTAGTGCTATGATAATTAGTCTAGATGCCCGACAATCTGGTCGTTAAAAAAAAATTTTTTGATTTACCTTATAAAAATGCAATTTTCACATATGTTGTCGTAGACAAGTGCTAAAAACGCTGCTCTAAATAAGTTTGGGATATATCATAATTTATGCAACTTTAAGCATCGCACCTAGTCCTATGATAATTAGTCTAGATGCCCGACAATCTGGTCGTTAAAAAAAAATTTTTTGATTTACCTTATAAAAATGCAATTTTCACATATGTTGTCGTAGACAAGTGCTAAAAACGCTGCTCTAAATAAGTTTGGGATATATCATAATTTATGCAACTTTAAGCATCGCACCTAGTCCTATGATAATTAGTCTAGATGCCCGACAATCTGGTCGTTAAAAAAAAATTTTTTGATTTACCTTATAAAAATGCAATTTTCACATATGTTGTCGTAGACAAGTGCTAAAAACGCTGCTCTAAATAAGTTTGGGATATATCATAATTTATGCAACTTTAAGCATTGCACCTAGTCCTATGATAATTAGTCTAGATGCCCGACAATCTGGTCGTTAAAAAAAAAATTTTTGATTTACCTTATAAAAATGCAATTTTTACATATGTTGTCGTAGACAAGTGCTAAAAACGCTGCTCTAAGTAAGTTTGGGATATATCTTAATTTATGCAACTTTAAGCATCGCACCTAGTCCTATGATAATTAGTCTAGATGCCCGACAATCTGGTCGTTAAAAAAAAATTTTTGATTTACCTTATAAAAATGCAATTTTCACATATGTTGTCGTAGACAAGTGCTAAAAACGCTGCTCTAAATAAGTTTGGGATATATCATAATTTATGCAACTTTAAGCATTGCACCTAGTCCTATGATAATTAGTCTAGATGCCCGACGATCTGGTCGTTAAAAAAAAATTTTTTGATTTACCTTATAAAAATGCAATTTTCACATATGTTGTCGTAGACAAGTGCTAAAAACGCCGCTCTAAATAGGTTTGAGATATATCATAATTTATGCAACTTTAAGCATTGCACCTAGTCCTATGATAATTAGTCTAGATGCCCGACAATCTGGTCGTTAAAAAAAAATTTTTTTGATTTACCTTATAAAAATGCAATTTTCACATATGTTGTCGTAGACAAGTGCTAAAAACGCTGCTCTAAATAAGTTTGGGATATATCATAATTTATGCAACTTTAAGCATTGCACCTAGTCCTATGATAATTAGTCTAGATGCCCGACAATCTGGTCGTTAAAAAAAAAATTTTTGATTTACCTTATAAAAATGCAATTTTTACATATGTTGTCGTAGACAAGTGCTAAAAACGCTGCTCTAAGTAAGTTTGGGATATATCATAATTTATGAAACTTTAAGCATTGCACCTAGTCCTATGATAATTAGTCTAGATGCCCGACAATCTGGTCGTTAAAAAAAAATTTTTTGATTTACCTTATAAAAATGCAATTTTCACATATGTTGTCGTAGACAAGTGCTAAAAACGCTGCTCTAAATAAGTTTGGGATATATCATAATTTATGAAACTTTAAGCATTGCACCTAGTCCTATGATAATTAGTCTAGATGCCCGACAATCTGGTCGTTAAAAAAAAATTTTTTGATTTACCTTATAAAAATGCAATTTTCACATATGTTGTCGTAGACAAGTGCTAAAAACGCTGCTCTAAATAAGTTTGGGATATATCATAATTTATGCAACTTTAAGCATCGCACCTAGTCCTATGATAATTAGTCTAGATGCCCGACGATCTGGTCGTTAAAAAAAAATTTTTTGATTTACCTTATAAAAATGCAATTTTCACATATGTTGTCGTAGACAAGTGCTAAAAACGCTGCTCTAAATAAGTTTGGGATATATCATAATTTATGCAACTTTAAGCATTGCACCTAGTCCTATGATAATTAGTCTAGATGCCCGACAATCTGGTCGTTAAAAAAAAATTTTTTGATTTACCTTATAAAAATGCAATTTTCACATATGTTGTCGTAGACAAGTGCTAAAAACGCTGCTCTAAATAAGTTTGGGATATATCATAATTTATGCAACTTTAAGCATCGCACCTAGTCCTATGATAATTAGTCTAGATGCCCGACGATCTGGTCGTTAAAAAAAAATTTTTTGATTTACCTTATAAAAATGCAATTTTCACATATGTTGTCGTAGACAAGTGCTAAAAACGCTGCTCTAAATAAGTTTGGGATATATCATAATTTATGCAACTTTAAGCATTGCACCTAGTCCTATGATAATTAGTCTAGATGCCCGACAATCTGGTCGTTAAAAAAAAAATTTTTGATTTACCTTATAAAAATGCAATTTTTACATATGTTGTCGTAGACAAGTGCTAAAAACGCTGCCCTAAGTAAGTTTGGGATATATCATAATTTATGAAACTTTAAGCATTGCACCTAGTCCTATGATAATTAGTCTAGATGCCCGACAATCTGGTCGTTAAAAAAAAAATTTTTGATTTACCTTATAAAAATGCAATTTTCACATATGTTGTCGTAGACAAGTGCTAAAAACGCTGCTCTAAATAAGTTTGGGATATATCATAATTTATGAAACTTTAAGCATTGCACCTAGTCCTATGATAATTAGTCTAGATGCCCGACAATCTGGTCGTTAAAAAAAAATTTTTTGATTTACCTTATAAAAATGCAATTTTCACATATGTTGTCGTAGACAAGTGCTAAAAACGCTGCTCTAAATAAGTTTGGGATATATCATAATTTATGCAACTTTAAGCATCGCACCTAGTCCTATGATAATTAGTCTAGATGCCCGACAATCTGGTCGTTAAAAAAAAATTTTTTGATTTACCTTATAAAAATGCAATTTTCACATATGTTGTCGTAGACAAGTGCTAAAAACGCTGCTCTAAATAAGTTTGGGATATATCATAATTTATGCAACTTTAAGCATTGCACCTAGTCCTATGATAATTAGTCTAGATGCCCGACAATCTGGTCGTTAAAAAAAAATTTTTTGATTTACCTTATAAAAATGCAATTTTTACATATGTTGTCGTAGACAAGTGCTAAAAACGCTGCTCTAAGTAAGTTTGGGATATATCATAATTTATGCAACTTTAAGCATCGCACCTAGTCCTATGATAATTAGTCTAGATGCCCGACAATCTGGTCGTTAAAAAAAAATTTTTTGATTTACCTTATAAAAATGCAATTTTCACATATGTTGTCGTAGACAAGTGCTAAAAACGCTGCTCTAAATAAGTTTGGGATATATCATAATTTATGCAACTTTAAGCATCGCACCTAGTCCTATGATAATTAGTCTAGATGCACGACGATCTGGTCGTTAAAAAAAATTTTTTGATTTACCTTATAAAAATGCAATTTTCACATATGTTGTCGTAGACAAGTGCTAAAAACGCTGCTCTAAATAAGTTTGGGATATATCATAATTTATGCAACTTTAAGCATTGCACCTAGTCCTATGATAATTAGTCTAGATGCCCGACAATCTGGTCGTTAAAAAAAAATTTTTTGATTTACCTTATAAAAATGCAATTTTCACATATGTTGTCGTAGACAAGTGCTAAAAACGCTGCTCTAAGTAAGTTTGGGATATATCATAATTTATGAAACTTTAAGCATCGCACCTAGTCCTATGATAATTAGTCTAGATGCCCGACAATCTGGTCGTTAAAAAAAAAATTTTTGATTTACCTTATAAAAATGCAATTTTCACATATATTGTCGTAGACAAGTGCTAAAAACGCTGCTCTAAATAAGTTTGGCATATATCATAATTTATGAAACTTTAAGCAATGCACCTAGTCCTATGATAATTAGTCTAGATGCCCGACAATCTGGTCGTTAAAAAAAAATTTTTTGATTTACCTTATAAAAATGCAATTTTCACATATGTTGTCGTAGACAAGTGCTAAAAACGCTGCTCTAAATAAGTTTGGGATATATCATAATTTATGAAACTTTAAGCATCGCACCTAGTCCTATGATAATTAGTCTAGATGCCCCACAATCTGGTCGTTAAAAAAAAAATTTTTGATTTACCTTATAAAAATGCAATTTTCACATATGTTGTCGTAGACAAGTGCTAAAAACGCTGCTCTAAATAAGTTTGGGATACATCATAATTTATGAAACTTTAAGCATTGCACCTAGTCCTATGATAATTAGTCTAGATGCCCCACAATCTGGTCGTTAAAAAAAAAATTTTTGATTTACCTTATAAAAATGCAATTTTTACATATGTTGTCGTAGACAAGTGCTAAAAACGCTGCTCTAAGTAAGTTTGGGATACATCATAATTTATGAAACTTTAAGCATTGCACCTAGTCCTATGATAATTAGTCTAGATGCCCGACAATCTGGTCGTTAAAAAAAAAATTTTTGATTTACCTTATAAAAATGCAATTTTTACATATGTTGTCGTAGACAAGTGCTAAAAACGCTGCTCTAAGTAAGTTTGGGATATATCATAATTTATGAAACTTTAAGCATCGCACCTAGTCCTATGATAATTAGTCTAGATGCCCCACAATCTGGTCGTTAAAAAAAAATTTTTTGATTTACCTTATAAAAATGCAATTTTCACATATGTTGTCGTAGACAAGTGCTAAAAACGCTGCTCTAAATAAGTTTGGGATATATCATACTTTATGAAACTTTAAGCATCGCACCTAGTCCTATGATAATTAGTCTAGATGCCCGACGATCTGGTCGTTAAAAAAAAAATTTTTGATTTACCTTATAAAAATGCAATTTTCACATATGTTGTCGTAGACAAGTGCTAAAAACGCTGCTCTAAATAAGTTTGGGATATATCATAATTTATGAAACTTTAAGCATCGCACCTAGTCCTATGATAATTAGTCTAGATGGCCGACAATCTGGTCGTTAAAAAAAATTTTTTTGATTTACCTTATAAAAATGCAATTTTCACATATGTTGTCGTAGACAAGTGCTAAAAACGCTGCTCTAAATAAGTTTGGGATATATCATAATTTATGCAACTTTAAGCATTGCACCTAGTCCTATGATAATTAGTCTAGATGCCCGACGATCTGGTCGTTAAAAAAATATTTCTTGATTTACCTTATAAAAATGCAATTTTCACATATGTTGTCGTAGACAAATGCTAAAAACGCTGCTCTAAATAAGTTTGGGATATATCATAATTTATGCAACTTTAAGCATCGCACCTAGTCCTATGATAATTAGTCTAGATGCCCGACGATCTGGTCGTTAAAAAAAAATTTTTTGATTTACCTTATAAAAATGCAATTTTCACATATGTTGTCGTAGACAAGTGCTAAAAACGCTGCTCTAAATAAGTTTGGGATATATCATAATTTATGCAACTTTAAGCATTGCACATAGTCCTATGATAATTAGTCTAGATGCCCGACGATCTGGTCGTTAAAAAAAAATTTTTTGATTTACCTTATAAAAATGCAATTTTCACATATGTTGTCGTAGACAAGTGCTAAAAACGTTGCTCTAAATAAGTTTGGGATATATCATAATTTATGCAACTTTAAGCATTGCACCTAGTCCTATGATAATTAGTCTAGATGCCCGACAATCTGGTCGTTAAAAAAAAATTTTTTGATTTACCTTATAAAAATGCAATTTTCACATATGTTGTCGTAGACAAGTGCTAAAAACGCTGCTCTAAGTAAGTTTGGGATATATCATAATTTATGAAACTTTAAGCATTGCACCTAGTCCTATGATAATTAGTCTAGATGCCCGACAATCTGGTCGTTAAAAAAAAATTTTTTGATTTACCTTATAAAAATGCAATTTTCACATATGTTGTCGTAGACAAGTGCTAAAAACGCTGCTCTAAATAAGTTTGGGATATATCATAATTTATGCAACTTTAAGCATCGCACCTAGTCCTATGATAATTAGTCTAGATGCCCGACAATCTGGTCGTTAAAAAAAAATTTTTTTATTTACCTTATAAAAATGCAATTTTCACATATGTTGTCGTAGACAAGTGCTAAAAACGCTGCTCTAAATAAGTTTGGGATATATCATAATTTATGAAACTTTAAGCATTGCACCTAGTCCTATGATAATTAGTCTAGATGCCCGACAATCTGGTCGTTAAAAAAAAATTTTTTGATTTACCTTATAAAAATGCAATTTTCACATATGTTGTCGTAGACAAGTGCTAAAAACGCTGCTCTAAATAAGTTTGGGATATATCATAATTTATGCAACTTTAAGCATCGCACCTAGTCCTATGATAATTAGTCTAGATGCCCGACAATCTGGTCGTTAAAAAAAAATTTTTTGATTTACCTTATAAAAATGCAATTTTCACATATGTTGTCGTAGACAAGTGCTAAAAACGCTGCTCTAAGTAAGTTTGGGATATATCATAATTTATGAAACTTTAAGCATTGCACCTAGTCCTATGATAATTAGTCTAGATGCCCGACAATCTGGTCGTTAAAAAAAAAATTTTTGATTTACCTTATAAAAATGCAATTTTCACATATATTGTCGTAGACAAGTGCTAAAAACGCTGCTCTAAATAAGTTTGGCATATATCATAATTTATGAAACTTTAAGCAATGCACCTAGTCCTATGATAATTAGTCTAGATGCCCGACAATCTGGTCGTTAAAAAAAAATTTTTTGATTTACCTTATAAAAATGCAATTTTCACATATGTTGTCGTAGACAAGTGCTAAAAACGCTGCTCTAAATAAGTTTGGGATATATCATAATTTATGCAACTTTAAGCATCGCACCTAGTCCTATGATAATTAGTCTAGATGCCCGACAATCTGGTCGTTAAAAAAAAATTTTTTGATTTACCTTATAAAAATGCAATTTTCACATATGTTGTCGTAGACAAGTGCTAAAAACGCTGCTCTAAATAAGTTTGGGATATATCATAATTTATGCAACTTTAAGCATTGCACCTAGTCCTATGATAATTAGTCTAGATGCCCGACAATCTGGTCGTTAAAAAAAAATTTTTTGATTTACCTTATAAAAATGCAATTTTTACATATGTTGTCGTAGACAAGTGCTAAAAACGCTGCTCTAAGTAAGTTTGGGATATATCATAATTTATGCAACTTTAAGCATCGCACCTAGTCCTATGATAATTAGTCTAGATGCCCGACAATCTGGTCGTTAAAAAACAATTTTTTGATTTACCTTATAAAAATGCAATTTTCACATATGTTGTCGTAGACAAGTGCTAAAAACGCTGCTCTAAATAAGTTTGGGATATATCATAATTTATGCAACTTTAAGCATCGCACCTAGTCCTATGATAATTAGTCTAGATGCCCGACAATCTGGTCGTTAAAAAAAAATTTTTTGATTTACCTTATAAAAATGCAATTTTCACATATGTTGTCGTAGACAAGTGCTAAAAACGCTGCTCTAAATAAGTTTGGGATATATCATAATTTATGCAACTTTAAGCATTGCACCTAGTCCTATGATAATTAGTCTAGATGCCCGACAATCTGGTCGTTAAAAAAAAATTTTTTGATTTACCTTATAAAAATGCAATTTTCACATATGTTGTCGTAGACAAGTGCTAAAAACGCTGCTCTAAGTAAGTTTGGGATATATCATAATTTATGAAACTTTAAGCATTGCACCTAGTCCTATGATAATTAGTCTAGATGCCCGACAATCTGGTCGTTAAAAAAAAAATTTTTGATTTACCTTATAAAAATGCAATTTTCACATATATTGTCGCAGACAAGTGCTAAAAACGCTGCTCTAAATAAGTTTGGCATATATCATAATTTATGAAACTTTAAGCAATGCACCTAGTCCTATGATAATTAGTCTAGATGCCCGACAATCTGGTCGTTAAAAAAAAATTTTTTGATTTACCTTATAAAAATGCAATTTTCACATATGTTGTCGTAGACAAGTGCTAAAAACGCTGCTCTAAGTAAGTTTGGGATATATCATAATTTATGAAACTTTAAGCATCGCACCTAGTCCTATGATAATTAGTCTAGATGCCCCACAATCTGGTCGTTAAAAAAAAAATTTTTGATTTACCTTATAAAAATGCAATTTTCACATATGTTGTCGTAGACAAGTGCTAAAAACGCTGCTCTAAATAAGTTTGGGATACATCATAATTTATGAAACTTTAAGCATTGCACCTAGTCCTATGATAATTAGTCTAGATGCCCCACAATCTGGTCGTTAAAAAAAAAATTTTTGATTTACCTTATAAAAATGCAATTTTTACATATGTTGTCGTAGACAAGTGCTAAAAACGCTGCTCTAAGTAAGTTTGGGATACATCATAATTTATGAAACTTTAAGCATTGCACCTAGTCCTATGATAATTAGTCTAGATGCCCGACGATCTGGTCATTAAAAAAAATTTTTTTGATTTACCTTATAAAAATGCAATTTTCACACATGTTTTCGTAGACAAGTGCTAAAAACGCTGCTCCAAATAAGTTTGGGATATATCATAATTTATGCAACTTCAAGCATTGTACCTAGTCCTATGATAATTAGTCTAGATGCCCGACAATCTGGTCGTTAAAAAAAAAATTTTTGATTTACCTTATAAAAATGCAATTTTCACATATGTTGTCGTAGACAAGTGCTAAAAACGCTGCTCTAAATAAGTTTGGGATATATCATAATTTATGCAACTTTAAGAATTGCACTTAGTCCTATGATAATTAGTCTAGATGCCCGACGATCTGGTCGTTAAAAAAAATTTTTTTGATTTACCTTATAAAAATGCAATTTTCACATATGTTGTCGTAGACAAGTGCTAAAAACGCTGCTCTAAATAAGTTTGGGATATATCATAATTTATGCAACTTTAAGCATTGCACCTAGTCCTATGATAATTAGTCTAGATGCCCGACAATCTGGTCGTTAAAAAAAAAAAATTCTGATTTACCTTATAAAAATGCAATTTTTACATATGTTGTCGTAGACAAGTGCTAAAAACGCTGCTCTAAATAAGTTTGGGATATATCATAATTTATGCAACTTTAAGCATCGCACCTAGTCCTATGATAATTAGTCTAGATGCCCGACAATCTGGTCGTTAAAAAAAAATTTTTTGATTTACCTTATAAAAATGCAATTTTCACATATGTTGTCGTAGACAAGTGCTAAAAACGCTGCTCTAAATAAGTTTGGGATATATCATAATTAATGAAACTTTAAGCATCGCACCTAGTCCTATGATAATTAGTCTAGATGCCCGACAATCTGGTCGTTAAAAAAAAATTTTTTGATTTACCTTATAAAAATGCAATTTTCACATATGTTGTCGTAGACAAGTGCTAAAAACGCTGCTCTAAATAAGTTTGGGATATATCATACTTTATGAAACTTTAAGCATCGCACTTAGTCCTATGATAATTAGTCTAGATGCCCGACGATCTGGTCGTTAAAAAAAAAATTTTTGATTTACCTTATAAAAATGCAATTTTCACATATGTTGTCGTAGACAAGTGCTAAAAACGCTGCTCTAAATAAGTTTGGGATATATCATACTTTATGAAACTTTAAGCATCGCACTTAGTCCTATGATAATTAGTCTAGATGCCCGACGATCTGGTCGTTAAAAAAAAAATTTTTGATTTACCTTATAAAAATGCAATTTTCACATATGTTGTCGTAGACAAGTGCTAAAAACGCTGCTCTAAATAAGTTTGGGATATATCATAATTTATGCAACTTTAAGCATTGCACCTAGTCCTATGATAATTAGTCTAGATGCCCGACAATCTGGTCGTTAAAAAAAAAAAATTCTGATTTACCTTATAAAAATGCAATTTTTACATATGTTGTCGTAGACAAGTGCTAAAAACGCTGCTCTAAATAAGTTTGGGATATATCATAATTTATGCAACTTTAAGCATCGCACCTAGTCCTATGATAATTAGTCTAGATGCCCGACAATCTGGTCGTTAAAAAAAAATTTTTTGATTTACCTTATAAAAATGCAATTTTCACATATGTTGTCGTAGACAAGTGCTAAAAACGCTGCTCTAAATAAGTTTGGGATATATCATAATTAATGAAACTTTAAGCATCGCACCTAGTCCTATGATAATTAGTCTAGATGCCCGACAATCTGGTCGTTAAAAAAAAATTTTTGATTTACCTTATAAAAATGCAATTTTCATATATGTTGTCGTAGACAAGTGCTAAAAACGCTGCTCTAAATAAGTTTGGGATATATCATACTTTATGAAACTTTAAGCATCGCACTTAGTCCTATGATAATTAGTCTAGATGCCCGACGATCTGGTCGTTAAAAAAAAAATTTTTGATTTACCTTATAAAAATGCAATTTTCACATATGTTGTCGTAGACAAGTGCTAAAAACGCTGCTCTAAATAAGTTTGGGATATATCATAATTTATGAAACTTTAAGCATCGCACCTAGTCCTATGATAATTAGTCTAGATGGCCGACAATCTGGTCGTTAAAAAAAATTTTTTTGATTTACCTTATAAAAATGCAATTTTCACATATGTTGTCGTAGACAAGTGCTAAAAACGCTGCTCTAAATAAGTTTGGGATATATCATAATTTATGCAACTTTAAGCATTGCACCTAGTCCTATGATAATTAGTCTAGATGCCCGACGATCTGGTCGTTAAAAAAATATTTCTTGATTTACCTTATAAAAATGCAATTTTCACATATGTTGTCGTAGACAAATGCTAAAAACGCTGCTCTAAATAAGTTTGGGATATATCATAATTTATGCAACTTTAAGCATCGCACCTAGTCCTATGATAATTAGTCTAGATGCCCGACGATCTGGTCGTTAAAAAAAAATTTTTTGATTTACCTTATAAAAATGCAATTTTCACATATGTTGTCGTAGACAAGTGCTAAAAACGCTGCTCTAAATAAGTTTGGGATATATCATAATTAATGAAACTTTAAGCATCGCACCTAGTCCTATGATAATTAGTCTAGATGCCCCACAATCTGGTCGTTAAAAAAAAAATTTTTGATTTACCTTATAAAAATGCAATTTTCACATATGTTGTCGTAGACAAGTGCTAAAAACGCTGCTCTAAATAAGTTTGGGATATATCATAATTTATGCAACTTTAAGCATTGCACCTAGTCCTATGATAATTAGTCTAGATGCCCGACAATCTGGTCGTTAAAAAAAATTTTTTTGATTTACCTTATAAAAATGCAATTTTCACATATGTTGTCGTAGACAAGTGCTAAAAACGCTGCTCTAAATAAGTTTGGGATATATCATAATTTATGCAACTTTAAGCATCGCACCTAGTCCTATGATAATTAGTCTAGATGCCCGACAATCTGGTCGTTAAAAAAAAATTTTTTGATTTACCTTATAAAAATGCAATTTTCACATATGTTGTCGTAGACAAGTGCTAAAAACGCTGCTCTAAATAAGTTTGGGATATATCATAATTTATGCAACTTTAAGCATCGCACCTAGTCCTATGATAATTAGTCTAGATGCCCGACAATCTGGTCGTTAAAAAAAATTTTTTTGATTTACCTTATAAAAATGCAATTTTCACATATGTTGTCGTAGACAAGTGCTAAAAACGCTGCTCTAAATAAGTTTGGGATATATCATAATTTATGCAACTTTAAGCATCGCACCTAGTCCTATGATAATTAGTCTAGATGCCCGACAATCTGGTCGTTAAAAAAAATTTTTTTGATTTACCTTATAAAAATGCAATTTTCACATATGTTGTCGTAGACAAGTGCTAAAAACGCTGCTCTAAATAAGTTTGGGATATATCATAATTTATGCAACTTTAAGCATTGCACCTAGTCCTATGATAATTAGTCTAGATGCCCGACGATCTGGTCGTTAAAAAAAAATTTTTTGATTTACCTTATAAAAATGCAATTTTCACATATGTTGTCGTAGACAAGTGCTAAAAACGTTGCTCTAAATAAGTTTGGGATATATCATAATTTATGCAACTTTAAGCATTGCACCTAGTCCTATGATAATTAGTCTAGATGCCCGACAATCTGGTCGTTAAAAAAAAATTTTTTGATTTACCTTATAAAAATGCAATTTTCACATATGTTGTCGTAGACAAGTGCTAAAAACGCTGCTCTAAGTAAGTTTGGGATATATCATAATTTATGAAACTTTAAGCATTGCACCTAGTCCTATGATAATTAGTCTAGATGCCCGACAATCTGGTCGTTAAAAAAAAATTTTTTGATTTACCTTATAAAAATGCAATTTTCACATATGTTGTCGTAGACAAGTGCTAAAAACGCTGCTCTAAATAAGTTTGGGATATATCATAATTTATGCAACTTTAAGCACCTAGTCCTATGATAATTAGTCTAGATGCCCGACAATCTGGTCGTTAAAAAAAAATTTTTGATTTACCTTATAAAAATGCAATTTTCACATATGTTGTCGTAGACAAGTGCTAAAAACGCTGCTCTAAATAAGTTTGGGATATATCATAATTTATGCAACTTTAAGCATCGCACCTAGTCCTATGATAATTAGTCTAGATGCCCGACAATCTGGTCGTTAAAAAAAAATTTTTTGATTTACCTTATAAAAATGCAATTTTCACATATGTTGTCGTAGACAAGTGCTAAAAACGCTGCTCTAAATAAGTTTGGGATATATCATAATTTATGAAACTTTAAGCATTGCACCTAGTCCTATGATAATTAGTCTAGATGCCCGACAATCTGGTCGTTAAAAAAAAAATTTTTGATTTACCTTATAAAAATGCAATTTTTACATATGTTGTCGTAGACAAGTGCTAAAAACGCTGCTCTAAATAAGTTTGGGATATATCATAATTTATGAAACTTTAAGCACCTAGTCCTATGATAATAAGTCTAGATGCCCGACAATCTGGTCGTTAAAAAAAAAATTTTTGATTTACCTTATAAAAATGCAATTTTTACATATGTTGTCGTAGACAAGTGCTAAAAACGCTGCTCTAAGTAAGTTTGGGATATATCATAATTTATGCAACTTTAAGCATCGCACCTAGTCCTATGATAATTAGTCTAGATGCCCGACAATCTGGTCGTTAAAAAAAAATTTTTTGATTTACCTTATAAAAATGCAATTTTTACATATGTTGTCGTAGACAAGTGCTAAAAACGCTGCTCTAAGTAAGTTTGGGATACATCATAATTTATGAAACTTTAAGCATTGCACCTAGTCCTATGATAATTAGTCTAGATGCCCGACAATCTGGTCGTTAAAAAAAAAATTTTTGATTTACCTTATAAAAATGCAATTTTTACATATGTTGTCGTAGACAAGTGCTAAAAACGCTGCTCTAAATAAGTTTGGGATATATCATAATTTATGAAACTTTAAGCATTGCACCTAGTCCTATGATAATTAGTCTAGATGCCCGACAATCTGGTCGTTAAAAAAAAAATTTTTGATTTACCTTATAAAAATGCAATTTTTACATATGTTGTCGTAGACAAGTGCTAAAAACGCTGCTCTAAATAAGTTTGGGATATATCATAATTTATGAAACTTTAAGCATTGCACCTAGTCCTATGATAATTAGTCTAGATGCCCGACAATCTGGTCGTTAAAAAAAAATTTTTGATTTACCTTATAAAAATGCAATTTTTACATATGTTGTCGTAGACAAGTGCTAAAAACGCTGCTCTAAGTAAGTTTGGGATACATCATAATTTATGAAACTTTAAGCATTGCACCTAGTCCTATGATAATTAGTCTAGATGCCCGACAATCTGGTCGTTAAAAAAAAAATTTTTGATTTACCTTATAAAAATGCAATTTTTACATATGTTGTCGTAGACAAGTGCTAAAAACGCTGCTCTAAATAAGTTTGGGATATATCATAATTTATGAAACTTTAAGCATTGCACCTAGTCCTATGATAATTAGTCTAGATGCCCGACAATCTGGTCGTTAAAAAAAAAATTTTTGATTTACCTTATAAAAATGCAATTTTTACATATGTTGTCGTAGACAAGTGCTAAAAACGCTGCTCTAAATAAGTTTGGGATATATCATAATTTATGAAACTTTAAGCATTGCACCTAGTCCTATGATAATTAGTCTAGATGCCCGACAATCTGGTCGTTAAAAAAAAAATTTTTGATTTACCTTATAAAAATGCAATTTTTACATATGTTGTCGTAGACAAGTGCTAAAAACGCTGCTCTAAGTAAGTTTGGGATACATCATAATTTATGAAACTTTAAGCATTGCACTTAGTCCTATGATAATTAGTCTAGATGCCCGACAATCTGGTCGTTAAAAAAAATTTTTTTGATTTACCTTATAAAATTGCAATTTTCACATATGTTGTCGTAGACAAGTGCTAAAAACGCTGCTCTAAATAAGTTTGGGATATATCATAATTTATGCAACTTTAAGCATCGCACCTAGTCCTATGATAATTAGTCTAGATGCCCGACAATCTGGTCGTTAAAAAAAATTTTTTTGATTTACCTTATAAAAATGCAATTTTCACATATGTTGTCGTAGACAAGTGCTAAAAACGCTGCTCTAAATAAGTTTGGGATATATCATAATTTATGCAACTTTAAGCATCGCACCTAGTCCTATGATAATTAGTCTAGATGCCCGACAATCTGGTCGTTAAAAAAAATTTTTTTGATTTACCTTATAAAATTGCAATTTTCACATATGTTGTCGTAGACAAGTGCTAAAAACGCTGCTCTAAATAAGTTTGGGATATATCATAATTTATGCAACTTTAAGCATCGCACCTAGTCCTATGATAATTAGTCTAGATGCCCGACAATCTGGTCGTTAAAAAAAATTTTTTTGATTTACCTTATAAAAATGCAATTTTCACATATGTTGTCGTAGACAAGTGCTAAAAACGCTGCTCTAAATAAGTTTGGGATATATCATAATTTATGCAACTTTAAGCATCGCACCTAGTCCTATGATAATTAGTCTAGATGCCCGACAATCTGGTCGTTAAAAAAAATTTTTTTGATTTACCTTATAAAAATGCAATTTTCACATATGTTGTCGTAGACAAGTGCTAAAAACGCTGCTCTAAATAAGTTTGGGATATATCATAATTTATGCAACTTTAAGCATCGCACCTAGTCCTATGATAATTAGTCTAGATGCCCGACAATCTGGTCGTTAAAAAAAATTTTTTTGATTTACCTTATAAAAATGCAATTTTCACATATGTTGTCGTAGACAAGTGCTAAAAACGCTGCTCTAAATAAGTTTGGGATATATCATAATTTATGAAACTTTAAGCATCGCACCTAGTCCTATGATAATTAGTCTAGATGCCCCACAATCTGGTCGTTAAAAAAAAAATTTTTGATTTACCTTATAAAAATGCAATTTTCACATATGTTGTCGTAGACAAGTGCTAAAAACGCTGCTCTAAATAAGTTTGGGATATATCATAATTTATGCAACTTTAAGCATTGCACCTAGTCCTATGATAATTAGTCTAGATGCCCGACAATCTGGTCGTTAAAAAAAATTTTTTTGATTTACCTTATAAAAATGCAATTTTCACATATGTTGTCGTAGACAAGTGCTAAAAACGCTGCTCTAAATAAGTTTGGGATATATCATAATTTATGCAACTTTAAGCATCGCACCTAGTCCTATGATAATTAGTCTAGATGCCCGACAATCTGGTCGTTAAAAAAAAATTTTTTGATTTACCTTATAAAAATGCAATTTTCACATATGTTGTCGTAGACAAGTGCTAAAAACGCTGCTCTAAATAAGTTTGGGATATATCATAATTTATGCAACTTTAAGCATCGCACCTAGTCCTATGATAATTAGTCTAGATGCCCGACAATCTGGTCGTTAAAAAAAATTTTTTTGATTTACCTTATAAAAATGCAATTTTCACATATGTTGTCGTAGACAAGTGCTAAAAACGCTGCTCTAAATAAGTTTGGGATATATCATAATTTATGCAACTTTAAGCATCGCACCTAGTCCTATGATAATTAGTCTAGATGCCCGACAATCTGGTCGTTAAAAAAAATTTTTTTGATTTACCTTATAAAAATGCAATTTTCACATATGTTGTCGTAGACAAGTGCTAAAAACGCTGCTCTAAATAAGTTTGGGATATATCATAATTTATTCAACTTTAAGCATTGAACCTAGTCCTATGATAATTAGTCTAGATGCCCCACAATCTGGTCGTTAAAAAAAAAATTTTTGATTTACCTTATAAAAATGCAATTTTCACATATGTTGTCGTAGACAAGTGCTAAAAACGCTGCTCTAAGTAAGTTTGGGATATATCATAATTTATGAAACTTTAAGCATTGCACCTAGTCCTATGATAATTAGTCTAGATGCCCGACGATCTGGTCGTTAAAAAAAAATTTTTTGATTTACCTTATAAAAATGCAATTTTCACATATGTTGTCGTAGACAAGTGCTAAAAACGCTGCTCTAAATAAGTTTGGGATATATCATAATTTATGCAACTTTAAGCATTGCACCTAGTCCTATGATAATTAGTCTAGATGCCCGACAATCTGGCCGTTAAAAAAAAAATTCTGATTTACCTTATAAAAATGCAATTTTTACATATGTTGTCGTAGACAAGTGCTAAAAACGCTGCTCTAAATAAGTTTGGGATATATCATAATTTATGCAACTTTAAGCATCGCACCTAGTCCTATGATAATTAGTCTAGATGCCCGACAATCTGGTCGTTAAAAAAAAATTTTTTGATTTACCTTATAAAAATGCAATTTTCATATATGTTGTCGTAGACAAGTGCTAAAAGCGCTGCTCTAAATAAGTTTGGGATATATCATAATTAATGAAACTTTAAGCAACGCACCTAGTCCTATGATAATTAGTCTAGATGTCCGACAATCTGGTCGTTAAAAAAAAATTTTTTGATTTACCTTATAAAAATGCAATTTTCACATATGTTGTCGTAGACAAGTGCTAAAAACGCTGCTCTAAATAAGTTTGGGATATATCATAATTTATGCAACTTTAAGCATCGCACCTAGTCCTATGATAATTAGTCTAGATGCCCGACAATCTGGTACGTTAAAAAAAATTTTTTTGATTTACCTTATAAAAATGCAATTTTCGCATATGTTGTCGTAGACAAGTGCTAAAAACGCTGCTCTAAATAAGTTTGGGATATATCATAATTTATGAAACTTTAAGCATCGCACCTAGTCCTATGATAATTAGTCTAGATGCCCGACGATCTGGTCGTTAAAAAAAATTTTTTTGATTTACCTTATAAAAATGCAATTTTCACATATGTTGTCGTAGACAAGTGCTAAAAACGCTGCTCTAAATAAGTTTGGGATATATCATAATTTATGAAACTTTAAGCATCGCACCTAGTCCTATGATAATTAGTCTAGATGCCCGACGATCTGGTCGTTAAAAAAAATTTTTTTGATTTACCTCATAAAAATGCAATTTTCACATATGTTGTCGTAGACAAGTGCTAAAAACGCTGCTCTAAATAAGTTTGGGATATATCATAATTTATGCAACTTTAAGCATTGAACCTAGTCCTATGATAATTAGTCTAGATGCCCCACAATCTGGTCGTTAAAAAAAAAATTTTTGATTTACCTTATAAAAATGCAATTTTCACATATGTTGTCGTAGACAAGTGCTAAAAACGCTGCTCTAAATAAGTTTGGGATATATCATAATTTATGCAACTTTAAGAATTGCACTTAGTCCTATGATAATTAGTCTAGATGCCCGACGATCTGGTCGTTAAAAAAAATTTTTTTGATTTACCTTATAAAAATGCAATTTTCACATATGTTGTCGTAGACAAGTGCTAAAAACGCTGCTCTAAATAAGTTTGGGATATATCATAATTTATGCAACTTTAAGCATTGCACCTAGTCCTATGATAATTAGTCTAGATGCCCGACAATCTGGTCGTTAAAAAAAAAAAATTCTGATTTACCTTATAAAAATGCAATTTTTACATATGTTGTCGTAGACAAGTGCTAAAAACGCTGCTCTAAATAAGTTTGGGATATATCATAATTTATGCAACTTTAAGCATCGCACCTAGTCCTATGATAATTAGTCTAGATGCCCGACAATCTGGTCGTTAAAAAAAAATTTTTTGATTTACCTTATAAAAATGCAATTTTCACATATGTTGTCGTAGACAAGTGCTAAAAACGCTGCTCTAAATAAGTTTGGGATATATCATAATTAATGAAACTTTAAGCATCGCACCTAGTCCTATGATAATTAGTCTAGATGCCCGACAATCTGGTCGTTAAAAAAAAATTTTTTGATTTACCTTATAAAAATGCAATTTTCACATATGTTGTCGTAGACAAGTGCTAAAAACGCTGCTCTAAATAAGTTTGGGATATATCATAATTAATGAAACTTTAAGCATCGCACCTAGTCCTATGATAATTAGTCTAGATGCCCGACAATCTGGTCGTTAAAAAAAAATTTTTTGATTTACCTTATAAAAATGCAATTTTCACATATGTTGTCGTAGACAAGTGCTAAAAACGCTGCTCTAAATAAGTTTGGGATATATCATAATTAATGAAACTTTAAGCATCGCACCTAGTCCTATGATAATTAGTCTAGATGCCCGACAATCTGGTCGTTAAAAAAAAATTTTTTGATTTACCTTATAAAAATGCAATTTTCACATATGTTGTCGTAGACAAGTGCTAAAAACGCTGCTCTAAATAAGTTTGGGATATATCATAATTAATGAAACTTTAAGCATCGCACCTAGTCCTATGATAATTAGTCTAGATGCCCGACAATCTGGTCGTTAAAAAAAAATTTTTTGATTTAACTTATAAAAATGCAATTTTCACATATGTTGTCGTAGACAAGTGCTAAAAACGCTGCTCTAAATAAGTTTGGGATATATCATAATTAATGAAACTTTAAGCATCGCACCTAGTCCTATGATAATTAGTCTAGATGCCCGACGATCTGGTCGTTAAAAAAAATTTTTTTGATTTACCTCATAAAAATGCAATTTTCACATATGTTGTCGTAGACAAGTGCTAAAAACGCTGCTCTAAATAAGTTTGGGATATATCATAATTTATGCAACTTTAAGCATTGAACCTAGTCCTATGATAATTAGTCTAGATGCCCGACAATCTGGTCGTTAAAAAAAAATTTTTTGATTTACCTTATAAAAATGCAATTTTCACATATGTTGTCGTAGACAAGTGCTAAAAACGCTGCTCTAAATAAGTTTGGGATATATCATAATTTATGCAACTTTAAGCATCGCACCTAGTCCTATGATAATTAGTCTAGATGCCCGACAATCTGGTCGTTAAAAAAAAATTTTTTGATTTACCTTATAAAAATGCAATTTTCACATATGTTGTCGTAGACAAGTGCTAAAAACGCTGCTCTAAATAAGTTTGGGATATATCATAATTTATGCAACTTTAAGCATCGCACCTAGTCCTATGATAATTAGTCTAGATGCCCGACAATCTGGTCGTTAAAAAAAATTTTTTTGATTTACCTTATAAAAATGCAATTTTCACATATGTTGTGGTAGACAAGTGCTAAAAACGCTGCTCTAAATAAGTTTGGGATATATCATAATTAATGAAACTTTAAGCATCGCACCTAGTCCTATGATAATTAGTCTAGATGCCCGACAATCTGGTCGTTAAAAAAAAATTTTTTGATTTACCTTATAAAAATGCAATTTTCACATATGTTGTCGTAGACAAGTGCTAAAAACGCTGCTCTAAATAAGTTTGGGATATATCATAATTAATGAAACTTTAAGCATCGCACCTAGTCCTATGATAATTAGTCTAGATGCCCGACAATCTGGTCGTTAAAAAAAAATTTTTTGATTTACCTTATAAAAATGCAATTTTCACATATGTTGTCGTAGACAAGTGCTAAAAACGCTGCTCTAAATAAGTTTGGGATATATCATAATTAATGAAACTTTAAGCATCGCACCTAGTCCTATGATAATTAGTCTAGATGCCCGACAATCTGGTCGTTAAAAAAAAATTTTTTGATTTACCTTATAAAAATGCAATTTTCACATATGTTGTCGTAGACAAGTGCTAAAAACGCTGCTCTAAATAAGTTTGGGATATATCATAATTAATGAAACTTTAAGCATCGCACCTAGTCCTATGATAATTAGTCTAGATGCCCGACAATCTGGTCGTTAAAAAAAAATTTTTTGATTTACCTTATAAAAATGCAATTTTCACATATGTTGTCGTAGACAAGTGCTAAAAACGCTGCTCTAAATAAGTTTGGGATATATCATAATTAATGAAACTTTAAGCATCGCACCTAGTCCTATGATAATTAGTCTAGATGCCCGACGATCTGGTCGTTAAAAAAAATTTTTTTGATTTACCTCATAAAAATGCAATTTTCACATATGTTGTCGTAGACAAGTGCTAAAAACGCTGCTCTAAATAAGTTTGGGATATATCATAATTTATGCAACTTTAAGCATTGAACCTAGTCCTATGATAATTAGTCTAGATGCCCGACAATCTGGTCGTTAAAAAAAAATTTTTTGATTTACCTTATAAAAATGCAATTTTCACATATGTTGTCGTAGACAAGTGCTAAAAACGCTGCTCTAAATAAGTTTGGGATATATCATAATTTATGCAACTTTAAGCATCGCACCTAGTCCTATGATAATTAGTCTAGATGCCCGACAATCTGGTCGTTAAAAAAAAATTTTTTGATTTACCTTATAAAAATGCAATTTTCACATATGTTGTCGTAGACAAGTGCTAAAAACGCTGCTCTAAATAAGTTTGGGATATATCATAATTTATGCAACTTTAAGCATCGCACCTAGTCCTATGATAATTAGTCTAGATGCCCGACAATCTGGTCGTTAAAAAAAAATTTTTTGATTTACCTTATAAAAATGCAATTTTCACATATGTTGTCGTAGACAAGTGCTAAAAACGCTGCTCTAAATAAGTTTGGGATATATCATAATTAATGAAACTTTAAGCATCGCACCTAGTCCTATGATAATTAGTCTAGATGCCCGACAATCTGGTCGTTAAAAAAAAAATTTTTGATTTACCTTATAAAAATGCAATTTTCACATATGTTGTCGTAGACAAGTGCTAAAAACGCTGCTCTAAATAAGTTTGGGATATATCATAATTTATGCAACTTTAAGCATCGCACCTAGTCCTATGATAATTAGTCTAGATGCCCGACAATCTGGTCGTTAAAAAAAAATTTTTTGATTTACCATATAAAAATGCAATTTTCACATATGTTGTCGTAGACAAGTGCTAAAAACGCTGCTCTAAATAAGTTTGGGATATATCATAATTAATGAAACTTTAAGCATCGCACCTAGTCCTATGATAATTAGTCTAGATGCCCGACAATCTGGTCGTTAAAAAAAAATTTTTTGATTTACCTTATAAAAATGCAATTTTCACATATGTTGTCGTAGACAAGTGCTAAAAACGCTGCTCTAAATAAGTTTGGGATATATCATAATTAATGAAACTTTAAGCATCGCACCTAGTCCTATGATAATTAGTCTATATGCCCGACAATCTGGTCGTTAAAAAAAATTTTTTTGATTTACCTTATAAAAATGCAATTTTCACATATGTTGTCGTAGACAAGTGCTAAAAACGCTGCTCTAAATAAGTTTGGGATATATCATAATTAATGAAACTTTAAGCATCGCACCTAGTCCTATGATAATTAGTCTAGATGCCCGACAATCTGGTCGTTAAAAAAAAATTTTTTGATTTACCTTATAAAAATGCAATTTTCACATATGTTGTCGTAGACAAGTGCTAAAAACGCTGCTCTAAATAAGTTTGGGATATATCATAATTAATGAAACTTTAAGCATCGCACCTAGTCCTATGATAATTAGTCTAGATGCCCGACAATCTGGTCGTTAAAAAAAATTTTTTTGATTTACCTTATAAAAATGCAATTTTCACATATGTTGTCGTAGACAAGTGCTAAAAACGCTGCTCTAAATAAGTTTGGGATATATCATAATTAATGAAACTTTAAGCATCGCACCTAGTCCTATGATAATTAGTCTAGATGCCCGACGATCTGGTCGTTAAAAAAATTTTTTTGATTTACCTCATAAAAATGCAATTTTCACATATGTTGTCGTAGACAAGTGCTAAAAACGCTGCTCTAAATAAGTTTGGGATATATCATAATTTATGCAACTTTAAGCATTGAACCTAGTCCTATGATAATTAGTCTAGATGCCCGACAATCTGGTCGTTAAAAAAAAATTTTTTGATTTACCTTATAAAAATGCAATTTTCACATATGTTGTCGTAGACAAGTGCTAAAAACGCTGCTCTAAATAAGTTTGGGATATATCATAATTTATGCAACTTTAAGCATTGAACCTAGTCCTATGATAATTAGTCTAGATGCCCGACGATCTGGTCGTTAAAAAAAAAATTTTTGATTTACCTTATAAAAATGCAATTTTCACATATGTTGTCGTAGACAAGTGCTAAAAACGCTGCTCTAAATAAGTTTGGGATATATCATAATTAATGAAACTTTAAGCATCGCACCTAGTCCTATGATAATTAGTCTAGATGCCCGACAATCTGGTCGTTAAAAAAAATTTTTTTGATTTACCTTATAAAAATGCAATTTTCACATATGTTGTCGTAGACAAGTGCTAAAAACGCTGCTCTAAATAAGTTTGGGATATATCATAATTAATGAAACTTTAAGCATCGCACCTAGTCCTATGATAATTAGTCTAGATGCCCGACAATCTGGTCGTTAAAAAAAAATTTTTTGATTTACCTTATAAAAATGCAATTTTCACATATGTTGTCGTAGACAAGTGCTAAAAACGCTGCTCTAAATAAGTTTGGGATATATCATAATTTATGAAACTTTAAGCATCGCACCTAGTCCTATTATAATTAGTGTAGATGCCCGACGATGTGGTCGTTAAAAAAAATTTTTTTGATTTACCTTATAAAAATGCAATTTTCACATATGTTGTCGTAGACAAGTGCTAAAAACGCTGCTCTAAATAAGTTTGGGATATATCATAATTAATGAAACTTTAAGCATCGCACCTAGTCCTATGATAATTAGTCTAGATGCCCGACAATCTGGTCGTTAAAAAAAAATTTTTTGATTTACCTTATAAAAATGCAATTTTCACATATGTTGTCGTAGACAAGTGCTAAAAACGCTGCTCTAAATAAGTTTGGGATATATCATAATTTATGCAACTTTAAGCATTGCACCTAGTCCTATGATAATTAGTCTAGATGCCCGACAATTTGGTCGTTAAAAAAAAATTTTTTGATTTACCTTATAAAAATGCAATTTTCACATATGTTGTCGTAGACAAGTGCTAAAAACGCTGCTCTAAATAAGTTTGGGATATATCATAATTTATGAAACTTTAAGCATCGCACCTAGTCCTATGATAATTAGTCTAGATGCCCGACAATCTGGTCGTTAAAAAAAATTTTTTTGATTTACCTTATAAAAATGCAATTTTCACATATGTTGTCGTAGACAAGTGCTAAAAACGCTGCTCTAAATAAGTTTGGGATATATCATAATTAATGAAACTTTAAGCATCGCACCTAGTCCTATGATAATTAGTCTAGATGCCCGACAATCTGGTCGTTAAAAAAAAATTTTTTGATTTACCTTATAAAAATGCAATTTTCACATATGTTGTCGTAGACAAGTGCTAAAAACGCTGCTCTAAATAAGTTTGGGATATATCATAATTTATGAAACTTTAAGCATCGCACCTAGTCCTATGATAATTAGTCTAGATGCCCGACAATCTGGTCGTTAAAAAAAATTTTTTTGATTTACCTCATAAAAATGCAATTTTCACATATGTTGTCGTAGACGAGTGCTAAAAACGCTGCTCTAAATAAGTTTGGGATATATCATAATTTATGCAACTTTAAGCATTGAACGTAGTCCTATGATAATTAGTCTAGATGCCCGACAATCTGGTCGTTAAAAAAAAATTTTTTGATTTACATTATAAAAATGCAATTTTCACATATGTTGTCGTAGACAAGTGCTAAAAACGCTGCTCTAAATAAGTTTGGGATATATCATAATTTATGCAACTTTAAGCATCGCACCTAGTCCTATGATAATTAGTCTAGATGCCCGACAATCTGGTCGTTAAAAAAAAAAATTCTGATTTACCTTATAAAAATGCAATTTTTACATATGTTGTCGTAGACAAGTGCTAAAAACGCTGCTCTAAATAAGTTTGGGATATATCATAATTTATGAAACTTTAAGCATCGCACCTAGTCCTATGATAATTAGTCTAGATGCCCGACAATCTGGTCGTTAAAAAAAATTTTTTTGATTTACCTCATAAAAATGCAATTTTCACATATGTTGTCGTAGACGAGTGCTAAAAACGCTGCTCTAAATAAGTTTGGGATATATCATAATTTATGCAACTTTAAGCATTGAACCTAGTCCTATGATAATTAGTCTAGATGCCCGACAATCTGGTCGTTAAAAAAAAATTTTTTGATTTACATTATAAAAATGCAATTTTCACATATGTTGTCGTAGACAAGTGCTAAAAACGCTGCTCTAAATAAGTTTGGGATATATCATAATTTATGCAACTTTAAGCATTGCACCTAGTCCTATGATAATTAGTCTAGATGCCCGACAATCTGGTCGTTAAAAAAAATTTTTTTGATTTACCTTATAAAAATGCAATTTTCACATATGTTGTCGTAGACAAGTGCTAAAAACGCTGCTCTAAATAAGTTTGGGATATATCATAATTAATGAAACTTTAAGCATCGCACCTAGTCCTATGATAATTAGTCTAGATGCCCGACAATCTGGTCGTTAAAAAAAAATTTTTTGATTTACCTTATAAAAATGCAATTTTCACATATGTTGTCGTAGACAAGTGCTAAAAACGCTGCTCTAAATAAGTTTGGAATATATCATAATTTATGAAACTTTAAGCATCGCACCTAGTCCTATGATAATTAGTCTAGATGCCCGACAATCTGGTCGTTAAAAAAAATTTTTTTGATTTACCTTATAAAAATGCAATTTTCACATATGTTGTCGTAGACAAGTGCTAAAAACGCTGCTCTAAATAAGTTTGGGATATATCATAATTTATGAAACTTTAAGCATCGCACCTAGTCCTATTATAATTAGTCTAGATGCCCGACGATCTGGTCGTTAAAAAAAAATTTTTTGATTTACCTTATAAAAATGCAATTTTCACATATGTTGTCGTAGACAAGTGCTAAAAACGCTGCTCTAAATAAGTTTGGGATATATCATAATTTATGAAACTTTAAGCATCGCACCTAGTCCTATGATAATTAGTCTAGATGCCCGACAATCTGGTCGTTAAAAAAAAATTTTTTGATTTACCTTATAAAAATGCAATTTTCACATATGTTGTCGTAGACAAGTGCTAAAAACGCTGCTCTAAATAAGTTTGGGATATATCATAATTTATGAAACTTTAAGCATCGCACCTAGTCCTATTATAATTAGTCTAGATGCCCGACGATGTGGTCGTTAAAAAAAAATTTTTTGATTTACCTTATAAAAATGCAATTTTCACATATGTTGTCGTAGACAAGTGCTAAAAACGCTGCTCTAAATAAGTTTGGGATATATCATAATTAATGAAACTTTAAGCATCGCACCTAGTCCTATGATAATTAGTCTAGATGCCCGACAATCTGGTCGTTAAAAAAAAATTTTTTGATTTACCTTATAAAAATGCAATTTTCACATATGTTGTCGTAGACAAGTGCTAAAAACGCTGCTCTAAATAAGTTTGGGATATATCATAATTTATGCAACTTTAAGCATTGCACCTAGTCCTATGATAATTAGTCTAGATGCCCGACAATCTGGTCGTTAAAAAAAATTTTTTTGATTTACCTTATAAAAATGCAATTTTCACATATGTTGTCGTAGACAAGTGCTAAAAACGCTGCTCTAAATAAGTTTGGGATATATCATAATTTATGAAACTTTAAGCATCGCACCTAGTCCTATTATAATTAGTCTAGATGCCCGACGATGTGGTCGTTAAAAAAAATTTTTTTGATTTACCTTATAAAAATGCAATTTTCACATATGTTGTCGTAGACAAGTGCTAAAAACGCTGCTCTAAATAAGTTTGGGATATATCATAATTAATGAAACTTTAAGCATCGCACCTAGTCCTATGATAATTAGTCTAGATGCCCGACAATCTGGTCGTTAAAAAAAAAATTTTTGATTTACCTTATAAAAATGCAATTTTCACATATGTTGTCGTAGACAAGTGCTAAAAACGCTGCTCTAAATAAGTTTGGGATATATCATAATTTATGAAACTTTAAGCATCGCACCTAGTCCTATTATAATTAGTCTAGATGCCCGACGATGTGGTCGTTAAAAAAAATTTTTTTGATTTACCTTATAAAAATGCAATTTTCACATATGTTGTCGTAGACAAGTGCTAAAAACGCTGCTCTAAATAAGTTTGGGATATATCATAATTTATGCAACTTTAAGCATTGAACCTAGTCCTATGATAATTAGTCTAGATGCCCGACAATCTGGTCGTTAAAAAAAAATTTTTGATTTACCTTATAAAAATGCAATTTTCACATATGTTGTCGTAGACAAGTGCTAAAAACGCTGCTCTAAATAAGTTTGGGATATATCATAATTTATGCAACTTTAAGCATCGCACCTAGTCCTATTATAATTAGTCTAGATGCCCGACGATGTGGTCGTTAAAAAAAATTTTTTTGATTTACCTTATAAAAATGCAATTTTCACATATGTTGTCGTAGACAAGTGCTAAAAACGCTGCTCTAAATAAGTTTGGGATATATCATAATTTATGCAACTTTAAGCATTGAACCTAGTCCTATGATAATTAGTCTAGATGCCCGACGATCTGGTCGTTAAAAAAAAAATTTTTGATTTACCTTATAAAAATGCAATTTTCACATATGTTGTCGTAGACAAGTGCTAAAAACGCTGCTCTAAATAAGTTTGGGATATATCATAATTAATGAAACTTTAAGCATCGCACCTAGTCCTATGATAATTAGTCTAGATGCCCGACAATCTGGTCGTTAAAAAAAATTTTTTTGATTTACCTTATAAAAATGCAATTTTCACATATGTTGTCGTAGACAAGTGCTAAAAACGCTGCTCTAAATAAGTTTGGGATATATCATAATTTATGCAACTTTAAGCATCGCACCTAGTCCTATTATAATTAGTCTAGATGCCCGACGATGTGGTCGTTAAAAAAAATTTTTTTGATTTACCTTATAAAAATGCAATTTTCACATATGTTGTCGTAGACAAGTGCTAAAAACGCTGCTCTAAATAAGTTTGGGATATATCATAATTTATGCAACTTTAAGCATTGAACCTAGTCCTATGATAATTAGTCTAGATGCCCGACAATCTGGTCGTTAAAAAAAAAATTTTTGATTTACCTTATAAAAATGCAATTTTCACATATGTTGTCGTAGACAAGTGCTAAAAACGCTGCTCTAAATAAGTTTGGGATATATCATAATTTATGAAACTTTAAGCATCGCACCTAGTCCTATTATAATTAGTCTAGATGCCCGACGATGTGGTCGTTAAAAAAAATTTTTTTGATTTACCTTATAAAAATGCAATTTTCACATATGTTGTCGTAGACAAGTGCTAAAAACGCTGCTCTAAATAAGTTTGGGATATATCATAATTTATGCAACTTTAAGCATCGCACCTAGTCCTATTATAATTAGTCTAGATGCCCGACGATGTGGTCGTTAAAAAAAATTTTTTTGATTTACCTTATAAAAATGCAATTTTCACATATGTTGTCGTAGACAAGTGCTAAAAACGCTGCTCTAAATAAGTTTGGGATATATCATAATTTATGCAACTTTAAGCATTGAACCTAGTCCTATGATAATTAGTCTAGATGCCCGACAATCTGGTCGTTAAAAAAAAAATTTTTGATTTACCTTATAAAAATGCAATTTTCACATATGTTGTCGTAGACAAGTGCTAAAAACGCTGCTCTAAATAAGTTTGGGATATATCATAATTTATGAAACTTTAAGCATCGCACCTAGTCCTATTATAATTAGTCTAGATGCCCGACGATGTGGTCGTTAAAAAAAATTTTTTTGATTTACCTTATAAAAATGCAATTTTCACATATGTTGTCGTAGACAAGTGCTAAAAACGCTGCTCTAAATAAGTTTGGGATATATCATAATTAATGAAACTTTAAGCATCGCACCTAGTCCTATGATAATTAGTCTAGACGCCCGACAATCTGGTCGTTAAAAAAAATTTTTTTGATTTACCTTATAAAAATGCAATTTTCACATATGTTGTCGTAGACAAGTGCTAAAAACGCTGCTCTAAATAAGTTTGGGATATATCATAATTAATGAAACTTTAAGCATCGCACCTAGTCCTATGATAATTAGTCTAGATGCCCGACAATCTGGTCGTTAAAAAAAAATTTTTTGATTTACCTTATAAAAATGCAATTTTCACATATGTTGTCGTAGACAAGTGCTAAAAACGCTGCTCTAAATAAGTTTGGGATATATCATAATTTATGAAACTTTAAGCATCGCACCTAGTCCTATGATAATTAGTCTAGATGCCCGACAATCTGGTCGTTAAAAAAAATTTTTTTGATTTACCTCATAAAAATGCAATTTTCACATATGTTGTCGTAGACGAGTGCTAAAAACGCTGCTCTAAATAAGTTTGGGATATATCATAATTTATGCAACTTTAAGCATTGAACCTAGTCCTATGATAATTAGTCTAGATGCCCGACAATCTGGTCGTTAAAAAAAAATTTTTTGATTTACCTTATAAAAATGCAATTTTCACATATGTTGTCGTAGACAAGTGCTAAAAACGCTGCTCTAAATGAGTTTGGGATATATCATAATTTATGCAACTTTAAGCATTGAACCTAGTCCTATGATAATTAGTCTAGATGCCCGACGATCTGGTCGTTAAAAAAAAATTTTTTGATTTACCTTATAAAAATGCAATTTTCACATATGTTGTCGTAGACAAGTGCTAAAAACGCTGCTCTAAATAAGTTTGGGATATATCATAATTTATGCAACTTTAAGCATCGCACCTAGTCCTATGATAATTAGTCTAGATGCCCGACAATCTGGTCGTTAAAAAAAAAAATTCTGATTTACCTTATAAAAATGCAATTTTCACATATGTTGTCGTAGACAAGTGCTAAAAACGCTGCTCTAAATAAGTTTGGGATATATCATAATTTATGAAAATTTAAGCATCGCACCTAGTCCTATGATAATTAGTCTAGATGCCCGACAATCTGGTCGTTAAAAAAAAATTTTTTGATTTACCTTATAAAAATGCAATTTTCACATATGTTGTGCTAAAAACGCTGCTCTAAATAAGTTTGGGATATATCATAATTTATGCAACTTTAAGCATTGCACCTAGTCCTATGATAATTAGTCTAGATGCCCGACGATCTGGTCGTTAAAAAAAAATTTTTTGATTTACCTTATAAAAATGCAATTTTCACATATGTTGTGCTAAAAACGCTGCTCTAAATAAGTTTGGGATATATCATAATTTATGCAACTTTAAGAATTGCACTGAGTCCTATGATAATTAGTCTAGATGCCCGACAATCTGGTCGTTAAAAAAAAAATTTTTGATTTACCTTATAAAAATGCAATTTTCACATATGTTGTCGTAGACAAGTGCTAAAAACGCTGCTCTAAATAAGTTTGGGATATATCATAATTTATGAAAATTTAAGCATCGCACCTAGTCCTATGATAATTAGTCTAGATGCCCGACAATCTGGTCGTTAAAAAAAAATTTTTTGATTTACCTTATAAAAATGCAATTTTCACATATGTTGTGCTAAAAACGCTGCTCTAAATAAGTTTGGGATATATCATAATTTATGCAACTTTAAGCATTGCACCTAGTCCTATGATAATTAGTCTAGATGCCCGACAATCTGGTCGTTAAAAAAAATTTTTTTGATTTATCTTATAAAAATGCAATTTTCACATATGTTGTCGTAGACAAGTGCTAAAAACGCTGCTCTAAATAAGTTTGGGATATATCATAATTAATGAAACTTTAAGCATCGCACCTAGTCCTATGATAATTAGTCTAGATGCCCGACAATCTGGTCGTTAAAAAAAATTTTTTTGATTTACCTTATAAAAATGCAATTTTCACATATGTTGTCGTAGACAAGTGCTAAAAACGCTGCTCTAAATAAGTTTGGGATATATCATAATTTATGAAACTTTAAGCATCGCACCTAGTCCTATGATAATTAGTCTAGATGCCCGACAATCTGGTCGTTAAAAAAAAATTTTTTGATTTACCTTATAAAAATGCAATTTTCACATATGTTGTCGTAGACAAGTGCTAAAAACGCTGCTCTAAATAAGTTTGGGATATATCATAATTTATGAAACTTTAAGCATCGCACCTAGTCCTATTATAATTAGTCTAGATGCCCGACGATGTGGTCGTTAAAAAAAATTTTTTTGATTTACCTTATAAAAATGCAATTTTCACATATGTTGTCGCAGACAAGTGCTAAAAACGCTGCTCTAAATAAGTTTGGGATATATCATAATTAATGAAACTTTAAGCATCGCACCTAGTCCTATGATAATTAGTCTAGATGCCCGACAATCTGGTCGTTAAAAAAAAATTTTTTGATTTACCTTATAAAAATGCAATTTTCACATATGTTGTCGTAGACAAGTGCTAAAAACGCTGCTCTAAATAAGTTTGGGATATATCATAATTAATGAAACTTTAAGCATCGCACCTAGTCCTATGATAATTAGTCTAGATGCCCGACAATCTGGTCGTTAAAAAAAAATTCTTTGATTTACCTTATAAAAATGCAATTTTCACATATGTTGTCGTAGACAAGTGCTAAAAACGCTGCTCTAAATAAGTTTGGGATATATCATAATTTATGAAACTTTAAGCATCGCACCTAGTCCTATGATAATTAGTCTAGATGCCCGACAATCTGGTCGTTAAAAAAAATTTTTTTGATTTACCTTATAAAAATGCAATTTTCACATATGTTGTCGTAGACAAGTGCTAAAAACGCTGCTCTAAATAAGTTTGGGATATATCATAATTTATGAAACTTTAAGCATCGCACCTAGTCCTATGATAATTAGTCTAGATGCCCGACAATCTGGTCGTTAAAAAAAAATTTTTTGATTTACCTTATAAAAATGCAATTTTCACATATGTTGTCGTAGACAAGTGCTAAAAACGCTGCTCTAAATAAGTTTGGGATATATCATAATTTATGAAACTTTAAGCATCGCACCTAGTCCTATGATAATTAGTCTAGATGCCCGACAATCTGGTCGTTAAAAAAAATTTTTTTGATTTACCTTATAAAAATGCAATTTTCACATATGTTGTCGTAGACGAGTGCTAAAAACGCTGCTCTAAATAAGTTTGGGATATATCATAATTTATGCAACTTTAAGCATTGAACCTAGTCCTATGATAATTAGTCTAGATGCCCGACAATCTGGTCGTTAAAAAAAAATTTTTTGATTTACCTTATAAAAATGCAATTTTCACATATGTTGTCGTAGACAAGTGCTAAAAACGCTGCTCTAAATAAGTTTGGGATATATCATAATTTATGCAACTTTAAGCATTGAACCTAGTCCTATGATAATTAGTCTAGATGCCCGACGATCTGGTCGTTAAAAAAAAAATTTTTGATTTACCTTATAAAAATGCAATTTTCACATATGTTGTCGTAGACAAGTGCTAAAAACGCTGCTCTAAATAAGTTTGGGATATATCATAATTTATGCAACTTTAAGCATCGCACCTAGTCCTATGATAATTAGTCTAGATGCCCGACAATCTGGTCGTTAAAAAAAAAAATTCTGATTTACCTTATAAAAATGCAATTTTTACATATGCTGTCGTAGACAAGTGCTAAAAACGCTGCTCTAAATAAGTTTGGGATATATCATAATTTATGCAACTTTAAGAATTGCACTTAGTCCTATGATAATTAGTCTAGATGCCCGACAATCTGGTCGTTAAAAAAAAATTTTTTGATTTACCTTATAAAAATGCAATTTTCACATATGTTGTCGTAGACAAGTGCTAAAAACGCTGCTCTAAATAAGTTTGGGATATATCATAATTTATGCAACTTTAAGCATTGCACCTAGTCCTATGATAATTAGTCTAGATGCCCGACAATCTGGTCGTTAAAAAAAAATTTTTTGATTTACCTTATAAAAATGCAATTTTCACATATGTTGTCGTAGACAAGTGCTAAAAACGCTGCTCTAAATAAGTTTGGGATATATCATAATTTATGCAACTTTAAGCATTGCACCTAGTCCTATGATAATTAGTCTAGATGCCCGACAATCTGGTCGTTAAAAAAAAATTTTTTGATTTACCTTATAAAAATGCAAGTTTCACATATGTTGTCGTAGACAAGTACTAAAAACGCTGCTCTAAATAAGTTTGGGATATATCATAATTTATGCAACTTTAAGCATCGCACCTAGTCCTATGATAATTAGTCTAGATGCCCGGCGATCTGGTTGTTAAAAAAAATTTTTTGATTTACCTTATAAAAATGCAATTTTCACATATGTTGTCGTAGACAAGTGCTAAAAACGCTGCTCTAAATAAGTTTGGGATATATCATAATTTATGCAACTTTAAGCATTGCACCTAGTCCTATGATAATTAGTCTAGATGCCCGACAATCTGGTCGTTAAAAAAAAATTTTTTGATTTACCTTATAAAAATGCAATTTTCACATATGTTGTCGTAGACAAGTGCTAAAAACGCTGCTCTAAATAAGTTTGGGATATATCATAATTTATGCAACTTTAGGCATTGCACCTAGTCCTATGATAATTAGTCTA
Organism: Crataerina pallida; assembly: GCA_949710015.1. NCBI lineage: Eukaryota > Metazoa > Arthropoda > Insecta > Diptera > Hippoboscidae > Crataerina > Crataerina pallida. The sequence continues at coordinate 13,377,539 of OX453292.1, read as the reverse complement.
GATGCCCGACGATCTGGTCATTAAAAAAAAATTTTTTGATTTACCTTATAAAAATGCAATTTTCACATATGTTGTCGTAGACAAGTGCTAAAAACGCTGCTCTAAATAAGTTTGGGATATATCATAATTCATGCAACTTTAAGCATCGCACCTAGTCCTATGATAATTAGACTAGATGCCCGACAATCTGGTCGTTAAAAAAAAATTTTTTGATTTACCTTATAAAAATGCAATTTTCACATATGTTGTCGTAGACAAGTGCTAAAAACGCTGCTCTAAATAAGTTTGGGATATATCATAATTTATGCAACTTTAAGCATCGCACCTAGTCCTATGATAATTAGTCTAGATGCCCGACAATCTGGTCGTTAAAAAAAATTTTTTGATTTACCTTATAAAAATGCAATTTTCACATATGTTGTCGTAGACAAGTGCTAAAAACGCTGCTCTAAATAAGTTTGGGATATATCATAATTTATGCAACTTTAAGCATTGCACCTAGTCCTATGATAATTAGTCTAGATGCCCGACAATCTGGTCGTTAAAAAAAATTTTTTTGATTTACCTTATAAAAATGCAATTTTCACATATGTTGTCGTAGACAAGTGCTAAAAACGCTGCTCTAAATAAGTTTGGGATATATCATAATTAATGAAACTTTAAGCATCGCACCTAGTCCTATGATAATTAGTCTAGATGCCCGACAATCTGGTCGTTAAAAAAAATTTTTTTGATTTACCTTATAAAAATGCAATTTTCACATATGTTGTCGTAGACAAGTGCTAAAAACGCTGCTCTAAATAAGTTTGGGATATATCATAATTTATGAAACTTTAAGCATCGCACCTAGTCCTATGATAATTAGTCTAGATGCCCGACAATCTGGTCGTTAAAAAAAAATTTTTTGATTTACCTTATAAAAATGCAATTTTCACATATGTTGTCGTAGACAAGTGCTAAAAACGCTGCTCTAAATAAGTTTGGGATATATCATAATTTATGAAACTTTAAGCATCGCACCTAGTCCTATTATAATTAGTCTAGATGCCCGACGATGTGGTCGTTAAAAAAAATTTTTTTGATTTACCTTATAAAAATGCAATTTTCACATATGTTGTCGTAGACAAGTGCTAAAAACGCTGCTCTAAATAAGTTTGGGATATATCATAATTAATGAAACTTTAAGCATCGCACCTAGTCCTATGATAATTAGTCTAGATGCCCGACAATCTGGTCGTTAAAAAAAAATTTTTTGATTTACCTTATAAAAATGCAATTTTCACATATGTTGTCGTAGACAAGTGCTAAAAACGCTGCTCTAAATAAGTTTGGGATATATCATAATTAATGAAACTTTAAGCATCGCACCTAGTCCTATGATAATTAGTCTAGATGCCCGACAATCTGGTCGTTAAAAAAAAATTCTTTGATTTACCTTATAAAAATGCAATTTTCACATATGTTGTCGTAGACAAGTGCTAAAAACGCTGCTCTAAATAAGTTTGGGATATATCATAATTTATGCAAATTTAAGCATCGCACCTAGTCCTATGATAATTAGTCTAGATGCCGGACGATCTGGTCGTTAAAAAAAAATTTTTTGATTTACCTTATAAAAATGCAATTTTCACATATGTTGTCGTAGCTATGATAATTAGTCTAGATGCCCGACAATCTGGTCGTTAAAAAAAATTTTTTGATTTACCTTATAAAAATGCAATTTTCACATATGTTGTCGTAGACAAGTGCTAAAAACGCTGCTCTAAATAAGTTTGGGATATATCATAATTTATGCAACTTTAAGCATTGCACCTAGTCCTATGATAATTAGTCTAGATGCCCGACAATCTGGTCGTTAAAAAAAAATTTTTTGATTTACCTTATAAAAATGCAATTTTCACATATGTTGTCGTAGACAAGTGCTAAAAACGCTGCTCTAAATAAGTTTGGGATATATCATAATTTATGCAACTTTAAGCATCGCACCTAGTCCTATGATAATTAGTCTAGATGCCGGACGATCTGGTCGTTAAAAAAAATTTTTTTGATTTACCTTATAAAAATGCAATTTTCACATATGTTGTCGTAGACAAGTGCTAAAAACGCTGGTCTAAATAAGTTTGGGATATATCATAATTTATGCAACTTTAAGCATCGCACCTAGTCCTATGATAATTAGTCTAGATGCCGGACGATCTGGTCGTTAAAAAAAAATTTTTGGATTTACCTTATAAAAATGCAATTTTCACATATGTTGTCGTAGACAACTGCTAAAAACGCTGCTCTAAATAAGTTTGGGATATATCATAATTTATGCAACTTTTAAGCATCGCACCTAGTTCTATGATAATTAGTCTAGATGCCCGACAATCTGGTCGTTAAAAAAAATTTTTTTTATTTACCTTATAAAAATGCAATTTTCATATATGTTGTCGTAGACAAGTGCTAAAAACGCTGCTCTAAATAAGTTTGGGATATATCATAATTTATGCAACTTTAAGCATTGCACCTAGTCCTATGATAATTAGTCTAGATGCCCGACAATCTGGTCGTTAAAAAAAATTTTTTTGATTTACCTTATAAAAATGCAATTTTCACATATGTTGTCGTAGACAAGTGCTAAAAACGCTGCTCTAAATAAGTTTGGGATATATCATAATTTATGCAACTTTAAGCATCGCACCTAGTCCTATGATAATTAATCTAGATGCCGGACGATCTGGTCGTTAAAAAAAAATTTTTTGATTTACCTTATAAAAATGCAATTTTCACATATGTTGTCGTAGACAAGTGCTAAAAACGCTGCTCTAAATAAGTTTGGGATATATCATAATTTATGCAACTTTAAGCATTGCACCTAGTCCTATGATAATTAGTCTAGATGCCCGACGATCTGGTCGTTAAAAAAAAATTTTTTGATTTACCTTATAAAAATGCAATTTTCACATATGTTGTCGTAGACAAGTGCTAAAAACGCTGCTCTAAATAAGTTTGGGATATATCATAATTTATGCAACTTTAAGCATCGCACCTAGTCCTATGATAATTAGTCTAGATGCCGGACGATCTGGTCGTTAAAAAAAATTTTTTTGATTTACCTTATAAAAATGCAATTTTCACATATGTTGTCGTAGACAAGTGCTAAAAACGCTGCTCTAAATAAGTTTGGGATATATCATAATTTATGCAACTTTAAGCATTGCACCTAGTCCTATGATAATTAGTCTAGATGCCCGACAATCTGGTCGTTAAAAAAAAATTTTTTGATTTACCTTATAAAAATGCAATTTTCACATATGTTGTCGTAGCTATGATAATTAGTCTAGATGCCCGACAATCTGGTCGTTAAAAAAAATTTTTTGATTTACCTTATAAAAATGCAATTTTCACATATGTTGTCGTAGACAAGTGCTAAAAACGCTGCTCTAAATAAGTTTGGGATATATCATAATTTATGCAACTTTAAGCATTGCACCTAGTCCTATGATAATTAGTCTAGATGCCCGACAATCTGGTCGTTAAAAAAAAATTTTTTGATTTACCTTATAAAAATGCAATTTTCACATATGTTGTCGTAGACAAGTGCTAAAAACGCTGCTCTAAATAAGTTTGGGATATATCATAATTTATGCAACTTTAAGCATCGCACCTAGTCCTATGATAATTAGTCTAGATGCCGGACGATCTGGTCGTTAAAAAAAATTTTTTTGATTTACCTTATAAAAATGCAATTTTCACATATGTTGTCGTAGACAAGTGCTAAAAACGCTGCTCTAAATAAGTTTGGGATATATCATAATTTATGCAACTTTAAGCATCGCACCTAGTCCTATGATAATTAGTCTAGATGCCGGACGATCTGGTCGTTAAAAAAAAATTTTTTGATTTACCTTATAAAAATGCAATTTTCACATATGTTGTCGTAGACAACTGCTAAAAACGCTGCTCTAAATAAGTTTGGGATATATCATAATTTATGCAACTTTTAAGCATCGCACCTAGTTCTATGATAATTAGTCTAGATGCCCGACAATCTGGTCGTTAAAAAAAATTTTTTTTATTTACCTTATAAAAATGCAATTTTCATATATGTTGTCGTAGACAAGTGCTAAAAACGCTGCTCTAAATAAGTTTGGGATATATCATAATTTATGCAACTTTAAGCATTGCACCTAGTCCTATGATAATTAGTCTAGATGCCCGACAATCTGGTCGTTAAAAAAAATTTTTTTGATTTACCTTATAAAAATGCAATTTTCACATATGTTGTCGTAGACAAGTGCTAAAAACGCTGCTCTAAATAAGTTTGGGATATATCATAATTTATGCAACTTTAAGCATCGCACCTAGTCCTATGATAATTAATCTAGATGCCGGACGATCTGGTCGTTAAAAAAAAATTTTTTGATTTACCTTATAAAAATGCAATTTTCACATATGTTGTCGTAGACAAGTGCTAAAAACGCTGCTCTAAATAAGTTTGGGATATATCATAATTTATGCAACTTTAAGCATTGCACCTAGTCCTATGATAATTAGTCTAGATGCCCGACGATCTGGTCGTTAAAAAAAAATTTTTTGATTTACCTTATAAAAATGCAATTTTCACATATGTTGTCGTAGACAAGTGCTAAAAACGCTGCTCTAAATAAGTTTGGGATATATCATAATTTATGCAACTTTAAGCATCGCACCTAGTCCTATGATAATTAGTCTAGATGCCGGACGATCTGGTCGTTAAAAAAAATTTTTTTGATTTACCTTATAAAAATGCAATTTTCACATATGTTGTCGTAGACAAGTGCTAAAAACGCTGCTCTAAATAAGTTTGGGATATATCATAATTTATGCAACTTTAAGCATTGCACCTAGTCCTATGATAATTAGTCTAGATGCCCGACAATCTGGTCGTTAAAAAAAAATTTTTTGATTTACCTTATAAAAATGCAATTTTCACATATGTTGTCGTAGACAAGTGCTAAAAACGCTGCTCTAAATAAGTTTGGGATATATCATAATTTATGCAACTTTAAGCATCGCACCTAGTCCTATGATAATTAGTCTAGATGCCGGACGATCTGGTCGTTAAAAAAAAATTTTTTGATTTACCTTATAAAAATGCAATTTTCACATATGTTGTCGTAGACAAGTGCTAAAAACGCTGCTCTAAATAAGTTTGGGATATATCATAATTTATGCAACTTTAAGCATCGCACCTAGTCCTATGATAATTAGTCTAGATGCCGGACGATCTGGTCGTTAAAAAAAAATTTTTTGATTTACCTTATAAAAATGCAATTTTCACATATGTTGTCGTAGACAAGTGCTAAAAACGCTGCTCTAAATAAGTTTGGGATATATCATAATTTATGCAACTTTTAAGCATCGCACCTAGTCCTATGATAATTAGTCTAGATGCCCGACAATTTGGTCGTTAAAAAAATTTTTTTTTATTTACCTTATAAAAATGCAATTTTCATATATGTTGTCGTAGACAAGTGCTAAAAACGCTGCTCTAAATAAGTTTGGGATATATCATAATTTATGCAACTTTAAGCATTGCACCTAGTCCTATGATAATTAGTCTAGATGCCCGACAATCTGGACGTTAAAAAAAAATTTTTTGATTTACCTTATAAAAATGCAATTTTCACATATGTTGTCGTAGACAAGTGCTAAAAACGCTGCTCTAAATAAGTTTGGGATATATCATAATTTATGCAACTTTACGCATTGCACCTAGTCCTATGATAATTAGTCTAGATGCCCGACGATCTGGTCGTTAAAAAAAAAATTTTTGATTTACCTTATAAAAATGCAATTTTCACATATGTTGTCGTAGACAAGTGCTAAAAACGCTGCTCTAAATAAGTTTGGGATATATCATAATTTATGCAACTTTAAGCATCGCACCTAGTCCTATGATAATTAGACTAGATGCCCGACAATCTGGTCGTAAAAAAAAAATTTTTTGATTTACCTTATAAAAATGCAATTTTCACATATGTTGTCGTAGACAAGTGCTAAAAACGCTGCTCTAAATAAGTTTGGGATATATCATAATTTATGCAACTTTAAGCATTGCACTTAGTCCTATGATAATTAGTCTAGATGCCCGACAATCTTGTCGTTAAAAAAAAAATTTTTGATTTACCTTATAAAAATGCAATTTTCACATATGTTGTCGTAGACAAGTGCTAAAAACGCTGCTCTAAATAAGTTTGGGATATATCATAATTTATGCAACTTTAAGCATCGCACCTAGTCCTATGATAATTAGTCTAGATGCCCGACAATCTGGTCGTTAAAAAAAAATTTTTTGATTTACCTTATAAAAATGCAATTTTCACATATGTTGTCGTAGACAACTGCTAAAAACGCTGCTCTAAATAAGTTTGGGATATATCATAATTTATGCAACTTTTAAGCATCGCACCTAGTTCTATGATAATTAGTCTAGATGCCCGACAATCTGGTCGTTAAAAAAAATTTTTTTTATTTACCTTATAAAAATGCAATTTTCATATATGTTGTCGTAGACAAGTGCTAAAAACGCTGCTCTAAATAAGTTTGGGATATATCATAATTTATGCAACTTTAAGCATTGCACCTAGTCCTATGATAATTAGTCTAGATGCCCGACAATCTGGTCGTTAAAAAAAAAATTTTTGATTTACCTTATAAAAATGCAATTTTTACATATGTTGTCGTAGACAAGTGCTAAAAACGCTGCCCTAAGTAAGTTTGGGATATATCATAATTTATGAAACTTTAAGCATTGCACCTAGTCCTATGATAATTAGTCTAGATGCCCGACAATCTGGTCGTTAAAAAAAAAATTTTTGATTTACCTTATAAAAATGCAATTTTCACATATGTTGTCGTAGACAAGTGCTAAAAACGCTGCTCTAAATAAGTTTGGGATATATCATAATTTATGCAACTTTAAGCATCGCACCTAGTCCTATGATAATTAGTCTAGATGCCCGACGATCTGGTCGTTAAAAAAAAATTTTTTGATTTACCTTATAAAAATGCAATTTTCACATATGTTGTCGTAGACAAGTGCTAAAAACGCTGCTCTAAGTAAGTTTGGGATATATCATAATTTATGCAACTTTAAGCATCGCACCTAGTCCTATGATAATTAGTCTAGATGCCCGACAATCTGGTCGTTAAAAAAAAATTTTTTGATTTACCTTATAAAAATGCAATTTTCACATATGTTGTCGTAGACAAGTGCTAAAAACGCTGCTCTAAATAAGTTTGGGATATATCATAATTTATGCAACTTTAAGCATCGCACCTAGTCCTATGATAATTAGTCTAGATGCCCGACGATCTGGTCGTTAAAAAAAAATTTTTTGATTTACCTTATAAAAATGCAATTTTCACATATGTTGTCGTAGACAAGTGCTAAAAACGCTGCTCTAAATAAGTTTGGGATATATCATAATTTATGCAACTTTAAGCATCGCACCTAGTCCTATGATAATTAGTCTAGATGCCCGACGATCTGGTCGTTAAAAAAAAATTTTTTGATTTACCTTATAAAAATGCAATTTTCACATATGTTGTCGTAGACAAGTGCTAAAAACGCTGCTCTAAGTAAGTTTGGGATATATCATAATTTATGCAACTTTAAGCATCGCACCTAGTCCTATGATAATTAGTCTAGATGCCCGACAATCTGGTCGTTAAAAAAAAAATTTTTGATTTACCTTATAAAAATGCAATTTTCACATATGTTGTCGTAGACAAGTGCTAAAAACGCTGCTCTAAATAAGTTTGGGATATATCATAATTTATGCAACTTTAAGCATCGCACCTAGTCCTATGATAATTAGTCTAGATGCCCGACGATCTGGTCGTTAAAAAAAAATTTTTTGATTTACCTTATAAAAATGCAATTTTCACATATGTTGTCGTAGACAAGTGCTAAAAACGCTGCTCTAAGTAAGTTTGGGATATATCATAATTTATGCAACTTTAAGCATCGCATCTAGTCCTATGATAATTAGTCTAGATGCCCGACAATCTGGTCGTTAAAAAAAAAATTTTTGATTTACCTTATAAAAATGCAATTTTCACATATGTTGTCGTAGACAAGTGCTAAAAACGCTGCTCTAAATAAGTTTGGGATATATCATAATTTATGCAACTTTAAGCATCGCACCTAGTCCTATGATAATTAGTCTAGATGCCCGACGATCTGGTCGTTAAAAAAAAATTTTTTGATTTACCTTATAAAAATGCAATTTTCACATATGTTGTCGTAGACAAGTGCTAAAAACGCTGCTCTAAGTAAGTTTGGGATATATCATAATTTATGCAACTTTAAGCATCGCACCTAGTCCTATGATAATTAGTCTAGATGCCCGACAATCTGGTCGTTAAAAAAAAATTTTTTGATTTACCTTATAAAAATGCAATTTTCACATATGTTGTCGTAGACAAGTGCTAAAAACGCTGCTCTAAATAAGTTTGGGATATATCATAATTTATGCAACTTTAAGCATCGCACCTAGTCCTATGATAATTAGTCTAGATGCCCGACGATCTGGTCGTTAAAAAAAAATTTTTTGATTTACCTTATAAAAATGCAATTTTCACATATGTTGTCGTAGACAAGTGCTAAAAACGCTGCTCTAAATAAGTTTGGGATATATCATAATTTATGCAACTTTAAGCATCGCACCTAGTCCTATGATAATTAGTCTAGATGCCCGACAATCTGGTCGTTAAAAAAAAATTTTTTGATTTACCTTATAAAAATGCAATTTTCACATATGTTGTCGTAGACAAGTGCTAAAAACGCTGCTCTAAATAAGTTTGGGATATATCATAATTTATGCAACTTTAAGCATTGCACCTAGTCCTATGATAATTAGTCTAGATGCCCGACAATCTGGTCGTTAAAAAAAAAATTTTTGATTTACCTTATAAAAATGCAATTTTTACATATGTTGTCGTAGACAAGTGCTAAAAACGCTGCCCTAAGTAAGTTTGGGATATATCATAATTTATGAAACTTTAAGCATTGCACCTAGTCCTATGATAATTAGTCTAGATGCCCGACAATCTGGTCGTTAAAAAAAAAATTTTTGATTTACCTTATAAAAATGCAATTTTCACATATGTTGTCGTAGACAAGTGCTAAAAACGCTGCTCTAAATAAGTTTGGGATATATCATAATTTATGCAACTTTAAGCATCGCACCTAGTCCTATGATAATTAGTCTAGATGCCCGACAATCTGGTCGTTAAAAAAAAATTTTTTGATTTACCTTATAAAAATGCAATTTTCACATATGTTGTCGTAGACAAGTGCTAAAAACGCTGCTCTAAATAAGTTTGGGATATATCATAATTTATGCAACTTTAAGCATTGCACCTAGTCCTATGATAATTAGTCTAGATGCCCGACAATCTGGTCGTTAAAAAAAAATTCTTTGATTTACCTTATAAAAATGCAATTTTCACATATGTTGTCGTAGACAAGTGCTAAAAACGCTGCTCTAAATAAGTTTGGGATATATCATAATTTATGAAACTTTAAGCATCGCACCTAGTCCTATGATAATTAGTCTAGATGCCCGACAATCTGGTCGTTAAAAAAAATTTTTTTGATTTACCTTATAAAAATGCAATTTTCACATATGTTGTCGTAGACAAGTGCTAAAAACGCTGCTCTAAATAAGTTTGGGATATATCATAATTAATGAAACTTTAAGCATCGCACCTAGTCCTATGATAATTAGTCTAGATGCCCGACAATCTGGTCGTTAAAAAAAAATTTTTTGATTTACCTTATAAAAATGCAATTTTCACATATGTTGTCGTAGACAAGTGCTAAAAACGCTGCTCTAAGTAAGTTTGGGATATATCATAATTTATGAAACTTTAAGCATCGCACCTAGTCCTATGATAATTAGTCTAGATGCCCCACAATCTGGTCGTTAAAAAAAAAATTTTTGATTTACCTTATAAAAATGCAATTTTCACATATGTTGTCGTAGACAAGTGCTAAAAACGCTGCTCTAAATAAGTTTGGGATACATCATAATTTATGAAACTTTAAGCATTGCACCTAGTCCTATGATAATTAGTCTAGATGCCCCACAATCTGGTCGTTAAAAAAAAAATTTTTGATTTACCTTATAAAAATGCAATTTTCACATATGTTGTCGTAGACAAGTGCTAAAAACGCTGCTCTAAATAAGTTTGGGATATATCATAATTTATGCAACTTTACGCATTGCACCTAGTCCTATGATAATTAGTCTAGATGCCCGACGATCTGGTCGTTAAAAAAAAAATTTTTGATTTACCTTATAAAAATGCAATTTTCACATATGTTGTCGTAGACAAGTGCTAAAAACGCTGCTCTAAATAAGTTTGGGATATATCATAATTTATGCAACTTTACGCATTGCACCTAGTCCTATGATAATTAGTCTAGATGCCCGACGATCTGGTCGTTAAAAAAAAAATTTTTGATTTACCTTATAAAAATGCAATTTTCACATATGTTGTCGTAGACAAGTGCTAAAAACGCTGCTCTAAATAAGTTTGGGATATATCATAATTTATGCAACTTTAAGCATTGCACCTAGTCCTATGATAATTAGTCTAGATGCCCGACAATCTGGTCGTTAAAAAAAAATTCTTTGATTTACCTTATAAAAATGCAATTTTCACATATGTTGTCGTAGACAAGTGCTAAAAACGCTGCTCTAAATAAGTTTGGGATATATCATAATTTATGAAACTTTAAGCATCGCACCTAGTCCTATGATAATTAGTCTAGATGCCCGACAATCTGGTCGTTAAAAAAAATTTTTTTGATTTACCTTATAAAAATGCAATTTTCACATATGTTGTCGTAGACAAGTGCTAAAAACGCTGCTCTAAATAAGTTTGGGATATATCATAATTAATGAAACTTTAAGCATCGCACCTAGTCCTATGATAATTAGTCTAGATGCCCGACAATCTGGTCGTTAAAAAAAATTTTTTTGATTTACCTTATAAAAATGCAATTTTCACATATGTTGTCGTAGACAAGTGCTAAAAACGCTGCTCTAAATAAGTTTGGGATATATCATAATTTATGCAACTTTAAGCATTGCACCTAGTCCTATGATAATTAGTCTAGATGCCCGACAATCTGAACGTTAAAAAAAAATTTTTTGATTTACCTTATAAAAATGCAATTTTCACATATGTTGTCGTAGACAAGTGCTAAAAACGCTGCTCTAAATAAGTTTGGGATATATCATAATTTATGCAACTTTAAGCATCGCACCTAGTCCTATGATAATTAGACTAGATGCCCGACAATCTGGTCGTAAAAAAAAAATTTTTTGATTTACCTTATAAAAATGCAATTTTCACATATGTTGTCGTAGACAAGTGCTAAAAACGCTGCTCTAAATAAGTTTGGGATATATCATAATTTATGCAACTTTAAGCATTGCACTTAGTCCTATGATAATTAGTCTAGATGCCCGACAATCTTGTCGTTAAAAAAAAAATTTTTGATTTACCTTATAAAAATGCAATTTTCACATATGTTGTCGTAGACAAGTGCTAAAAACGCTGCTCTAAATAAGTTTGGGATATATCATAATTTATGCAACTTTAAGCATCGCACCTAGTCCTATGATAATTAGTCTAGATGCCCGACAATCTGGACGTTAAAAAAAAATTTTTTGATTTACCTTATAAAAATGCAATTTTCACATATGTTGTCGTAGACAAGTGCTAAAAACGCTGCTCTAAATAAGTTTGGGATATATCATAATTTATGCAACTTTACGCATTGCACCTAGTCCTATGATAATTAGTCTAGATGCCCGACGATCTGGTCGTTAAAAAAAAAATTTTTGATTTACCTTATAAAAATGCAATTTTCACATATGTTGTCGTAGACAAGTGCTAAAAACGCTGCTCTAAATAAGTTTGGGATATATCATAATTTATGCAACTTTAAGCATCGCACCTAGTCCTATGATAATTAGACTAGATGCCCGACAATCTGGTCGTAAAAAAAAAATTTTTTGATTTACCTTATAAAAATGCAATTTTCACATATGTTGTCGTAGACAAGTGCTAAAAACGCTGCTCTAAATAAGTTTGGGATATATCATAATTTATGCAACTTTAAGCATTGCACCTAGTCCTATGATAATTAGTCTAGATGCCCGACAATCTGGACGTTAAAAAAAAATTTTTTGATTTACCTTATAAAAATGCAATTTTCACATATGTTGTCGTAGACAAGTGCTAAAAACGCTGCTCTAAATAAGTTTGGGATATATCATAATTTATGCAACTTTACGCATTGCACCTAGTCCTATGATAATTAGTCTAGATGCCCGACGATCTGGTCGTTAAAAAAAAAATTTTTGATTTACCTTATAAAAATGCAATTTTCACATATGTTGTCGTAGACAAGTGCTAAAAACGCTGCTCTAAATAAGTTTGGGATATATCATAATTTATGCAACTTTAAGCATCGCACCTAGTCCTATGATAATTAGACTAGATGCCCGACAATCTGGTCGTAAAAAAAAAATTTTTTGATTTACCTTATAAAAATGCAATTTTCACATATGTTGTCGTAGACAAGTGCTAAAAACGCTGCTCTAAATAAGTTTGGGATATATCATAATTTATGCAACTTTAAGCATTGCACTTAGTCCTATGATAATTAGTCTAGATGCCCGACAATCTTGTCGTTAAAAAAAAAATTTTTGATTTACCTTATAAAAATGCAATTTTCACATATGTTGTCGTAGACAAGTGCTAAAAACGCTGCTCTAAATAAGTTTGGGATATATCATAATTTATGCAACTTTAAGCATCGCACCTAGTCCTATGATAATTAGTCTAGATGCCCGACAATCTGGTCGTTAAAAAAAAATTTTTTGATTTACCTTATAAAAATGCAATTTTCACATATGTTGTCGTAGACAACTGCTAAAAACGCTGCTCTAAATAAGTTTGGGATATATCATAATTTATGCAACTTTTAAGCATCGCACCTAGTTCTATGATAATTAGTCTAGATGCCCGACAATCTGGTCGTTAAAAAAAATTTTTTTTATTTACCTTATAAAAATGCAATTTTCATATATGTTGTCGTAGACAAGTGCTAAAAACGCTGCTCTAAATAAGTTTGGGATATATCATAATTTATGCAACTTTAAGCATTGCACCTAGTCCTATGATAATTAGTCTAGATGCCCGACAATCTGGTCGTTAAAAAAAAATTTTTTGATTTACCTTATAAAAATGCAATTTTTACATATGTTGTCGTAGACAAGTGCTAAAAACGCTGCCCTAAGTAAGTTTGGGATATATCATAATTTATGAAACTTTAAGCATTGCACCTAGTCCTATGATAATTAGTCTAGATGCCCGACAATCTGGTCGTTAAAAAAAAATTTTTTGATTTACCTTATAAAAATGCAATTTTCACATATGTTGTCGTAGACAAGTGCTAAAAACGCTGCTCTAAATAAGTTTGGGATATATCATAATTTATGCAACTTTAAGCATTGCACCTAGTCCTATGATAATTAGTCTAGATGCCCGACAATGTGGTCGTTAAAAAAAAAATTTTTGATTTACCTTATAAAAATGCAATTTTTACATATGTTGTCGTAGACAAGTGCTAAAAACGCTGCTCTAAGTAAGTTTGGGATATATCATAATTTATGCAACTTTAAGCATCGCACCTAGTCCTATGATAATTAGTCTAGATGCCCGACAATCTGGTCGTTAAAAAAAATTTTTTTGATTTACCTTATAAAAATGCAATTTTCACATATGTTGTCGTAGACAAGTGCTAAAAACGCTGCTCTAAATAAGTTTGGGATATATCATAATTTATGCAACTTTAAGCATCGCACCTAGTCCTATGATAATTAGTCTAGATGCCCGACGATCTGGTCGTTAAAAAAAAATTTTTTGATTTACCTTATAAAAATGCAATTTTCACATATGTTGTCGTAGACAAGTGCTAAAAACGCTGCTCTAAATAAGTTTGGGATATATCATAATTTATGCAACTTTAAGCATCGCACCTAGTCCTATGATAATTAGTCTAGATGCCCGACAATCTGGTCGTTAAAAAAAAATTTTTTGATTTACCTTATAAAAATGCAATTTTCACATATGTTGTCGTAGACAAGTGCTAAAAACGCTGCTCTAAATAAGTTTGGGATATATCATAATTTATGCAACTTTAAGCATTGCACCTAGTCCTATGATAATTAGTCTAGATGCCCGACAATCTGGTCGTTAAAAAAAAAATTTTTGATTTACCTTATAAAAATGCAATTTTTACATATGTTGTCGTAGACAAGTGCTAAAAACGCTGCCCTAAGTAAGTTTGGGATATATCATAATTTATGAAACTTTAAGCATTGCACCTAGTCCTATGATAATTAGTCTAGATGCCCGACAATCTGGTCGTTAAAAAAAAAATTTTTGATTTACCTTATAAAAATGCAATTTTCACATATGTTGTCGTAGACAAGTGCTAAAAACGCTGCTCTAAATAAGTTTGGGATATATCATAATTTATGCAACTTTAAGCATCGCACCTAGTCCTATGATAATTAGTCTAGATGCCCGACAATCTGGTCGTTAAAAAAAAATTTTTTGATTTACCTTATAAAAATGCAATTTTCACATATGTTGTCGTAGACAAGTGCTAAAAACGCTGCTCTAAATAAGTTTGGGATATATCATAATTTATGCAACTTTAAGCATTGCACCTAGTCCTATGATAATTAGTCTAGATGCCCGACAATCTGGTCGTTAAAAAAAAATTCTTTGATTTACCTTATAAAAATGCAATTTTCACATATGTTGTCGTAGACAAGTGCTAAAAACGCTGCTCTAAATAAGTTTGGGATATATCATAATTTATGAAACTTTAAGCATCGCACCTAGTCCTATGATAATTAGTCTAGATGCCCGACAATCTGGTCGTTAAAAAAAATTTTTTTGATTTACCTTATAAAAATGCAATTTTCACATATGTTGTCGTAGACAAGTGCTAAAAACGCTGCTCTAAATAAGTTTGGGATATATCATAATTAATGAAACTTTAAGCATCGCACCTAGTCCTATGATAATTAGTCTAGATGCCCGACAATCTGGTCGTTAAAAAAAAATTTTTTGATTTACCTTATAAAAATGCAATTTTCACATATGTTGTCGTAGACAAGTGCTAAAAACGCTGCTCTAAGTAAGTTTGGGATATATCATAATTTATGAAACTTTAAGCATCGCACCTAGTCCTATGATAATTAGTCTAGATGCCCCACAATCTGGTCGTTAAAAAAAAAATTTTTGATTTACCTTATAAAAATGCAATTTTCACATATGTTGTCGTAGACAAGTGCTAAAAACGCTGCTCTAAATAAGTTTGGGATACATCATAATTTATGAAACTTTAAGCATTGCACCTAGTCCTATGATAATTAGTCTAGATGCCCCACAATCTGGTCGTTAAAAAAAAAATTTTTGATTTACCTTATAAAAATGCAATTTTTACATATGTTGTCGTAGACAAGTGCTAAAAACGCTGCTCTAAGTAAGTTTGGGATACATCATAATTTATGAAACTTTAAGCATTGCACCTAGTCCTATGATAATTAGTCTAGATGCCCGACAATCTGGTCGTTAAAAAAAAATTTTTTGATTTACCTTATAAAAATGCAATTTTTACATATGTTGTCGTAGACAAGTGCTAAAAACGCTGCTCTAAGTAAGTTTGGGATATATCATAATATATGAAACTTTAAGCATCGCACCTAGTCCTATGATAATTGGTCTAGATGCCCCACAATCTGGTCGTTAAAAAAAAATTTTTTGATTTACCTTATAAAAATGCAATTTTCACATATGTTGTCGTAGACAAGTGCTAAAAACGCTGCTCTAAATAAGTTTGGGATATATCATAATTTATGCAACTTTAAGCATCGCACCTAGTCCTATGATAATTAGTCTAGATGCCCGACGATCTGGTCGTTAAAAAAAAATTTTTTGATTTACCTTATAAAAATGCAATTTTCACATATGTTGTCGTAGACAAGTGCTAAAAACGCTGCTCTAAATAAGTTTGGGATATATCATAATTTATGCAACTTTAAGCATTGCACCTAGTCCTATGATAATTATTCTAGATGCCCGACGATCTGGTCGTTAAAAAAAAATTTTTTGATTTACCTTATAAAAATGCAATTTTCACATATGTTGTCGTAGACAAGTGCTAAAAACGTTGCTCTAAATAAGTTTGGGATATATCATAATTTATGCAACTTTAAGCATTGCACCTAGTCCTATGATAATTAGTCTAGATGCCCGACAATCTGGTCGTTAAAAAAAAATTTTTTGATTTACCTTATAAAAATGCAATTTTCACATATGTTGTCGTAGACAAGTGCTAAAAACGCTGCTCTAAGTAAGTTTGGGATATATCATAATTTATGAAACTTTAAGCATTGCACCTAGTCCTATGATAATTAGTCTAGATGCCCGACAATCTGGTCGTTAAAAAAAAATTTTTTGATTTACCTTATAAAAATGCAATTTTCACATATGTTGTCGTAGACAAGTGCTAAAAACGCTGCTCTAAATAAGTTTGGGATATATCATAATTTATGCAACTTTAAGCATCGCACCTAGTCCTATGATAATTAGTCTAGATGCCCGACAATCTGGTCGTTAAAAAAAAATTTTTTGATTTACCTTATAAAAATGCAATTTTCACATATGTTGTCGTAGACAAGTGCTAAAAACGCTGCTCTAAATAAGTTTGGGATATATCATAATTTATGAAACTTTAAGCATTGCACCTAGTCCTATGATAATTAGTCTAGATGCCCGACAATCTGGTCGTTAAAAAAAAATTTTTTGATTTACCTTATAAAAATGCAATTTTCACATATGTTGTCGTAGACAAGTGCTAAAAACGCTGCTCTAAATAAGTTTGGGATATATCATAATTTATGCAACTTTAAGCATCGCACCTAGTCCTATGATAATTAGTCTAGATGCCCGACAATCTGGTCGTTAAAAAAAAATTTTTTGATTTACCTTATAAAAATGCAATTTTCACATATGTTGTCGTAGACAAGTGCTAAAAACGCTGCTCTAAATAAGTTTGGGATATATCATAATTTATGAAACTTTAAGCATTGCACCTAGTCCTATGATAATTAGTCTAGATGCCCGACAATCTGGTCGTTAAAAAAAAATTTTTTGATTTACCTTATAAAAATGCAATTTTCACATATGTTGTCGTAGACAAGTGCTAAAAACGCTGCTCTAAATAAGTTTGGGATATATCATAATTTATGCAACTTTAAGCATTGCACCTAGTCCTATGATAATTAGTCTAGATGCCCGACGATCTGGTCGTTAAAAAAAATTTTTTTGATTTACCTTATAAAAATGCAATTTTCACATATGTTGTCGTAGACAAGTGCTAAAAACGCTGCTCTAAATAAGTTTGGGATATATCATAATTTATGCAACTTTAAGCATTGCACCTAGTCCTATGATAATTAGTCTAGATGCCCGACGATCTGGTCGTTAAAAAAATATTTCTTGATTTACCTTATAAAAATGCAATTTTCACATATGTTGTCGTAGACAAATGCTAAAAACGCTGCTCTAAATAAGTTTGGGATATATCATAATTTATGCAACTTTAAGCATCGCACCTAGTCCTATGATAATTAGTCTAGATGCCCGACGATCTGGTCGTTAAAAAAAAATTTTTTGATTTACCTTATAAAAATGCAATTTTCACATATGTTGTCGTAGACAAGTGCTAAAAACGCTGCTCTAAATAAGTTTGGGATATATCATAATTTATGCAACTTTAAGCATTGCACCTAGTCCTATGATAATTAGTCTAGATGCCCGACGATCTGGTCGTTAAAAAAATATTTCTTGATTTACCTTATAAAAATGCAATTTTCACATATGTTGTCGTAGACAAATGCTAAAAACGCTGCTCTAAATAAGTTTGGGATATATCATAATTTATGAAACTTTAAGCACCTAGTCCTATGATAATAAGTCTAGATGCCCGACAATCTGGTCGTTAAAAAAAAAATTTTTGATTTACCTTATAAAAATGCAATTTTCACATATGTTGTCGTAGACAAGTGCTAAAAACGCTGCTCTAAATAAGTTTGGGATATATCATAATTTATGCAACTTTAAGCATTGCACCTAGTCCTATGATAATTAGTCTAGATGCCCGACAATCTGGTCGTTAAAAAAAAATTTTTGATTTACCTTATAAAAATGCAATTTTCACATATGTTGTCGTAGACAAGTGCTAAAAACGCTGCTCTAAATAAGTTTGGGATATATCATAATTTATGCAACTTTAAGCATCGCACCTAGTCCTATGATAATTAGTCTAGATGCCCGACAATCTGGTCGTTAAAAAAAAATTTTTTGATTTACCTTATAAAAATGCAATTTTCACATATGTTGTCGTAGACAAGTGCTAAAAACGCTGCTCTAAATAAGTTTGGGATATATCATAATTTATGAAACTTTAAGCATTGCACCTAGTCCTATGATAATTAGTCTAGATGCCCGACAATCTGGTCGTTAAAAAAAAATTTTTTGATTTACCTTATAAAAATGCAATTTTCACATATGTTGTCGTAGACAAGTGCTAAAAACGCTGCTCTAAATAAGTTTGGGATATATCATAATTTATGCAACTTTAAGCATCGCACCTAGTCCTATGATAATTAGTCTAGATGCCCGACAATCTGGTCGTTAAAAAAAAATTTTTGGATTTACCTTATAAAAATGCAATTTTCACATATGTTGTCGTAGACAAGTGCTAAAAACGCTGCTCTAAATAAGTTTGGGATATATCATAATTTATGCAACTTTAAGCATTGCACCTAGTCCTATGATAATTAGTCTAGATGCCCGACAATCTGGTCGTTAAAAAAAAAATTTTTGATTTACCTTATAAAAATGCAATTTTTACATATGTTGTCGTAGACAAGTGCTAAAAACGCTGCTCTAAGTAAGTTTGGGATATATCATAATTTATGCAACTTTAAGCATCGCACCTAGTCCTATGATAATTAGTCTAGATGCCCGACGATCTGGTCGTTAAAAAAAAATTTTTTGATTTACCTTATAAAAATGCAATTTTCACATATGTTGTCGTAGACAAGTGCTAAAAACGCTGCTCTAAATAAGTTTGGGATATATCATAATTTATGCAACTTTAAGCATCGCACCTAGTCCTATGATAATTAGTCTAGATGCCCGACAATCTGGTCGTTAAAAAAAAATTTTTTGATTTACCTTATAAAAATGCAATTTTCACATATGTTGTCGTAGACAAGTGCTAAAAACGCTGCTCTAAATAAGTTTGGGATATATCATAATTTATGCAACTTTAAGCATTGCACCTAGTCCTATGATAATTAGTCTAGATGCCCGACAATCTGGTCGTTAAAAAAAAAATTTTTGATTTACCTTATAAAAATGCAATTTTTACATATGTTGTCGTAGACAAGTGCTAAAAACGCTGCTCTAAGTAAGTTTGGGATACATCATAATTTATGAAACTTTAAGCATTGCACTTAGTCCTATGATAATTAGTCTAGATGCCCGACAATCTGGTCGTTAAAAAAAAAATTTTTGATTTACCTTATAAAAATGCAATTTTCACATATGTTGTCGTAGACAAGTGCTAAAAACGCTGCTCTAAATAAGTTTGGGATATATCATAATTTATGCAACTTTAAGCATCGCACCTAGTCCTATGATAATTAGTCTAGATGCCCGACAATCTGGTCGTTAAAAAAAATTTTTTTGATTTACCTTATAAAAATGCAATTTTCACATATGTTGTCGTAGACAAGTGCTAAAAACGCTGCTCTAAATAAGTTTGGGATATATCATAATTTATGCAACTTTAAGCATCGCACCTAGTCCTATGATAATTAGTCTAGATGCCCGACAATCTGGTCGTTAAAAAAAATTTTTTTGATTTACCTTATAAAATTGCAATTTTCACATATGTTGTCGTAGACAAGTGCTAAAAACGCTGCTCTAAATAAGTTTGGGATATATCATAATTTATGCAACTTTAAGCATCGCACCTAGTCCTATGATAATTAGTCTAGATGCCCGACAATCTGGTCGTTAAAAAAAATTTTTTTGATTTACCTTATAAAAATGCAATTTTCACATATGTTGTCGTAGACAAGTGCTAAAAACGCTGCTCTAAATAAGTTTGGGATATATCATAATTTATGCAACTTTAAGCATCGCACCTAGTCCTATGATAATTAGTCTAGATGCCCGACAATCTGGTCGTTAAAAAAAATTTTTTTGATTTACCTTATAAAAATGCAATTTTCACATATGTTGTCGTAGACAAGTGCTAAAAACGCTGCTCTAAATAAGTTTGGGATATATCATAATTTATGCAACTTTAAGCATCGCACCTAGTCCTATGATAATTAGTCTAGATGCCCGACAATCTGGTCGTTAAAAAAAATTTTTTTGATTTACCTTATAAAAATGCAATTTTCACATATGTTGTCGTAGACAAGTGCTAAAAACGCTGCTCTAAATAAGTTTGGGATATATCATAATTTATGAAACTTTAAGCATCGCACCTAGTCCTATGATAATTAGTCTAGATGCCCCACAATCTGGTCGTTAAAAAAAAAATTTTTGATTTACCTTATAAAAATGCAATTTTCACATATGTTGTCGTAGACAAGTGCTAAAAACGCTGCTCTAAATAAGTTTGGGATATATCATAATTTATGCAACTTTAAGCATTGCACCTAGTCCTATGATAATTAGTCTAGATGCCCGACAATCTGGTCGTTAAAAAAAATTTTTTTGATTTACCTTATAAAAATGCAATTTTCACATATGTTGTCGTAGACAAGTGCTAAAAACGCTGCTCTAAATAAGTTTGGGATATATCATAATTTATGCAACTTTAAGCATCGCACCTAGTCCTATGATAATTAGTCTAGATGCCCGACAATCTGGTCGTTAAAAAAAATTTTTTTGATTTACCTTATAAAATTGCAATTTTCACATATGTTGTCGTAGACAAGTGCTAAAAACGCTGCTCTAAATAAGTTTGGGATATATCATAATTTATGAAACTTTAAGCATCGCACCTAGTCCTATGATAATTAGTCTAGATGCCCGACGATCTGGTCGTTAAAAAAAATTTTTTTGATTTACCTTATAAAAATGCAATTTTCACATATGTTGTCGTAGACAAGTGCTAAAAACGCTGCTCTAAATAAGTTTGGGATATATCATAATTTATGAAACTTTAAGCATCGCACCTAGTCCTATGATAATTAGTCTAGATGCCCGACAATCTGGTCGTTAAAAAAAATTTTTTTGATTTACCTTATAAAAATGCAATTTTCACATATGTTGTCGTAGACAAGTGCTAAAAACGCTGCTCTAAATAAGTTTGGGATATATCATAATTTATGCAACTTTAAGCATTGAACCTAGTCCTATGATAATTAGTCTAGATGCCCCACAATCTGGTCGTTAAAAAAAAAATTTTTGATTTACCTTATAAAAATGCAATTTTCACATATGTTGTCGTAGACAAGTGCTAAAAACGCTGCTCTAAATAAGTTTGGGATATATCATAATTTATGCAACTTTAAGAATTGCACTTAGTCCTATGATAATTAGTCTAGATGCCCGACAATCTGGTCGTTAAAAAAAAAATTTTTGATTTACCTTATAAAAATGCAATTTTCACATATGTTGTCGTAGACAAGTGCTAAAAACGCTGCTCTAAGTAAGTTTGGGATACATCATAATTTATGAAACTTTAAGCATTGCACTTAGTCCTATGATAATTAGTCTAGATGCCCGACAATCTGGTCGTTAAAAAAAAAATTTTTGATTTACCTTATAAAAATGCAATTTTCACATATGTTGTCGTAGACAAGTGCTAAAAACGCTGCTCTAAATAAGTTTGGGATATATCATAATTTATGCAACTTTAAGCATCGCACCTAGTCCTATGATAATTAGTCTAGATGCCCGACAATCTGGTCGTTAAAAAAAATTTTTTTGATTTACCTTATAAAAATGCAATTTTCACATATGTTGTCGTAGACAAGTGCTAAAAACGCTGCTCTAAATAAGTTTGGGATATATCATAATTTATGCAACTTTAAGCATCGCACCTAGTCCTATGATAATTAGTCTAGATGCCCGACAATCTGGTCGTTAAAAAAAATTTTTTTGATTTACCTTATAAAATTGCAATTTTCACATATGTTGTCGTAGACAAGTGCTAAAAACGCTGCTCTAAATAAGTTTGGGATATATCATAATTTATGCAACTTTAAGCATCGCACCTAGTCCTATGATAATTAGTCTAGATGCCCGACAATCTGGTCGTTAAAAAAAATTTTTTTGATTTACCTTAAAAAAATGCAATTTTCACATATGTTGTCGTAGACAAGTGCTAAAAACGCTGCTCTAAATAAGTTTGGGATATATCATAATTTATGCAACTTTAAGCATCGCACCTAGTCCTATGATAATTAGTCTAGATGCCCGACAATCTGGTCGTTAAAAAAAATTTTTTTGATTTACCTTATAAAAATGCAATTTTCACATATGTTGTCGTAGACAAGTGCTAAAAACGCTGCTCTAAATAAGTTTGGGATATATCATAATTTATGCAACTTTAAGCATCGCACCTAGTCCTATGATAATTAGTCTAGATGCCCGACAATCTGGTCGTTAAAAAAAATTTTTTTGATTTACCTTATAAAAATGCAATTTTCACATATGTTGTCGTAGACAAGTGCTAAAAACGCTGCTCTAAATAAGTTTGGGATATATCATAATTTATGAAACTTTAAGCATCGCACCTAGTCCTATGATAATTAGTCTAGATGCCCCACAATCTGGTCGTTAAAAAAAAAATTTTTGATTTACCTTATAAAAATGCAATTTTCACATATGTTGTCGTAGACAAGTGCTAAAAACGCTGCTCTAAATAAGTTTGGGATATATCATAATTTATGCAACTTTAAGCATTGCACCTAGTCCTATGATAATTAGTCTAGATGCCCGACAATCTGGTCGTTAAAAAAAATTTTTTTGATTTACCTTATAAAAATGCAATTTTCACATATGTTGTCGTAGACAAGTGCTAAAAACGCTGCTCTAAATAAGTTTGGGATATATCATAATTTATGCAACTTTAAGCATCGCACCTAGTCCTATGATAATTAGTCTAGATGCCCGACAATCTGGTCGTTAAAAAAAATTTTTTTGATTTACCTTATAAAATTGCAATTTTCACATATGTTGTCGTAGACAAGTGCTAAAAACGCTGCTCTAAATAAGTTTGGGATATATCATAATTTATGAAACTTTAAGCATCGCACCTAGTCCTATGATAATTAGTCTAGATGCCCGACGATCTGGTCGTTAAAAAAAATTTTTTTGATTTACCTTATAAAAATGCAATTTTCACATATGTTGTCGTAGACAAGTGCTAAAAACGCTGCTCTAAATAAGTTTGGGATATATCATAATTTATGAAACTTTAAGCATCGCACCTAGTCCTATGATAATTAGTCTAGATGCCCGACAATCTGGTCGTTAAAAAAAATTTTTTTGATTTACCTTATAAAAATGCAATTTTCACATATGTTGTCGTAGACAAGTGCTAAAAACGCTGCTCTAAATAAGTTTGGGATATATCATAATTTATGCAACTTTAAGCATTGAACCTAGTCCTATGATAATTAGTCTAGATGCCCCACAATCTGGTCGTTAAAAAAAAAATTTTTGATTTACCTTATAAAAATGCAATTTTCACATATGTTGTCGTAGACAAGTGCTAAAAACGCTGCTCTAAATAAGTTTGGGATATATCATAATTTATGCAACTTTAAGAATTGCACTTAGTCCTATGATAATTAGTCTAGATGCCCGACAATCTGGTCGTTAAAAAAAAAATTTTTGATTTACCTTATAAAAATGCAATTTTCACATATGTTGTCGTAGACAAGTGCTAAAAACGCTGCTCTAAATAAGTTTGGGATATATCATAATTTATGCAACTTTAAGCATTGCACCTAGTCCTATGATAATTAGTCTAGATGCCCGACAATCTGGTCGTTAAAAAAAAAAAATTCTGATTTACCTTATAAAAATGCAATTTTTACATATGTTGTCGTAGACAAGTGCTAAAAACGCTGCTCTAAATAAGTTTGGGATATATCATAATTTATGCAACTTTAAGCATCGCACCTAGTCCTATGATAATTAGTCTAGATGCCCGACAATCTGGTCGTTAAAAAAAAATTTTTTGATTTACCTTATAAAAATGCAATTTTCACATATGTTGTCGTAGACAAGTGCTAAAAACGCTGCTCTAAATAAGTTTGGGATATATCATAATTAATGAAACTTTAAGCATCGCACCTAGTCCTATGATAATTAGTCTAGATGCCCGACGATCTGGTCGTTAAAAAAAATTTTTTTGATTTACCTCATAAAAATGCAATTTTCACATATGTTGTCGTAGACAAGTGCTAAAAACGCTGCTCTAAATAAGTTTGGGATATATCATAATTTATGCAACTTTAAGCATTGAACCTAGTCCTATGATAATTAGTCTAGATGCCCGACAATCTGGTCGTTAAAAAAAAATTTTTTGATTTACCTTATAAAAATGCAATTTTCACATATGTTGTCGTAGACAAGTGCTAAAAACGCTGCTCTAAATAAGTTTGGGATATATCATAATTAATGAAACTTTAAGCATCGCACCTAGTCCTATGATAATTAGTCTAGATGCCCGACAATCTGGTCGTTAAAAAAAAATTTTTTGATTTACCTTATAAAAATGCAATTTTCACATATGTTGTCGTAGACAAGTGCTAAAAACGCTGCTCTAAATAAGTTTGGGATATATCATAATTAATGAAACTTTAAGCATCGCACCTAGTCCTATGATAATTAGTCTAGATGCCCGACAATCTGGTCGTTAAAAAAAATTTTTTTGATTTACCTTATAAAAATGCAATTTTCACATATGTTGTCGTAGACAAGTACTAAAAACGCTGCTCTAAATAAGTTTGGGATATATCATAATTTATGAAACTTTAAGCATCGCACCTAGTCCTATGATAATTAGTCTAGATGCCCGACAATCTGGTCGTTAAAAAAAATTTTTTTGATTTACCTTATAAAAATGCAATTTTCACATATGTTGTCGTAGACAAGTGCTAAAAACGCTGCTCTAAATAAGTTTGGGATATATCATAATTAAAGAAACTTTAAGCATCGCACCTAGTCCTATGATAATTAGTCTAGATGCCCGACAATCTGGTCGTTAAAAAAAAATTTTTTGATTTACCTTATAAAAATGCAATTTTCACATATGTTGTCGTAGACAAGTGCTAAAAACGCTGCTCTAAATAAGTTTGGGATATATCATAATTTATGAAACTTTAAGCATCGCACCTAGTCCTATGATAATTAGTCTAGATGCCCGACAATCTGGTCGTTAAAAAAAATTTTTTTGATTTACCTCATAAAAATGCAATTTTCACATATGTTGTCGTAGACGAGTGCTAAAAACGCTGCTCTAAATAAGTTTGGGATATATCATAATTTATGCAACTTTAAGCATTGAACCTAGTCCTATGATAATTAGTCTAGATGCCCGACAATCTGGTCGTTAAAAAAAAATTTTTTGATTTACCTTATAAAAATGCAATTTTCACATATGTTGTCGTAGACAAGTGCTAAAAACGCTGCTCTAAATAAGTTTGGGATATATCATAATTTATGCAACTTTAAGCATTGAACCTAGTCCTATGATAATTAGTCTAGATGCCTGACGATCTGGTCGTTAAAAAAAAAATTTTTGATTTACCTTATAAAAATGCAATTTTCACATATGTTGTCGTAGACAAGTGCTAAAAACGCTGCTCTAAATAAGTTTGGGATATATCATAATTTATGCAACTTTAAGCATCGCACCTAGTCCTATGATAATTAGTCTAGATGCCCGACAATCTGGTCGTTAAAAAAAAAATTCTGATTTACCTTATAAAAATGCAATTTTTACATATGTTGTCGTAGACAAGTGCTAAAAACGCTGCTCTAAATAAGTTTGGGATATATCATAATTTATGCAACTTTAAGAATTGTACTTAGTCCTATGATAATTAGTCTAGATGCCCGACAATCTGGTCGTTAAAAAAAAATTTTTGATTTACCTTATAAAAATGCAATTTTCACATATGTTGTCGTAGACAAGTGCTAAAAACGCTGCTCTAAATAAGTTTGGGATATATCATAATTTATGAAAATTTAAGCATCGCACCTAGTCCTATGATAATTAGTCTAGATGCCCGACAATCTGGTCGTTAAAAAAAAATTTTTTGATTTACCTTATAAAAATGCAATTTTCACATATGTTGTGCTAAAAACGCTGCTCTAAATAAGTTTGGGATATATCATAATTTATGCAACTTTAAGCATTGCACCTAGTCCTATGATAATTAGTCTAGATGCCCGACAATTTGGTCGTTAAAAAAAATTTTTTTGATTTACCTTATAAAAATGCAATTTTCACATATGTTGTCGTAGACAAGTGCTAAAAACGCTGCTCTAAATAAGTTTGGGATATATCATAATTTATGAAACTTTAAGCATCGCACCTAGTCCTATTATAATTAGTCTAGATGCCCGACAATCTGGTCGTTAAAAAAAAATTTTTTGATTTACCTTATAAAAATGCAATTTTCACATATGTTGTCGTAGACAAGTGCTAAAAACGCTGCTCTAAATAAGTTTGGGATATATCATAATTAATGAAACTTTAAGCATCGCACCTAGTCCTATGATAATTAGTCTAGATGCCCGACAATCTGGTCGTTAAAAAAAAATTTTTTGATTTACCTTATAAAAATGCAATTTTCACATATGTTGTCGTAGACAAGTGCTAAAAACGCTGCTCTAAATAACTTTGGGATATATCATAATTTATGCAACTTTAAGCATCGCACCTAGTCCTATGATAATTAGTCTAGATGCCCGACAATCTGGTCGTTAAAAAAAAAAATTCTGATTTACCTTATAAAAATGCAATTTTTACATATGTTGTCGTAGACAAGTGCTAAAAACGCTGCTCTAAATAAGTTTGGGATATATCATAATTTATGCAACTTTAAGAATTGCACTTAGTCCTATGATAATTAGTCTAGATGCCCGACAATCTGGTCGTTAAAAAAAAAATTTTTGATTTACCTTATAAAAATGCAATTTTCACATATGTTGTCGTAGACAAGTGCTAAAAACGCTGCTCTAAATAAGTTTGGGATATATCATAATTTATGAAAATTTAAGCATCGCACCTAGTCCTATGATAATTAGTCTAGATGCCCGACAATCTGGTCGTTAAAAAAAAATTTTTTGATTTACCTTATAAAAATGCAATTTTCACATATGTTGTGCTAAAAACGCTGCTCTAAATAAGTTTGGGATATATCATAATTTATGCAACTTTAAGCATTGCACCTAGTCCTATGATAATTAGTCTAGATGCCCGACAATCTGGTCGTTAAAAAAAAATTTTTTGATTTACCTTATAAAAATGCAATTTTCACATATGTTGTCGTAGACAAGTGCTAAAAACGCTGCTCTAAATAAGTTTGGGATATATCATAATTTATGCAACTTTAAGCATTGCACCTAGTCCTATGATAATTAGTCTAGATGCCCGACAATCTGGTCGTTAAAAAAAAATTTTTTGATTTACCTTATAAAAATGCAAGTTTCACATATGTTGTCGTAGACAAGTACTAAAAACGCTGCTCTAAATAAGTTTGGGATATATCATAATTTATGCAACTTTAAGCATCGCACCTAGTCCTATGATAATTAGTCTAGATGCCCGGCGATCTGGTTGTTAAAAAAAATTTTTTGATTTACCTTATAAAAATGCAATTTTCACATATGTTGTCGTAGACAAGTGCTAAAAACGCTGCTCTAAATAAGTTTGGGATATATCATAATTTATGCAACTTTAAGCATTGCACCTAGTCCTATGATAATTAGTCTAGATGCCCGACAATCTGGTCGTTAAAAAAAAATTTTTTGATTTACCTTATAAAAATGCAATTTTCACATATGTTGTCGTAGACAAGTGCTAAAAACGCTGCTCTAAATAAGTTTGGGATATATCATAATTTATGCAACTTTAGGCATTGCACCTAGTCCTATGATAATTAGTCTAGATGCCCGACAATCTGGTCGTTAAAAAAAAATTTTTTTATTTACCTTATAAAAATGCAATTTTCACATATGTTGTCGTAGACAAGTGCTAAAAACGCTGCTCTAAATAAGTTTGGGATATATCATAATTCATGCAACTTTAAGCATCGCACCTAGTCCTATGATAATTAGACTAGATGCCCGACAATCTGGTCGTTAAAAAAAAATTTTTTGATTTACCTTATAAAAATGCAATTTTCACATATGTTGTCGTAGACAAGTGCTAAAAACGCTGCTCTAAATAAGTTTGGGATATATCATAATTTATGAAACTTTAAGCATCGCACCTAGTCCTATGATAATTAGTCTAGATGCCCGACAATCTGGTCGTTAAAAAAAATTTTTTTGATTTACCTCATAAAAATGCAATTTTCACATATGTTGTCGTAGACGAGTGCTAAAAACGCTGCTCTAAATAAGTTTGGGATATATCATAATTTATGCAACTTTAAGCATCGCACATAGTCCTATGAAAATTAGTCTAGATGCCCGACAATCTGGTCAATCAAAAAAAATTTTTTGATTTACCTTATAAAAATTCAATTTTCACATATGTTGTCGTAGACAAGTGCTAAAAACGTTGCTCTAAATAAGTTTGGGATATATCATAATTTATGCAACTTTAAGCATCGCACCTAGTCCTATAATAATTAGACTAGATGCCCGACGATCTGGTCGTTAAAAAAAATTTTTTTGATTTACCTTATAAAAATGCAATTTTCACATATGATGTCGTAGACAAGTGCTAAAAACGCTGCTCTAAATAAGTTTGGGATATATCATAATTTATTCAACTTTAAGCATCGCACCTAGTCCTATAATAATTAGTCTAGATGCCCGACGATCTGGTCGTTAAAAAAAATTTTTTTGATTTATCTTATAAAAATGCAATTTTCACATATGTTGTCGTAGACAAGTGCTAAAAACGCTGCTCTAAATAAGTTTGGGATATATCATAATTTATGCAACTTTAAGCATCGCACCTAGTCCTATAATAATTAGTCTAGATGCCCGACGATCGGGTCGTTAAAAAAAATTTTTTTGATTTACCTTATAAAAATGCAATTTTCACATATGTTGTCGTAGACAAGTGCTAAAAACGCTGCTCTAAATAAGTTTGGGATATATCATAATTTATGCAACTTTAAGCATCGCACCTAGTCCTATAATAATTAGTCTAGATGCCGGACGATCTGGTCGTTAAAAAAAAATTTTTTGATTTACCTTATAAAAATGCAATTTTCACATATGTTGTCGTAGACAAGTGCTAAAAACGCTGCTCTAAATAAGTTTGGGATATATCATAATTTATGCAACTTTAAGCATCGCACCTAGTCCTATGATAATTAGTCTAGATGCCGGACGATCTGGTCGTTAAAAAAAAATTTTTTGATTTACCTTATAAAAATGCAATTTTCACATATGTTGTCGTAGACAAGTGCTAAAAACGCTGCTCTAAATAAGTTTGGGATATATCATAATTAATGAAACTTTAAGCATCGCACCTAGTCCTATGATAATTAGTCTAGATGCCCGACAATCTGGTCGTTAAAAAAAAATTCTTTGATTTACCTTATAAAAATGCAATTTTCACATATGTTGTCGTAGACAAGTGCTAAAAACGCTGCTCTAAATAAGTTTGGGATATATCATAATTTATGCAACTTTAAGCATCGCACCTAGTCCTATGATAATTAGTCTAGATGCCCGACAATCTGGTCGTTAAAAAAAATTTTTTTGATTTACCTCATAAAAATGCAATTTTCACATATGTTGTCGTAGACGAGTGCTAAAAACGCTGCTCTAAATAAGTTTGGGATATATCATAATTTATGCAACTTTAAGCATTGAACCTAGTCCTATGATAATTAGTCTAGATGCCCGACAATCTGGTCGTTAAAAAAAAATTTTTTGATTTACCTTATAAAAATGCAATTTTCACATATGTTGTCGTAGACAAGTGCTAAAAACGCTGCTCTAAATAAGTTTGGGATATATCATAATTTATGCAACTTTAAGCATTGAACCTAGTCCTATTATAATTAGTCTAGATGCCCGACGATCTGGTCGTTAAAAAAAAAATTTTTGATTTACCTTATAAAAATGCAATTTTCACATATGATGTCGTAGACAAGTGCTAAAAACGCTGCTCTAAATAAGTTTGGGATATATCATAATTTATGCAACTTTAAGCATCGCACCTAGTCCTATGATAATTAGTCTAGATGCCCGACAATCTGGTCGTTAAAAAAAAAAATTCTGATTTACCTTATAAAAATGCAATTTTTACATATGTTGTCGTAGACAAGTGCTAAAAACGCTGCTCTAAATAAGTTTGGGATATATCATAATTTATGCAACTTTAAGAATTGCACTTAGTCCTATGATAATTAGTCTAGATGCCCGACAATCTGGTCGTTAAAAAAAAAATTTTTGATTTACCTTATAAAAATGCAATTTTCACATATGTTGTCGTAGACAAGTGCTAAAAACGCTGCTCTAAATAAGTTTGGGATATATCATAATTTATGAAAATTTAAGCATCGCACCTAGTCCTATGATAATTAGTCTAGATGCCCGACAATCTGGTCGTTAAAAAAAAATTTTTTGATTTACCTTATAAAAATGCAATTTTCACATATGTTGTGCTAAAAACGCTGCTCTAAATAAGTTTGGGATATATCATAATTTATGCAACTTTAAGCATTGCACCTAGTCCTATGATAATTAGTCTAGATGCCCGACAATCTGGTCGTTAAAAAAAAATTTTTTGATTTACCTTATAAAAATGCAATTTTCACATATGTTGTCGTAGACAAGTGCTAAAAACGCTGCTCTAAATAAGTTTGGGATATATCATAATTTATGCAACTTTAAGCATTGCACCTAGTCCTATGATAATTAGTCTAGATGCCCGACAATCTGGTCGTTAAAAAAAAATTTTTTGATTTACCTTATAAAAATGCAAGTTTCACATATGTTGTCGTAGACAAGTACTAAAAACGCTGCTCTAAATAAGTTTGGGATATATCATAATTTATGCAACTTTAAGCATCGCACCTAGTCCTATGATAATTAGTCTAGATGCCCGGCGATCTGGTTGTTAAAAAAAATTTTTTGATTTACCTTATAAAAATGCAATTTTCACATATGTTGTCGTAGACAAGTGCTAAAAATGCTGCTCTAAATAAGTTTGGGATATATCATAATTTATGCAACTTTAAGCATTGCACCTAGTCCTATGATAATTAGTCTAGATGCCCGACAATCTGGTCGTTAAAAAAAAATTTTTTGATTTACCTTATAAAAATGCAATTTTCACATATGTTGTCGTAGACAAGTGCTAAAAACGCTGCTCTAAATAAGTTTGGGATATATCATAATTTATGCAACTTTAGGCATTGCACCTAGTCCTATGATAATTAGTCTAGATGCCCGACGATCTGGTCGTTAAAAAAAAATTTTTTGATTTACCTTATAAAAATGCAATTTTCACATATGTTGTCGTAGACAAGTGCTAAAAACGCTGCTCTAAATAAGTTTGGGATATATCATAATTCATGCAACTTTAAGCATCGCACCTAGTCCTATGATAATTAGACTAGATGCCCGACAATCTGGTCGTTAAAAAAAATTTTTTTGATTTACCTTATAAAAATGCAATTTTCACATATGTTGTCGTAGACAAGTGCTAAAAACGCTGCTCTAAATAAGTTTGGGATATATCATAATTCATGCAACTTTAAGCATTGCACCTAGTCCTATGATAATTAGTCTAGATGCCCGACAATCTGGTCGTTAAAAAAAAATTTTTTGATTTACCTTATAAAAATGCAATTTTCACATATGTTGTCGTAGACAAGTGCTAAAAACGCTGCTCTAAATAAGTTTGGGATATATCATAATTTATGCAACTTTAGGCATTGCACCTAGTCCTATGATAATTAGTCTAGATGCCCGACGATCTGGTCGTTAAAAAAAAATTTTTTGATTTACCTTATAAAAATGCAATTTTCACATATGTTGTCGTAGACAAGTGCTAAAAACGCTGCTCTAAATAAGTTTGGGATATATCATAATTCATGCAACTTTAAGCATCGCACCTAGTCCTATGATAATTAGACTAGATGCCCGACAATCTGGTCGTTAAAAAAAATTTTTTTGATTTACCTTATAAAAATGCAATTTTCACATATGTTGTCGTAGACAAGTACTAAAAACGCTGCTCTAAATAAGTTTGGGATATATCATAATTTATGCAACTTTAAGCATCGCACCTAGTCCTATGATAATTAGTCTAGATGCCCGGCGATCTGGTTGTTAAAAAAAAAATTTTTGATTTACCTTATAAAAATGCAATTTTCACATATGTTGTCGTAGACAAGTGCTAAAAACGCTGCTCTAAATAAGTTTGGGATATATCATAATTTATGCAACTTTAAGCATTGCACCTAGTCCTATGATAATTAGTCTAGATGCCCGACAATCTGGTCGTTAAAAAAAATTTTTTTGATTTACCTTATAAAAATGCAATTTTCACATATGTTGTCGTAGACAAGTGCTAAAAACGCTGCTCTAAATAAGTTTGGGATATATCATAATTTATGAAACTTTAAGCATCGCACCTAGTCCTATGATAATTAGTCTAGATGCCCGACAATCTGGTCGTTAAAAAAATTTTTTTGATTTACCTCATAAAAATGCAATTTTCACATATGTTGTCGTAGACGAGTGCTAAAAACGCTGCTCTAAATAAGTTTGGGATATATCATAATTTATGCAACTTTAAGCATTGAACCTAGTCCTATGATAATTAGTCTAGATGCCCGACAATCTGGTCGTTAAAAAAAAATTTTTTGATTTACCTTATAAAAATGCAATTTTCACATATGTTGTCGTAGACAAGTGCTAAAAACGCTGCTCTAAATAAGTTTGGGATATATCATAATTTATGCAACTTTAAGCATTGAACCTAGTCCTATTATAATTAGTCTAGATGCCCGACGATCTGGTCGTTAAAAAAAAAATTTTTGATTTACCTTATAAAAATGCAATTTTCACATATGTTGTCGTAGACAAGTGCTAAAAACGCTGCTCTAAATAAGTTTGGGATATATCATAATTTATGAAAATTTAAGCATCGCACCTAGTCCTATGATAATTAGTCTAGATGCCCGACAATCTGGGCGTTAAAAAAAAATTTTTTGATTTACCTTATAAAAATGCAATTTTCACATATGTTGTGCTAAAAACGCTGCTCTAAATAAGTTTGGGATATATCATAATTTATGCAACTTTAAGCATTGCACCTAGTCCTATGATAATTAGTCTAGATGCCCGACAATCTGGTCGTTAAAAAAAAATTTTTTGATTTACCTTATAAAAATGCAATTTTCACATATGTTGTCGTAGACAAGTGCTAAAAACGCTGCTCTAAATAAGTTTGGGATATATCATAATTTATGCAACTTTAAGCATTGCACCTAGTCCTATGATAATTAGTCTAGATGCCCGACAATCTGGTCGTTAAAAAAAAATTTTTTGATTTACCTTATAAAAATGCAAGTTTCACATATGTTGTCGTAGACAAGTACTAAAAACGCTGCTCTAAATAAGTTTGGGATATATCATAATTTATGCAACTTTAAGCATCGCACCTAGTCCTATGATAATTAGTCTAGATGCCCGGCGATCTGGTTGTTAAAAAAAATTTTTTGATTTACCTTATAAAAATGCAATTTTCACATATGTTGTCGTAGACAAGTGCTAAAAACGCTGCTCTAAATAAGTTTGGGATATATCATAATTTATGCAACTTTAAGCATTGCACCTAGTCCTATGATAATTAGTCTAGATGCCCGACAATCTGGTCGTTAAAAAAAAATTTTTTGATTTACCTTATAAAAATGCAATTTTCACATATGTTGTCGTAGACAAGTGCTAAAAACGCTGCTCTAAATAAGTTTGGGATATATCATAATTTATGCAACTTTAGGCATTGCATCTAGTCCTATGATAATTAGTCTAGATGCCCGACGATCTGGTCGTTAAAAAAAAATTTTTTGATTTACCTTATAAAAATGCAATTTTCACATATGTTGTCGTAGACAAGTGCTAAAAACGCTGCTCTAAATAAGTTTGGGATATATCATAATTCATGCAACTTTAAGCATCGCACCTAGTCCTATGATAATTAGACTAGATGCCCGACAATCTGGTCGTTAAAAAAAAATTTTTTGATTTACCTTATAAAAATGCAATTTTCACATATGTTGTCGTAGACAAGTGCTAAAAACGCTGCTCTAAATAAGTTTGGGATATATCATAATTTATGCAACTTTAAGCATCGCACCTAGTCCTATGATAATTAGTCTAGATGCCCGACAATCTGGTCGTTAAAAAAAATTTTTTGATTTACCTTATAAAAATGCAATTTTCACATATGTTGTCGTAGACAAGTGCTAAAAACGCTGCTCTAAATAAGTTTGGGATATATCATAATTTATGCAACTTTAAGCATCGCACCTAGTCCTATGATAATTAGTCTAGATGCCCGGCGATCTGGTTGTTAAAAAAAAAATTTTTGATTTACCTTATAAAAATGCAATTTTCACATATGTTGTCGTAGACAAGTGCTAAAAACGCTGCTCTAAATAAGTTTGGGATATATCATAATTTATGCAACTTTAAGCATTGCACCTAGTCCTATGATAATTAGTCTAGATGCCTGACAATCTGGTCGTTAAAAAAAAATTTTTTGATTTACCTTATAAAAATGCAATTTTCACATATGTTGTCGTAGACAAGTGCTAAAAACGCTGCTCTAAATAAGTTTGGGATATATCATAATTTATGCAACTTTAAGCATCGCACCTAGTCCTATGATAATTAGTCTAGATGCCCGGCGATCTGGTTGTTAAAAAAAAATTTTTTGATTTACCTTATAAAAATGCAATTTTCACATATGTTGTCGTAGACAAGTGCTAAAAACGCTGCTCTAAATAAGTTTGGGATATATCATAATTTATGCAACTTTAAGCATCGAACCTAGTCCTATGATAATTAGTCTAGATGCCGGACGATCTGTTCGTTAAAAAAAAATTTTTTGATTTACCTTATAAAAATGCAATTTTCACATATGTTGTCGTAGACAAGTACTAAAAACGCTGCTCTAAATAAGTTTGGGATATATCATAATTTATGCAACTTTAAGCATTGCACCTAGTGCTATGATAATTAGTCTAGATGCCGGACGATCTGGTCGTTAAAAAAAAATTTTTTGATTTACCTTATAAAAATGCAATTTTCACATATGTTGTCGTAGACAAGTGCTAAAAACGCTGCTCTAAATAAGTTTGGGATATATCATAATTTATGCAACTTTAAGCATTGCACCTAGTCCTATGATAATTAGTCTAGATGCCCGACAATCTGGTCGTTAAAAAAAAATTTTTTGATTTACCTTATAAAAATGCAATTTTCACATATGTTGTCGTAGACAAGTGCTAAAAACGCTGCTCTAAATAAGTTTGGGATATATCATAATTTATGCAACTTTAAGCATCGCACCTAGTCCTATGATAATTAGTCTAGATGCCGGACGATCTGGTCGTTAAAAAAAATTTTTTTGATTTACCTTATAAAAATGCAATTTTCACATATGTTGTCGTAGACAAGTGCTAAAAACGCTGCTCTAAATAAGTTTGGGATATATCATAATTTATGCAACTTTAAGCATCGCACCTAGTCCTATGATAATTAGTCTAGATGCCGGACGATCTGGTCGTTAAAAAAAAATTTTTTGATTTACCTTATAAAAATGCAATTTTCACATATGTTGTCGTAGACAACTGCTAAAAACGCTGCTCTAAATAAGTTTGGGATATATCATAATTTATGCAACTTTTAAGCATCGCACCTAGTTCTATGATAATTAGTCTAGATGCCCGACAATCTGGTCGTTAAAAAAAATTTTTTTTATTTACCTTATAAAAATGCAATTTTCATATATGTTGTCGTAGACAAGTGCTAAAAACGCTGCTCTAAATAAGTTTGGGATATATCATAATTTATGCAACTTTAAGCATTGCACCTAGTCCTATGATAATTAGTCTAGATGCCCGACAATCTGGTCGTTAAAAAAAATTTTTTTGATTTACCTTATAAAAATGCAATTTTCACATATGTTGTCGTAGACAAGTGCTAAAAACGCTGCTCTAAATAAGTTTGGGATATATCATAATTTATGCAACTTTAAGCATTGCACCTAGTCCTATGATAATTAGTCTAGATGCCGGACGATCTGTTCGTTAAAAAAAAATTTTTTGATTTACCTTATAAAAATGCAATTTTCACATATGTTGTCGTAGACAAGTACTAAAAACGCTGCTCTAAATAAGTTTGGGATATATCATAATTTATGCAACTTTAAGCATTGCACCTAGTGCTATGATAATTAGTCTAGATGCCGGACGATCTGGTCGTTAAAAAAAAATTTTTTGATTTACCTTATAAAAATGCAATTTTCACATATGTTGTCGTAGACAAGTGCTAAAAACGCTGCTCTAAATAAGTTTGGGATATATCATAATTTATGCAACTTTAAGCATTGCACCTAGTGCTATGATAATTAGTCTAGATGCCGGACGATCTGGTCGTTAAAAAAAAATTTTTTGATTTACCTTATAAAAATGCAATTTTCACATATGTTGTCGTAGACAAGTGCTAAAAACGCTGCTCTAAATAAGTTTGGGATATATCATAATTTATGCAACTTTAAGCATTGCACCTAGTCCTATGATAATTAGTCTAGATGCCCGACAATCTGGTCGTTAAAAAAAAATTTTTTGATTTACCTTATAAAAATGCAATTTTCACATATGTTGTCGTAGACAAGTGCTAAAAACGCTGCTCTAAATAAGTTTGGGATATATCATAATTTATGCAACTTTAAGCATCGCACCTAGTCCTATGATAATTAGTCTAGATGCCGGACGATCTGGTCGTTAAAAAAAATTTTTTTGATTTACCTTATAAAAATGCAATTTTCACATATGTTGTCGTAGACAAGTGCTAAAAACGCTGCTCTAAATAAGTTTGGGATATATCATAATTTATGCAACTTTAAGCATCGCACCTAGTCCTATGATAATTAGTCTAGATGCCGGACGATCTGGTCGTTAAAAAAAAATTTTTTGATTTACCTTATAAAAATGCAATTTTCACATATGTTGTCGTAGACAACTGCTAAAAACGCTGCTCTAAATAAGTTTGGGATATATCATAATTTATGCAACTTTTAAGCATCGCACCTAGTTCTATGATAATTAGTCTAGATGCCCGACAATCTGGTCGTTAAAAAAAATTTTTTTTATTTACCTTATAAAAATGCAATTTTCATATATGTTGTCGTAGACAAGTGCTAAAAACGCTGCTCTAAATAAGTTTGGGATATATCATAATTTATGCAACTTTAAGCATTGCACCTAGTCCTATGATAATTAGTCTAGATGCCCGACAATCTGGTCGTTAAAAAAAATTTTTTTGATTTACCTTATAAAAATGCAATTTTCACATATGTTGTCGTAGACAAGTGCTAAAAACGCTGCTCTAAATAAGTTTGGGATATATCATAATTTATGCAACTTTAAGCATCGCACCTAGTCCTATGATAATTAGTCTAGATGCCGGACGATCTGGTCGTTAAAAAAAAATTTTTTGATTTACCTTATAAAAATGCAATTTTCACATATGTTGTCGTAGACAAGTGCTAAAAACGCTGCTCTAAATAAGTTTGGGATATATCATAATTTATGCAACTTTAAGCATTGCACCTAGTCCTATGATAATTAGTCTAGATGCCCGACGATCTGGTCGTTAAAAAAAAATTTTTTGATTTACCTTATAAAAATGCAATTTTCACATATGTTGTCGTAGACAAGTGCTAAAAACGCTGCTCTAAATAAGTTTGGGATATATCATAATTTATGCAACTTTAAGCATCGCACCTAGTCCTATGATAATTAGTCTAGATGCCGGACGATCTGGTCGTTAAAAAAAAATTTTTTGATTTACCTTATAAAAATGCAATTTTCACATATGTTGTCGTAGACAAGTGCTAAAAACGCTGCTCTAAATAAGTTTGGGATATATCATAATTTATGCAACTTTAAGCATTGCACCTAGTCCTATGATAATTAGTCTAGATGCCCGACAATCTGGTCGTTAAAAAAAAATTTTTTGATTTACCTTATAAAAATGCAATTTTCACATATGTTGTCGTAGACAAGTGCTAAAAACGCTGCTCTAAATAAGTTTGGGATATATCATAATTTATGCAACTTTAAGCATCGCACCTAGTCCTATGATAATTAGTCTAGATGCCGGACGATCTGGTCGTTAAAAAAAAATTTTTTGATTTACCTTATAAAAATGCAATTTTCACATATGTTGTCGTAGACAAGTGCTAAAAACGCTGCTCTAAATAAGTTTGGGATATATCATAATTTATGCAACTTTAAGCATCGAACCTAGTCCTATGATAATTAGTCTAGATGCCGGACGATCTGTTCGTTAAAAAAAAATTTTTTGATTTACCTTATAAAAATGCAATTTTCACATATGTTGTCGTAGACAAGTACTAAAAACGCTGCTCTAAATAAGTTTGGGATATATCATAATTTATGCAACTTTAAGCATTGCACCTAGTGCTATGATAATTAGTCTAGATGCCGGACGATCTGGTCGTTAAAAAAAAATTTTTTGATTTACCTTATAAAAATGCAATTTTCACATATGTTGTCGTAGACAAGTGCTAAAAACGCTGCTCTAAATAAGTTTGGGATATATCATAATTTATGCAACTTTAAGCATTGCACCTAGTCCTATGATAATTAGTCTAGATGCCCGACAATCTGGTCGTTAAAAAAAAATTTTTTGATTTACCTTATAAAAATGCAATTTTCACATATGTTGTCGTAGACAAGTGCTAAAAACGCTGCTCTAAATAAGTTTGGGATATATCATAATTTATGCAACTTTAAGCATCGCACCTAGTCCTATGATAATTAGTCTAGATGCCGGACGATCTGGTCGTTAAAAAAAATTTTTTTGATTTACCTTATAAAAATGCAATTTTCACATATGTTGTCGTAGACAAGTGCTAAAAACGCTGCTCTAAATAAGTTTGGGATATATCATAATTTATGCAACTTTAAGCATCGCACCTAGTCCTATGATAATTAGTCTAGATGCCGGACGATCTGGTCGTTAAAAAAAAATTTTTTGATTTACCTTATAAAAATGCAATTTTCACATATGTTGTCGTAGACAACTGCTAAAAACGCTGCTCTAAATAAGTTTGGGATATATCATAATTTATGCAACTTTTAAGCATCGCACCTAGTTCTATGATAATTAGTCTAGATGCCCGACAATCTGGTCGTTAAAAAAAATTTTTTTTATTTACCTTATAAAAATGCAATTTTCATATATGTTGTCGTAGACAAGTGCTAAAAACGCTGCTCTAAATAAGTTTGGGATATATCATAATTTATGCAACTTTAAGCATTGCACCTAGTCCTATGATAATTAGTCTAGATGCCCGACAATCTGGTCGTTAAAAAAAATTTTTTTGATTTACCTTATAAAAATGCAATTTTCACATATGTTGTCGTAGACAAGTGCTAAAAACGCTGCTCTAAATAAGTTTGGGATATATCATAATTTATGCAACTTTAAGCATCGCACCTAGTCCTATGATAATTAGTCTAGATGCCGGACGATCTGGTCGTTAAAAAAAAATTTTTTGATTTACCTTATAAAAATGCAATTTTCACATATGTTGTCGTAGACAAGTGCTAAAAACGCTGCTCTAAATAAGTTTGGGATATATCATAATTTATGCAACTTTAAGCATTGCACCTAGTCCTATGATAATTAGTCTAGATGCCCGACGATCTGGTCGTTAAAAAAAAATTTTTTGATTTACCTTATAAAAATGCAATTTTCACATATGTTGTCGTAGACAAGTGCTAAAAACGCTGCTCTAAATAAGTTTGGGATATATCATAATTTATGCAACTTTAAGCATCGCACCTAGTCCTATGATAATTAGTCTAGATGCCGGACGATCTGGTCGTTAAAAAAAAATTTTTTGATTTACCTTATAAAAATGCAATTTTCACATATGTTGTCGTAGACAAGTGCTAAAAACGCTGCTCTAAATAAGTTTGGGATATATCATAATTTATGCAACTTTAAGCATTGCACCTAGTCCTATGATAATTAGTCTAGATGCCCGACAATCTGGTCGTTAAAAAAAAATTTTTTGATTTACCTTATAAAAATGCAATTTTCACATATGTTGTCGTAGACAAGTGCTAAAAACGCTGCTCTAAATAAGTTTGGGATATATCATAATTTATGCAACTTTAAGCATCGCACCTAGTCCTATGATAATTAGTCTAGATGCCGGACGATCTGGTCGTTAAAAAAAAATTTTTTGATTTACCTTATAAAAATGCAATTTTCACATATGTTGTCGTAGACAAGTGCTAAAAACGCTGCTCTAAATAAGTTTGGGATATATCATAATTTATGCAACTTTAAGCATTGCACCTAGTCCTATGATAATTAGTCTAGATGCCCGACAATCTGGTCGTTAAAAAAAAATTTTTTGATTTACCTTATAAAAATGCAATTTTCACATATGTTGTCGTAGACAAGTGCTAAAAACGCTGCTCTAAATAAGTTTGGGATATATCATAATTTATGCAACTTTAAGCATCGCACCTAGTCCTATGATAATTAGTCTAGATGCCCGGCGATCTGGTTGTTAAAAAAAAAATTTTTGATTTACCTTATAAAAATGCAATTTTCACATATGTTGTCGTAGACAAGTGCTAAAAACGCTGCTCTAAATAAGTTTGGGATATATCATAATTTATGCAACTTTAAGCATTGCACCTAGTCCTATGATAATTAGTCTAGATGCCCGACGATCTGGTCGTTAAAAAAAAATTTTTTGATTTACCTTATAAAAATGCAATTTTCACATATGTTGTCGTAGACAAGTGCTAAAAACGCTGCTCTAAATAAGTTTGGGATATATCATAATTCATGCAACTTTAAGCATCGCACCTAGTCCTATGATAATTAGACTAGATGCCCGACAATCTGGTCGTTAAAAAAAAATTTTTTGATTTACCTTATAAAAATGCAATTTTCACATATGTTGTCGTAGACAAGTGCTAAAAACGCTGCTCTAAATAAGTTTGGGATATATCATAATTTATGCAACTTTAAGCATCGCACCTAGTCCTATGATAATTAGTCTAGATGCCCGACAATCTGGTCGTTAAAAAAAATTTTTTGATTTACCTTATAAAAATGCAATTTTCACATATGTTGTCGTAGACGAGTGCTAAAAACGCTGCTCTAAATAAGTTTGGGATATATCATAATTTATGCAACTTTAAGCATTGAACCTAGTCCTATGATAATTAGTCTAGATGCCCGACAATCTGGTCGTTAAAAAAAAATTTTTTGATTTACCTTATAAAAATGCAATTTTCACATATGTTGTCGTAGACAAGTGCTAAAAACGCTGCTCTAAATAAGTTTGGGATATATCATAATTTATGCAACTTTAAGCATTGAACCTAGTCCTATTATAATTAGTCTAGATGCCCGACGATCTGGTCGTTAAAAAAAAAATTTTTGATTTACCTTATAAAAATGCAATTTTCACATATGTTGTGCTAAAAACGCTGCTCTAAATAAGTTTGGGATATATCATAATTTATGCAACTTTAAGCATTGCACCTAGTCCTATGATAATTAGTCTAGATGCCCGACAATCTGGTCGTTAAAAAAAAATTTTTTGATTTACCTTATAAAAATGCAATTTTCACATATGTTGTCGTAGACAAGTGCTAAAAACGCTGCTCTACATAAGTTTGGGATATATCATAATTTATGAAAATTTAAGCATCGCACCTAGTCCTATGATAATTAGTCTAGATGCCCGACAATCTGGTCGTTAAAAAAAAATTTTTTGATTTACCTTATAAAAATGCAATTTTCACATATGTTGTGCTAAAAACGCTGCTCTAAATAAGTTTGGGATATATCATAATTTATGCAACTTTAAGCATTGCACCTAGTCCTATGATAATTAGTCTAGATGCCCGACAATCTGGTCGTTAAAAAAAATTTTTTTGATTTACCTTATAAAAATGCAATTTTCACATATGTTGTCGTAGACAAGTGCTAAAAACGCTGCTCTAAATAAGTTTGGGATATATCATAATTTATGCAACTTTAAGCATTGAACCTAGTCCTATTATAATTAGTCTAGATGCCCGACGATCTGGTCGTTAAAAAAAAAATTTTTGATTTACCTTATAAAAATGCAATTTTCACATATGTTGTGCTAAAAACGCTGCTCTAAATAAGTTTGGGATATATCATAATTCATGCAACTTTAAGCATCGCACCTAGTCCTAT
This sequence comes from Crataerina pallida, assembly GCA_949710015.1. Taxonomy (NCBI): domain Eukaryota; kingdom Metazoa; phylum Arthropoda; class Insecta; order Diptera; family Hippoboscidae; genus Crataerina; species Crataerina pallida. The sequence continues at coordinate 13,334,639 of OX453292.1, read as the reverse complement.
GATAATTAGACTAGATGCCCGACAATCTGGTCGTTAAAAAAAAATTTTTTGATTTACCTTATAAAAATGCAATTTTCACATATGTTGTCGTAGACAAGTGCTAAAAACGCTGCTCTAAATAAGTTTGGGATATATCATAATTTATGCAACTTTAAGCATTGAACCTAGTCCTATGATAATTAGTCTAGATGCCCGACAATCTGGTCGTTAAAAAAAAATTTTTTGATTTACCTTATAAAAATGCAATTTTCACATATGTTGTCGTAGACAAGTGCTAAAAACGCTGCTCTAAATAAGTTTGGGATATATCATAATTTATGCAACTTTAAGCATTGAACCTAGTCCTATTATAATTAGTCTAGATGCCCGACGATCTGGTCGTTAAAAAAAAAATTTTTGATTTACCTTATAAAAATGCAATTTTCACATATGTTGTGCTAAAAACGCTGCTCTAAATAAGTTTGGGATATATCATAATTCATGCAACTTTAAGCATCGCACCTAGTCCTATGATAATTAGACTAGATGCCCGACAATCTGGTCGTTAAAAAAAAATTTTTTGATTTACCTTATAAAAATGCAATTTTCACATATGTTGTCGTAGACAAGTGCTAAAAACGCTGCTCTAAATAAGTTTGGGATATATCATAATTTATGCAACTTTAAGCATCGCACCTAGTCCTATGATAATTAGTCTAGATGCCCGACAATCTGGTCGTTAAAAAAAAATTTTTTGATTTACCTTATAAAAATGCAATTTTCACATATGTTGTCGTAGACGAGTGCTAAAAACGCTGCTCTAAATAAGTTTGGGATATATCATAATTTATGCAACTTTAAGCATTGAACCTAGTCCTATGATAATTAGTCTAGATGCCCGACAATCTGGTCGTTAAAAAAAAATTTTTTGATTTACCTTATAAAAATGCAATTTTCACATATGTTGTCGTAGACAAGTGCTAAAAACGCTGCTCTAAATAAGTTTGGGATATATCATAATTTATGCAACTTTAAGCATCGCACCTAGTCCTATGATAATTAGTCTAGATGCCCGACAATCTGGTCGTTAAAAAAAAAAATTCTGATTTACCTTATAAAAATGCAATTTTTACATATGTTGTCGTAGACAAGTGCTAAAAACGCTGCTCTAAATAAGTTTGGGATATATCATAATTTATGCAACTTTAAGAATTGCACTTAGTCCTATGATAATTAGTCTAGATGCCCGACAATCTGGTCGTTAAAAAAAAAATTTTTGATTTACCTTATAAAAATGCAATTTTCACATATGTTGTCGTAGACAAGTGCTAAAAACGCTGCTCTAAATAAGTTTGGGATATATCATAATTTATGAAAATTTAAGCATCGCACCTAGTCCTATGATAATTAGTCTAGATGCCCGACAATCTGGTCGTTAAAAAAAAATTTTTTGATTTACCTTATAAAAATGCAATTTTCACATATGTTGTGCTAAAAACGCTGCTCTAAATAAGTTTGGGATATATCATAATTTATGCAACTTTAAGCATTGCACCTAGTCCTATGATAATTAGTCTAGATGCCCGACAATCTGGTCGTTAAAAAAAAATTTTTTGATTTACCTTATAAAAATGCAATTTTCACATATGTTGTCGTAGACAAGTGCTAAAAACGCTGCTCTAAATAAGTTTGGGATATATCATAATTTATGCAACTTTAAGCATTGCACCTAGTCCTATGATAATTAGTCTAGATGCCCGACAATCTGGTCGTTAAAAAAAAATTTTTTGATTTACCTTATAAAAATGCAAGTTTCACATATGTTGTCGTAGACAAGTACTAAAAACGCTGCTCTAAATAAGTTTGGGATATATCATAATTTATGCAACTTTAAGCATCGCACCTAGTCCTATGATAATTAGTCTAGATGCCCGGCGATCTGGTTGTTAAAAAAAATTTTTTGATTTACCTTATAAAAATGCAATTTTCACATATGTTGTCGTAGACAAGTGCTAAAAATGCTGCTCTAAATAAGTTTGGGATATATCATAATTTATGCAACTTTAAGCATTGCACCTAGTCCTATGATAATTAGTCTAGATGCCCGACAATCTGGTCGTTAAAAAAAAATTTTTTGATTTACCTTATAAAAATGCAATTTTCACATATGTTGTCGTAGACAAGTGCTAAAAACGCTGCTCTAAATAAGTTTGGGATATATCATAATTTATGCAACTTTAGGCATTGCACCTAGTCCTATGATAATTAGTCTAGATGCCCGACGATCTGGTCGTTAAAAAAAAATTTTTTGATTTACCTTATAAAAATGCAATTTTCACATATGTTGTCGTAGACAAGTGCTAAAAACGCTGCTCTAAATAAGTTTGGGATATATCATAATTCATGCAACTTTAAGCATCGCACCTAGTCCTATGATAATTAGACTAGATGCCCGACAATCTGGTCGTTAAAAAAAAATTTTTTGATTTACCTTATAAAAATGCAATTTTCACATATGTTGTCGTAGACAAGTGCTAAAAACGCTGCTCTAAATAAGTTTGGGATATATCATAATTTATGCAACTTTAAGCATCGCACCTAGTCCTATGATAATTAGTCTAGATGCCCGACAATCTGGTCGTTAAAAAAAATTTTTTGATTTACCTTATAAAAATTCAATTTTCACATATGTTGTCGTAGACAAGTGCTAAAAACGCTGCTCTAAATAAGTTTGGGATATATCATAATTTATGCAACTTTAAGCATCGCACCTAGTCCTATGATAATTAGTCTAGATGCCCGGCGATCTGGTTGTTAAAAAAAAAATTTTTGATTTACCTTATAAAAATGCAATTTTCACATATGTTGTCGTAGACAAGTGCTAAAAACGCTGCTCTAAATAAGTTTGGGATATATCATAATTTATGCAACTTTAAGCCTTGCACCTAGTCCTATGATAATTAGTCTAGATGCCCGACAATCTGGTCGTTAAAAAAAATTTTTTTGATTTACCTTATAAAAATGCAATTTTCACATATGTTGTCGTAGACAAGTGCTAAAAACGCTGCTCTAAATAAGTTTGGGATATATCATAATTTATGAAACTTTAAGCATCGCACCTAGTCCTATGATAATTAGTCTAGATGCCCGACAATCTGGTCGTTAAAAAAATTTTTTTGATTTACCTCATAAAAATGCAATTTTCACATATGTTGTCGTAGACGAGTGCTAAAAACGCTGCTCTAAATAAGTTTGGGATATATCATAATTTATGCAACTTTAAGCATTGAACCTAGTCCTATGATAATTAGTCTAGATGCCCGACAATCTGGTCGTTAAAAAAAAATTTTTTGATTTACCTTATAAAAATGCAATTTTCACATATGTTGTCGTAGACAAGTGCTAAAAACGCTGCTCTAAATAAGTTTGGGATATATCATAATTTATGCAACTTTAAGCATTGAACCTAGTCCTATTATAATTAGTCTAGATGCCCGACGATCTGGTCGTTAAAAAAAAAATTTTTGATTTACCTTATAAAAATGCAATTTTCACATATGTTGTCGTAGACAAGTGCTAAAAACGCTGCTCTAAATAAGTTTGGGATATATCATAATTTATGCAACTTTAAGAATTGCACTTAGTCCTATGATAATTAGTCTAGATGCCCGACAATCTGGTCGTTAAAAAAAAATTTTTTGATTTACCTTATAAAAATGCAATTTTCACATATGTTGTCGTAGACAAGTGCTAAAAACGCTGCTCTAAATAAGTTTGGGATATATCATAATTTATGCAACTTTAAGCATTGAACCTAGTCCTATTATAATTAGTCTAGATGCCCGACGATCTGGTCGTTAAAAAAAAAATTTTTGATTTACCTTATAAAAATGCAATTTTCACATATGTTGTCGTAGACAAGTGCTAAAAACGCTGCTCTAAATAAGTTTGGGATATATCATAATTTATGCAACTTTAAGCATCGCACCTAGTCCTATGATAATTAGTCTAGATGCCCGACAATCTGGTCGTTAAAAAAAAAAATTCTGATTTACCTTATAAAAATGCAATTTTTACATATGTTGTCATAGACAAGTGCTAAAAACGCTGCTCTAAATAAGTTTGGGATATATCATAATTTATGCAACTTTAAGAATTGCACTTAGTCCTATGATAATTAGTCTAGATGCCCGACAATCTGGTCGTTAAAAAAAAATTTTTTGATTTACCTTATAAAAATGCAAGTTTCACATATGTTGTCGTAGACAAGTACTAAAAACGCTGCTCTAAATAAGTTTGGGATATATCATAATTTATGCAACTTTAAGCATTGAACCTAGTCCTATTATAATTAGTCTAGATGCCCGACGATCTGGTCGTTAAAAAAAAAATTTTTGATTTACCTTATAAAAATGCAATTTTCACATATGTTGTGCTAAAAACGCTGCTCTAAATAAGTTTGGGATATATCATAATTCATGCAACTTTAAGCATCGCACCTAGTCCTATGATAATTAGACTAGATGCCCGACAATCTGGTCGTTAAAAAAAAATTTTTTGATTTACCTTATAAAAATGCAATTTTCACATATGTTGTCGTAGACAAGTGCTAAAAACGCTGCTCTAAATAAGTTTGGGATATATCATAATTTATGCAACTTTAAGCATCGCACCTAGTCCTATGATAATTAGTCTAGATGCCCGACAATCTGGTCGTTAAAAAAAAATTTTTTGATTTACCTTATAAAAATGCAATTTTCACATATGTTGTCGTAGACGAGTGCTAAAAACGCTGCTCTAAATAAGTTTGGGATATATCATAATTTATGCAACTTTAAGCATTGAACCTAGTCCTATGATAATTAGTCTAGATGCCCGACAATCTGGTCGTTAAAAAAAAATTTTTTGATTTACCTTATAAAAATGCAATTTTCACATATGTTGTCGTAGACAAGTGCTAAAAACGCTGCTCTAAATAAGTTTGGGATATATCATAATTTATGCAACTTTAAGCATCGCACCTAGTCCTATGATAATTAGTCTAGATGCCCGACAATCTGGTCGTTAAAAAAAAAAATTCTGATTTACCTTATAAAAATGCAATTTTTACATATGTTGTCGTAGACAAGTGCTAAAAACGCTGCTCTAAATAAGTTTGGGATATATCATAATTTATGCAACTTTAAGAATTGCACTTAGTCCTATGATAATTAGTCTAGATGCCCGACAATCTGGTCGTTAAAAAAAAAATTTTTGATTTACCTTATAAAAATGCAATTTTCACATATGTTGTCGTAGACAAGTGCTAAAAACGCTGCTCTAAATAAGTTTGGGATATATCATAATTTATGAAAATTTAAGCATCGCACCTAGTCCTATGATAATTAGTCTAGATGCCCGACAATCTGGTCGTTAAAAAAAAATTTTTTGATTTACCTTATAAAAATGCAATTTTCACATATGTTGTGCTAAAAACGCTGCTCTAAATAAGTTTGGGATATATCATAATTTATGCAACTTTAAGCATTGCACCTAGTCCTATGATAATTAGTCTAGATGCCCGACAATCTGGTCGTTAAAAAAAAATTTTTTGATTTACCTTATAAAAATGCAATTTTCACATATGTTGTCGTAGACAAGTGCTAAAAACGCTGCTCTAAATAAGTTTGGGATATATCATAATTTATGCAACTTTAAGCATTGCACCTAGTCCTATGATAATTAGTCTAGATGCCCGACAATCTGGTCGTTAAAAAAAAATTTTTTGATTTACCTTATAAAAATGCAAGTTTCACATATGTTGTCGTAGACAAGTACTAAAAACGCTGCTCTAAATAAGTTTGGGATATATCATAATTTATGCAACTTTAAGCATCGCACCTAGTCCTATGATAATTAGTCTAGATGCCCGGCGATCTGGTTGTTAAAAAAAATTTTTTGATTTACCTTATAAAAATGCAATTTTCACATATGTTGTCGTAGACAAGTGCTAAAAATGCTGCTCTAAATAAGTTTGGGATATATCATAATTTATGCAACTTTAAGCATTGCACCTAGTCCTATGATAATTAGTCTAGATGCCCGACAATCTGGTCGTTAAAAAAAAATTTTTTGATTTACCTTATAAAAATGCAATTTTCACATATGTTGTCGTAGACAAGTGCTAAAAACGCTGCTCTAAATAAGTTTGGGATATATCATAATTTATGCAACTTTAGGCATTGCACCTAGTCCTATGATAATTAGTCTAGATGCCCGACGATCTGGTCGTTAAAAAAAAATTTTTTGATTTACCTTATAAAAATGCAATTTTCACATATGTTGTCGTAGACAAGTGCTAAAAACGCTGCTCTAAATAAGTTTGGGATATATCATAATTCATGCAACTTTAAGCATCGCACCTAGTCCTATGATAATTAGACTAGATACCCGACAATCTGGTCGTTAAAAAAAAATTTTTTGATTTACCTTATAAAAATGCAATTTTCACATATGTTGTCGTAGACAAGTGCTAAAAACGCTGCTCTAAATAAGTTTGGGATATATCATAATTTATGCAACTTTAAGCATCGCACCTAGTCCTATGATAATTAGTCTAGATGCCCGACAATCTGGTCGTTAAAAAAAATTTTTTGATTTACCTTATAAAAATTCAATTTTCACATATGTTGTCGTAGACAAGTGCTAAAAACGCTGCTCTAAATAAGTTTGGGATATATCATAATTTATGCAACTTTAAGCATCGCACCTAGTCCTATGATAATTAGTCTAGATGCCCGGCGATCTGGTTGTTAAAAAAAAAATTTTTGATTTACCTTATAAAAATGCAATTTTCACATATGTTGTCGTAGACAAGTGCTAAAAACGCTGCTCTAAATAAGTTTGGGATATATCATAATTTATGCAACTTTAAGCCTTGCACCTAGTCCTATGATAATTAGTCTAGATGCCCGACAATCTGGTCGTTAAAAAAAATTTTTTTGATTTACCTTATAAAAATGCAATTTTCACATATGTTGTCGTAGACAAGTGCTAAAAACGCTGCTCTAAATAAGTTTGGGATATATCATAATTTATGAAACTTTAAGCATCGCACCTAGTCCTATGATAATTAGTCTAGATGCCCGACAATCTGGTCGTTAAAAAAATTTTTTTGATTTACCTCATAAAAATGCAATTTTCACATATGTTGTCGTAGACGAGTGCTAAAAACGCTGCTCTAAATAAGTTTGGGATATATCATAATTTATGCAACTTTAAGCATTGAACCTAGTCCTATGATAATTAGTCTAGATGCCCGACAATCTGGTCGTTAAAAAAAAATTTTTTGATTTACCTTATAAAAATGCAATTTTCACATATGTTGTCGTAGACAAGTGCTAAAAACGCTGCTCTAAATAAGTTTGGGATATATCATAATTTATGCAACTTTAAGCATTGAACCTAGTCCTATTATAATTAGTCTAGATGCCCGACGATCTGGTCGTTAAAAAAAAAATTTTTGATTTACCTTATAAAAATGCAATTTTCACATATGTTGTCGTAGACAAGTGCTAAAAACGCTGCTCTAAATAAGTTTGGGATATATCATAATTTATGCAACTTTAAGAATTGCACTTAGTCCTATGATAATTAGTCTAGATGCCCGACAATCTGGTCGTTAAAAAAAAAATTTTTGATTTACCTTATAAAAATGCAATTTTCACATATGTTGTCGTAGACAAGTGCTAAAAACGCTGCTCTAAATAAGTTTGGGATATATCATAATTTATGAAAATTTAAGCATCGCACCTAGTCCTATGATAATTAGTCTAGATGCCCGACAATCTGGTCGTTAAAAAAAAATTTTTTGATTTACCTTATAAAAATGCAATTTTCACATATGTTGTGCAAAAAACGCTGCTCTAAATAAGTTTGGGATATATCATAATTTATGCAACTTTAAGCATTGCACCTAGTCCTATGATAATTAGTCTAGATGCCCGACAATCTGGTCGTTAAAAAAAAATTTTTTGATTTACCTTATAAAAATGCAATTTTCACATATGTTGTCGTAGACAAGTGCTAAAAACGCTGCTCTAAATAAGTTTGGGATATATCATAATTTATGCAACTTTAGGCATTGCACCTAGTCCTATGACAATTAGTCTAGATGCCCGACGATCTGATCGTTAAAAAAAAATTTTTTGATTTACCTTATAAAAATGCAATTTTCACATATGTTGTCGTAGACAAGTGCTAAAAACGCTGCTCTAAATAAGTTTGGGATATATCATAATTCATGCAACTTTAAGCATCGCACCTAGTCCTATGATAATTAGACTAGATGCCCGACAATCTGGTCGTTAAAAAAAAATTTTTTGATTTACCTTATAAAAATGCAATTTTCACATATGTTGTCGTAGACAAGTGCTAAAAACGCTGCTCTAAATAAGTTTGGGATATATCATAATTTATGCAACTTTAAGCATCGCACCTAGTCCTATGATAATTAGTCTAGATGCCCGACAATCTGGTCGTTAAAAAAAATTTTTTGATTTACCTTATAAAAATGCAATTTTCACATATGTTGTCGTAGACAAGTGCTAAAAACGCTGCTCTAAATAAGTTTGGGATATATCATAATTTATGCAACTTTAAGCATCGCACCTAGTCCTATGATAATTAGTCTAGATGCCCGGCGATCTGGTTGTTAAAAAAAAAATTTTTGATTTACCTTATAAAAATGCAATTTTCACATATGTTGTCGTAGACAAGTGCTAAAAACGCTGCTCTAAATAAGTTTGGGATATATCATAATTTATGCAACTTTAAGCATTGCACCTAGTCCTATGATAATTAGTCTAGATGCCCGACAATCTGGTCGTTAAAAAAAAATTTTTTGATTTACCTTATAAAAATGCAATTTTCACATATGTTGTCGTAGACAAGTGCTAAAAACGCTGCTCTAAATAAGTTTGGGATATATCATAATTTATGCAACTTTAAGCATTGCACCTAGTCCTATGATAATTAGTCTAGATGCCCGACAATCTGGTCGTTAAAAAAAATTTTTTTGATTTACCTTATAAAAATGCAAGTTTCACTTATGTTGTCGTAGACAAGTACTAAAAACGCTGCTCTAAATAAGTTTGGGATATATCATAATTTATGCAACTTTAAGCATCGCACCTAGTCCTATGATAATTAGTCTAGATGCCCGGCGATCTGGTTGTTAAAAAAAATTTTTTGATTTACCTTATAAAAATGCAATTTTCACATATGTTGTCGTAGACAAGTGCTAAAAACGCTGCTCTAAATAAGTTTGGGATATATCATAATTTATGCAACTTTAAGCATTGCACCTAGTCCTATGATAATTAGTCTAGATGCCCGACAATCTGGTCGTTAAAAAAAAATTTTTTGATTTACCTTATAAAAATGCAATTTTCACATATGTTGTCGTAGACAAGTGCTAAAAACGCTGCTCTAAATAAGTTTGGGATATATCATAATTTATGCAACTTTAGGCATTGCACCTAGTCCTATGACAATTAGTCTAGATGCCCGACGATCTGGTCGTTAAAAAAAAATTTTTTGATTTACCTTATAAAAATGCAATTTTCACATATGTTGTCGTAGACAAGTGCTAAAAACGCTGCTCTAAATAAGTTTGGGATATATCATAATTCATGCAACTTTAAGCATCGCACCTAGTCCTATGATAATTAGACTAGATGCCCGACAATCTGGTCGTTAAAAAAAAATTTTTTGATTTACCTTATAAAAATGCAATTTTCACATAAGTTGTCGTAGACAAGTGCTAAAAACGCTGCTCTAAATAAGTTTGGGATATATCATAATTTATGCAACTTTAAGCATCGCACCTAGTCCTATGATAATTAGTCTAGATGCCCGACAATCTGGTCGTTAAAAAAAATTTTTTGATTTACCTTATAAAAATGCAATTTTCACATATGTTGTCGTAGACAAGTGCTAAAAACGCTGCTCTAAATAAGTTTGGGATATATCATAATTTATGCAACTTTAAGCATCGCACCTAGTCCTATGATAATTAGTCTAGATGCCCGACAATCTGGTCGTTAAAAAAAATTTTTTGATTTACCTTATAAAAATGCAATTTTCACATATGTTGTCGTAGACAAGTGCTAAAAACGCTGCTCTAAATAAGTTTGGGATATATCATAATTTATGCAACTTTAAGCATCGCACCTAGTCCTATGATAATTAGTCTAGATGCCCGACAATCTGGTCGTTAAAAAAAAAATTCTGATTTACCTTATAAAAATGCAATTTTTACATATGTTGTCATAGACAAGTGCTAAAAACGCTGCTCTAAATAAGTTTGGGATATATCATAATTTATGCAACTTTAAGAATTGCACTTAGTCCTATGATAATTAGTCTAGATGCCCGACAATCTGGTCGTTAAAAAAAAAATTTTTGATTTACCTTATAAAAATGCAATTTTCACATATGTTGTCGTAGACAAGTGCTAAAAACGCTGCTCTAAATAAGTTTGGGATATATCATAATTTATGAAAATTTAAGCATCGCACCTAGTCCTATGATAATTAGTCTAGATGCCCGACAATCTGGTCGTTAAAAAAAAATTTTTTGATTTACCTTATAAAAATGCAATTTTCACATATGTTGTGCTAAAAACGCTGCTCTAAATAAGTTTGGGATATATCATAATTTATGCAACTTTAAGCATTGCACCTAGTCCTATGATAATTAGTCTAGATGCCCGACAATCTGGTCGTTAAAAAAAAATTTTTTGATTTACCTTATAAAAATGCAATTTTCACATATGTTGTCGTAGACAAGTGCTAAAAACGCTGCTCTAAATAAGTTTGGGATATATCATAATTTATGCAACTTTAGGCATTGCACCTAGTCCTATGACAATTAGTCTAGATGCCCGACGATCTGGTCGTTAAAAAAAAATTTTTTGATTTACCTTATAAAAATGCAATTTTCACATATGTTGTCGTAGACAAGTGCTAAAAACGCTGCTCTAAATAAGTTTGGGATATATCATAATTCATGCAACTTTAAGCATCGCACCTAGTCCTATGATAATTAGACTAGATGCCCGACAATCTGGTCGTTAAAAAAAAATTTTTTGATTTACCTTATAAAAATGCAATTTTCACATATGTTGTCGTAGACAAGTGCTAAAAACGCTGCTCTAAATAAGTTTGGGATATATCATAATTTATGCAACTTTAAGCATTGCACCTAGTCCTATGATAATTAGTCTAGATGCCCGACAATCTGGTCGTTAAAAAAAATTTTTTGATTTACCTTATAAAAATGCAATTTTCACATATGTTGTCGTAGACAAGTGCTAAAAACGCTGCTCTAAATAAGTTTGGGATATATCATAATTTATGCAACTTTAAGCATTGCACCTAGTCCTATGATAATTAGTCTAGATGCCCGACAATCTGGTCGTTAAAAAAAAATTTTTTGATTTACCTTATAAAAATGCAAGTTTCACATATGTTGTCGTAGACAAGTACTAAAAACGCTGCTCTAAATAAGTTTGGGATATATCATAATTTATGCAACTTTAAGCATCGCACCTAGTCCTATGATAATTAGTCTAGATGCCCGGCGATCTGGTTGTTAAAAAAAATTTTTTGATTTACCTTATAAAAATGCAATTTTCACATATGTTGTCGTAGACAAGTGCTAAAAACGCTGCTCTAAATAAGTTTGGGATATATCATAATTTATGCAACTTTAAGCATTGCACCTAGTCCTATGATAATTAGTCTAGATGCCCGACAATCTGGTCGTTAAAAAAAAATTTTTTGATTTACCTTATAAAAATGCAATTTTCACATATGTTGTCGTAGACAAGTGCTAAAAACGCTGCTCTAAATAAGTTTGGGATATATCATAATTTATGCAACTTTAGGCATTGCACCTAGTCCTATGACAATTAGTCTAGATGCCCGACGATCTGGTCGTTAAAAAAAAATTTTTTGATTTACCTTATAAAAATGCAATTTTCACATATGTTGTCGTAGACAAGTGCTAAAAACGCTGCTCTAAATAAGTTTGGGATATATCATAATTCATGCAACTTTAAGCATCGCACCTAGTCCTATGATAATTAGACTAGATGCCCGACAATCTGGTCGTTAAAAAAAAATTTTTTGATTTACCTTATAAAAATGCAATTTTCACATATGTTGTCGTAGACAAGTGCTAAAAACGCTGCTCTAAATAAGTTTGGGATATATCATAATTTATGCAACTTTAAGCATTGCACCTAGTCCTATGATAATTAGTCTAGATGCCCGACAATCTGGTCGTTAAAAAAAAATTTTTTGATTTACCTTATAAAAATGCAATTTTCACATATGTTGTCGTAGACAAGTGCTAAAAACGCTGCTCTAAATAAGTTTGGGATATATCATAATTTATGCAACTTTAAGCATCGCACCTAGTCCTATGATAATTAGTCTAGATGCCCGGCGATCTGGTTGTTAAAAAAAAAATTTTTGATTTACCTTATAAAAATGCAATTTTCAAATATGTTGTCGTAGACAAGTGCTAAAAACGCTGCTCTAAATAAGTTTGGGATATATCATAATTTATGCAACTTTAAGCATTGCACCTAGTCCTATGATAATTAGTCTAGATGCCCGACAATCTGGTCGTTAAAAAAAAATTTTTTGATTTACCTTATAAAAATGCAATTTTCACATATGTTGTCGTAGACAAGTGCTAAAAACGCTGCTCTAAATAAGTTTGGGATATATCATAATTTATGCAACTTTAAGCATCGCACCTAGTCCTATGATAATTAGTCTAGATGCCCGGCGATCTGGTTGTTAAAAAAAAATTTTTTGATTTACCTTATAAAAATGCAATTTTCACATATGTTGTCGTAGACAAGTGCTAAAAACGCTGCTCTAAATAAGTTTGGGATATATCATAATTTATGCAACTTTAAGCATCGAACCTAGTCCTATGATAATTAGTCTAGATGCCGGACGATCTGTTCGTTAAAAAAAAATTTTTTGATTTACCTTATAAAAATGCAATTTTCACATATGTTGTCGTAGACAAGTACTAAAAACGCTGCTCTAAATAAGTTTGGGATATATCATAATTTATGCAACTTTAAGCATTGCACCTAGTGCTATGATAATTAGTCTAGATGCCGGACGATCTGGTCGTTAAAAAAAAATTTTTTGATTTACCTTATAAAAATGCAATTTTCACATATGTTGTCGTAGACAAGTGCTAAAAACGCTGCTCTAAATAAGTTTGGGATATATCATAATTTATGCAACTTTAAGCATTGCACCTAGTCCTATGATAATTAGTCTAGATGCCCGACAATCTGGTCGTTAAAAAAAAATTTTTTGATTTACCTTATAAAAATGCAATTTTCACATATGTTGTCGTAGACAAGTGCTAAAAACGCTGCTCTAAATAAGTTTGGGATATATCATAATTTATGCAACTTTAAGCATCGCACCTAGTCCTATGATAATTAGTCTAGATGCCGGACGATCTGGTCGTTAAAAAAAATTTTTTTGATTTACCTTATAAAAATGCAATTTTCACATATGTTGTCGTAGACAAGTGCTAAAAACGCTGCTCTAAATAAGTTTGGGATATATCATAATTTATGCAACTTTAAGCATCGCACCTAGTCCTATGATAATTAGTCTAGATGCCGGACGATCTGGTCGTTAAAAAAAAAATTTTTGATTTACCTTATAAAAATGCAATTTTCACATATGTTGTCGTAGACAACTGCTAAAAACGCTGCTCTAAATAAGTTTGGGATATATCATAATTTATGCAACTTTTAAGCATCGCACCTAGTTCTATGATAATTAGTCTAGATGCCCGACAATCTGGTCGTTAAAAAAAATTTTTTTTATTTACCTTATAAAAATGCAATTTTCATATATGTTGTCGTAGACAAGTGCTAAAAACGCTGCTCTAAATAAGTTTGGGATATATCATAATTTATGCAACTTTAAGCATTGCACCTAGTCCTATGATAATTAGTCTAGATGCCCGACAATCTGGTCGTTAAAAAAAATTTTTTTGATTTACCTTATAAAAATGCAATTTTCACATATGTTGTCGTAGACAAGTGCTAAAAACGCTGCTCTAAATAAGTTTGGGATATATCATAATTTATGCAACTTTAAGCATCGCACCTAGTCCTATGATAATTAGTCTAGATGCCGGACGATCTGGTCGTTAAAAAAAAATTTTTTGATTTACCTTATAAAAATGCAATTTTCACATATGTTGTCGTAGACAAGTGCTAAAAACGCTGCTCTAAATAAGTTTGGGATATATCATAATTTATGCAACTTTAAGCATTGCACCTAGTCCTATGATAATTAGTCTAGATGCCCGACAATCTGGTCGTTAAAAAAAAATTTTTTGATTTACCTTATAAAAATGCAATTTTCACATATGTTGTCGTAGACAAGTGCTAAAAACGCTGCTCTAAATAAGTTTGGGATATATCATAATTTATGCAACTTTAAGCATCGCACCTAGTCCTATGATAATTAGTCTAGATGCCGGACGATCTGGTCGTTAAAAAAAAATTTTTTGATTTACCTTATAAAAATGCAATTTTCACATATGTTGTCGTAGACAAGTGCTAAAAACGCTGCTCTAAATAAGTTTGGGATATATCATAATTTATGCAACTTTAAGCATCGCACCTAGTCCTATGATAATTAGTCTAGATGCCGGACGATCTGGTCGTTAAAAAAAAATTTTTTGATTTACCTTATAAAAATGCAATTTTCACATATGTTGTCGTAGACAAGTGCTAAAAACGCTGCTCTAAATAAGTTTGGGATATATCATAATTTATGCAACTTTTAAGCATCGCACCTAGTCCTATGATAATTAGTCTAGATGCCCGACAATCTGGTCGTTAAAAAAAATTTTTTTTATTTACCTTATAAAAATGCAATTTTCATATATGTTGTCGTAGACAAGTGCTAAAAACGCTGCTCTAAATAAGTTTGGGATATATCATAATTTATGCAACTTTAAGCATTGCACCTAGTCCTATGATAATTAGTCTAGATGCCCGACAATCTGGACGTTAAAAAAAAATTTTTTGATTTACCTTATAAAAATGCAATTTTCACATATGTTGTCGTAGACAAGTGCTAAAAACGCTGCTCTAAATAAGTTTGGGATATATCATAATTTATGCAACTTTACGCATTGCACCTAGTCCTATGATAATTAGTCTAGATGCCCGACGATCTGGTCGTTAAAAAAAAAATTTTTGATTTACCTTATAAAAATGCAATTTTCACATATGTTGTCGTAGACAAGTGCTAAAAACGCTGCTCTAAATAAGTTTGGGATATATCATAATTTATGCAACTTTAAGCATCGCACCTAGTCCTATGATAATTAGACTAGATGCCCGACAATCTGGTCGTAAAAAAAAGTTTTTTGATTTACCTTATAAAAATGCAATTTTCACATATGTTGTCGTAGACAAGTGCTAAAAACGCTGCTCTAAATAAGTTTGGGATATATCATAATTTATGCAACTTTAAGCATCGCACCTAGTCCTATGATAATTAGTCTAGATGCCCGACAATCTGGTCGTTCAAAAAAAATTTTTTGATTTACCTTATAAAAATGCAATTTTCACATATGTTGTCGTAGACAATTGCTAAAAACGCTGCTCTAAATAAGTTTGGGATATATCATAATTTATGCAACTTTAAGCATTGCACCTAGTCCTATGATAATTAGTCTAGATGCCCGACGATCTGGTCGTTAAAAAAAAATTTTTTGATTTACCTTATAAAAATGCAATTTTCACATATGTTGTCGTAGACAAGTGCTAAAAACTCTGCTCTAAATAAGTTTGGGATATATCATAATTTATGAAACTTTAAGCATTGCACCTAGTCCTATGATAATTAGTCCAGATGCCCGACAATCTGGTCGTTAAAAAAAAATTTTTTGATTTACCTTATAAAAATGCAATTTTCATATATGTTGTCGTAGACAAGTGCTAAAAACGCTGCTCTAAATAAGTTTGGGATATATCATAATTTATGCAACTTTAAGCATTGCACTTAGTCCTATGATAATCAGTGTAGATCCCCGACGATATGGTCGTTAAAAAAAAAATTTTTGATTTACCTTATAAAAATGCAATTTTCACATATGTTGTCGTAGACAAGTGCTAAAAACGCTGCTCTAAATAAGTTTGGGATATATCATAATTTATGCAACTTTAAGCATTGCACCTAGTCCTATGATAATTAGTCTAGATGCCCGACAATCTGGTCGTTAAAAAAAAATTTTTTGATTTACCTTATAAAAATGCAATTTTCACATATGTTGTCGTAGACAAATGCTAAACACGCTGCTCTAAATAAGTTTGGGATATATCATAATTTATGAAACTTTAAGCATTGCACCTAGTCCTATGATAATTAGTCTAGATGCCCGACAATCTGGTCGTTAAAAAAAAATTTTTTGATTTACCTTATAAAAATGCAATTTTAACATATGTTGTCGTATACAAGTGCTAAAAACGCTGCTCTAAATAAGTTTGGGATATATCATAATTTATGCAACTTTAAGCATTGCACTTAGTCCTATGATAATTAGTCTAGATGCCCGACAATCTTGTCGTTAAAAAAAAAATTTTTGATTTACCTTATAAAAATGCAATTTTCACATATGTTGTCGTAGACAAGTGCTAAAAACGCTGCTCTAAATAAGTTTGGGATATATCATAATTTATGCAACTTTAGGCATTGCACCTAGTCCTATGATAATTAGTCTAGATGCCCGACGATCTGGTCGTTAAAAAAAAATTTTTTGATTTACCTTATAAAAATGCAATTTTCACATATGTTGTCGTAGACAAGTGCTAAAAACGCTGCTCTAAATAAGTTTGGGATATATCATAATTTATGCAACTTTAAGCATCGCACCTAGTCCTATGATAATTAGTCTAGATGCCCGACAATCTGGTCAATCAAAAAAAATTTTTTGATTTACCTTATAAAAATTCAATTTTCACATATGTTGTCGTAGACAAGTGCTAAAAACGCTGCTCTAAATAAGTTTGGGATATATCATAATTTATGCAACTTTAAGCATCGCACCTAGTCCTATAATAATTAGACTAGATGCCCGACGATCTGGTCGTTAAAAAAAATTTTTTTGATTTACCTTATAAAAATGCAATTTTCACATATGATGTCGTAGACAAGTGCTAAAAACGCTGCTCTAAATAAGTTTGGGATATATCATAATTTATTCAACTTTAAGCATCGCACCTAGTCCTATAATAATTAGTCTAGATGCCCGACGATCTGGTCGTTAAAAAAAATTTTTTTGATTTATCTTATAAAAATGCAATTTTCACATATGTTGTCGTAGACAAGTGCTAAAAACGCTGCTCTAAATAAGTTTGGGATATATCATAATTTATGCAACTTTAAGCATCGCACCTAGTCCTATAATAATTAGTCTAGATGCCCGACGATCGGGTCGTTAAAAAAAATTTTTTTGATTTACCTTATAAAAATGCAATTTTCACATATGTTGTCGTAGACAAGTGCTAAAAACGCTGCTCTAAATAAGTTTGGGATATATCATAATTTATGCAACTTTAAGCATCGCACCTAGTCCTATAATAATTAGTCTAGATGCCGGACGATCTGGTCGTTAAAAAAAAATTTTTTGATTTACCTTATAAAAATGCAATTTTCACATATGTTGTCGTAGACAAGTGCTAAAAACGCTGCTCTAAATAAGTTTGGGATATATCATAATTTATGCAACTTTAAGCATCGCACCTAGTCCTATAATAATTAGTCTAGATGCCCGACGATCTGGTCGTTAAAAAAAATTTTTTTTTATTTACCTTATAAAAATGCAATTTTCACATATGTTGTCGTAGACAAGTGCTAAAAACGCTGCTCTAAATAAGTTTGGGATATATCATAATTTATGCAACTTTAAGCATTGCACCTAGTCCTAGGATAATTAGTCTAGATGCCCGACGATCTGGTCGTTAAAAAAAATTTTTTTGATTTACCTTATAAAAATGCAATTTTCACATATGTTGTCGTAGACAAGTGCTAAAAACGCTGCTCTAAATAAGTTTGGGATATATCATAATTTATGCAACTTTAAGCATCGCACCTAGTCCTATGATAATTATGATGTAGCGACGACGGCGCGACCTAGGCGCGTACAATATATAAAATATTGCAGGATATCTAGGCGAGGGGTCAGAGAGAGCGGTGATGTAGCGACGACTGCGTGACCTAGGCACATACAATATATAAATATTGCAGGATATCAAGGCGCGGGGACTGAGATAAATCATCGTCGACACCACTTAGGCGCATACAATATATAAAATATTGCAGGATATCTAGGCGCGGGGTCAGAGAGAGCGGTGATGTAGCGACGACTGCGTGACCTAGGCGCATACAATATACAAATATTGCAGGATATCTAGGCGCGGGGACTGAGAGAAATCGTCGTCGACGCCACTTAGGCGCATACAATATATAAAATATTGCAGGATATTTAGGCGCGGGGTCAGAGAGAGCGGTGATGTAGCGACGACTGCGTGACCTAGGCACATACAATATATAAATAATGCAGGATATCGAGACGCGGGATCAGAGAGACTGCAACGATGCAGCGACGACGGCGCGACCTAGGCGAATACAATACAAAAATATTGCAGGATATCTAGGCGCGGGGGCAGAGAGAGCGGTGTTGTAGCGACGACGGCGCTACCCAGGCGCATACAATACAAAAATATTGCTGGCTATGTTGGCGCGGGGTCAGAGAGGGCGGTGATGTAGTGACGACTGCGGCACCTAGGCGCATACAATATATAAATATTGCAGGATATCGAGACGCGGGGTCAGAGAGACTGCAACGATGTAGCGACGACGGCGCAACCTAGGCGAATACAATATATAAATATTGCAGGATATCTAGGTACGGGGACTAAGAGATAGCGACGACGACGGGACCTAAGCGCATAAAATACAAAAATATTACAGAATTTCTAGACGTGGGGTCAGAGAGACTGCATCGATATAGCGACGACGGCGAGAACTAGGCGCATTCAATATAAAAATATTGCAGGATATCTAGGTACAGGGACTGAGAGATAGCGACGACGACGCGACTTAAGCGCATACAATATAAAAAATATTGCAGGATATCTAGGCGCGGGGGCAGAGAATCTGCAACGATGTAAAGACGACGGCGCGGCCTAGGCTCATACAATATAAAAATATTGCAGGATATCTAGGCGCGGGGACTGAGAGATATCGACGTCGACGCGACATAGGCGCATACAATACAAAAATATTGCAGGATATTTAGACGCGGGGTCAGAGGGGGCGGTGATGTAGCGACGACTGCGCGACCTAGGCGCATACAATACAAAAATATTGCAAGATATCTAGACATAGGGTCAGAGAGGGCGGTGATATAGCGACGACTGCGCGACCTAGGCGCATACAATATATAAATATTGCAGGATATCGAGACGCGGGGCAGAGAGTCTGCAACGATGTAGCGACGACGGAGCGACCTAGGCGCATACAATACAAAAATATTGCAAGATATCTAGACGTAGGGTCAGACAGGGCGGTGATATAGCGACGACTGCGCGACCTAGGCGCATACAATATATAAATATTGCAGAATATCGAGACGCAGGGTCAAAGAGTCTGCAACGATGTGGCGACGACGGCGCGACCTAGGCGCATGCAATATAAAAAATATTGCAAGATATCTAGGCACGGGGACTGAGAGATATTGACGGCGATGGGACCTAGGCGTATACAATATAAAAATATTGCAGGATATCTAGACGCGTGGTCAGAGAGGGCGGTGATGTAGCGATGACGGCGTATACAATATATAAATATTGCAGGATATCTAGGCGCGGGGACTGAGAGAAATCGTCGTCGACGCCACTTAGGCGCATACAATATATAAAATATTGCAGGATATCTAGGCGCGGGGTCAGAGAGAGCGGTGATGTAGTGACGACTGCGTGACCTAGGCGCATACAATATATAAATATTGCAGGATATCTAGGTACGGGGACTGAGAGATATCGACGTCGACGCGACATAGGCGCATACAATACAAAAATATTGCAGGATATTTAGACGCGGGGTCAGAGAAAGCGGTGATGTAGCGACGACTGCGCGACCTATGCGCATACAATACAAAAATATTGCAAGATATCTAGACATAGGGTCAGAGAGGGCGGTGATATAGCGACGACTGCGCGACCTAGGCGCATACAATATATAAATATTGCAGGATATCGAGACGCGGGGCAGAGAGTCTGCAACGATGTAGCGACGACGGAGCGACCTAGGCGCATACAATACAAAAATATTACAGGATACTTAGACGTAGGGTCAGAGAGGGCGGTGATTTAGGACGACTGCGCGACCTAGGCGCATACAATATATAAATATTGCAGGATATCGGGACGCGGGGGCAGAGAGTCTGGAACGATGTAGCGACGACGGAGAGACCCAGGCGCATACAATACAAAAATATTGCAAGATATCTAGACGTAGGGTCAGAGAGGGCGGTGATGTAGCGACGACTGCGCGACCTAGGCGCATACAATATATAAATATTGCAGGATATCGGGACGCGGGGGCAGAGAGTCTGGAACGATGTAGCAACGACTGAGAGACCCAGGCGCATACAATACAAAAATATTGCAAGATATCTAGACGTAGGGTCAGAGAGGGCGGTGATGTAGCGACGACTGCGCGACCTAGGCGCATACAATATATAAATATTGTCAGAGAGGGCGGTGATGTAGCGATGACGGCGTATACAATATATAAATATTGCAGGATATCTAGGCGCGGGGACTGAGAGAAATCGTCGTCGACGCCACTTAGGCACATACAATATATAAAATATTGCAGGATATCTAGGCGCGGGGTCAGAGAGAGCGGTGATGTAGTGACGACTGCGTGACCTAGGCGCATACAATATATAAACAATATATTGCAGGATATCTAGGTACGGGGACTGAGAGATATCGACGTCGACGCGACATAGGCGCATACAATACAAAAATATTGCAGGATATTTAGACGCGGGATCAGAGAGGGCGGTGATTTAGCGACGTCTGCGCGACCTAGGCGCATACAATACAAAAATATTGCAAGATATCTAGACGTATGGTCAGAGAGGGCGGTGATGTAGGACGACTGCGCGACCTAGGCGCATACAATATATAAATATTGCAGGATATCGGGACGCGGGGGCAGAGAGTCTGGAACGATGTAGCGACGACGGAGAGACCCAGGCGCATACAATACAAAAATATTGCAAGATATCTAGACGTAGGGTCAGAGAGGGCGATGATGTAGCGACGACTGCGCGACCTAGGCGCATACAATATATAAATATTGCAGGATATCGAGACGCGGGGTCAGAGAGACTGCAACGATGTAGCGACGACGGCGCGACCTAGGCGCATACAATACAAAAATATTGCAGGATATTTAGACGAGGGGTCAGAGAGGGCGGTGATGAAGCGACGACGGCCCGACCTAGGCGCATGCAATATAAAAAATATTGCAAGATATCTAGGCACGGGGACTGAGAGATATCGACGGCGATGGGACCTAGGCGTATACAATATAAAAATATTGCAGGATATCTAGACGCGAGGTCAGAGAGTGCGGTGATGTAGCGGTGACGGCGTATACAATATATAAATATTGCAGGATATCTAGGCGCGGGGACTGAGAGAAATCGTCGTCGACGCCACTTAGGCGCATACAATATATAAAATATTGCAGGATATCTAGGCGCGGGGTCAGAGAGGGCGGTGATGTAGTGACGACTGCGTGACCTAGGCACATACAATATATAAATATTGCAGGATATCTAGGTACGGGGACTGAGAGATATCGACGTCGACGCGACATAGGCGCATACAATACAAAAATATTGCAGGATATTTAGACGCGGGATCAGAGAGGGCGGTGATTTAGCGACGACTGCGCGACCTAGGCGCATACAATACAAAAATATTGCAAGATATCTAGACGTATGGTCAGAGAGGGCGGTGATGTAGGACGACTGCGCGACCTAGGCGCATACAATATATAAATATTGCAGGATATCGGGACGCGGGGGCAGAGAGTCTGGAACGATGTAGCGACGACGGAGAGACCCAGGCGCATACAATACAAAAATATTGCAAGATATCTAGACGTAGGGTCAGAGAGGGCGGTGATGTAGCGACGACTGCGCGACCTAGGCGCATACAATATATAAACATTGCAGGATATCGAGACGCGGGGTTAGAGAGACTGCAACGATGTAGCGACGACGGCGCGACCTAGGCGCATACAATACAAAAATATTGCAGGATATCTAGACGAGGGGTCAGAGAGGGCGGTGATGAAGCGACGACGGCCCGACCTAGGCGCATGCAATATAAAAAATATTGCAAGATATCTAGGCACGGGGACTGAGAGATATCGACGGCGATGGGACCTAGGCGTATACAATATAAAAATATTGCAGGATATCTAGACGCGTGGTCAGAGAGAGCGGTGATGTAGCGACGACTGTGTGACCTAGGCGCATACAATATACAAATATTGCAGGATATCTAGGCGCGGGGACTGAGAGAAATCGTCGTCGACGCCACTTAGGCGCATACAATATATAAAATATTGCAGGATATTTAGGCGCGGGGTCAGAGAGAGCGGTGATGTAGCGACGACTGCGTGACCTAGGCACATACAATATATAAATATTGCAGGATATCGAGACGCGGGATCAGAGAGACTGCAACGATGCAGCGACGACGGCGCGACCTAAGCGAATACAATACAAAAATATTGCAGGATATCTAGGCGCGGGGGCAGAGAGAGCGGTGTTGTAGCGACGACGGCGCTACCTAGGCGCATACAATACAAAAATATTGCTGGCTATGTAGGCGCGGGGTCAGAGAGGGCGGTGATGTAGTGACGACTGCGGCACCTAGGCGCATACAATATATAAATATTGCAGGATATCGAGACGCGGGGTCAGAGAGACTGCAACGATGTAGCGACGACGGCGCAACCTAGGCGAATACAATATATAAATATTGCAGGATATCTAGGTACGGGGACTAAGAGATAGCGACGACGACGGGACCTAAGCGCATAAAATACAAAAATATTACAGAATTTCTAGACGTGGGGTCAGAGAGACTGCATCGATATAGCGACGACGGCGAGAACTAGGCGCATTCAATATAAAAATATTGCAGGATATCTAGGTACAGGGACTGAGAGATAGCGACGACGACGCGACTTAAGCGCATACAATATAAAAAATATTGCAGGATATCTAGGCGCGGGGGCAGAGAATCTGCAACGATGTAAAGACGACGGCGCGGCCTAGGCTCATACAATATAAAAATATTGCAGGATATCTAGACGCGTGGTCAGAGAGGGCGGTGATGTTGCGATGACGGCGTATACAATATATAAATATTGCAGGATATCTAGGCGCGGGGACTGAGAGAAATCGTCGTCGACGCCACTTAGGCGCATACAATATATAAAATATTGCAGGATATCTAGGCGCGGGGTCAGAGAGAGCGGTGATGTAGTGACGACTGCGTGACCTAGGCGCATACAATATATAAATATTGCAGGATATCTAGGTACGGGGACTGAGAGATATCGACGCCGACGCGACATAGGCGCATACAATACAAAAATATTGCAGGATATTTAGACGCGGGGTCAGAGAGGGCGGTGATGTAGCGACGACTGCGCGACCTAGGCGCATACAATACAAAAATATTGCAAGATATCTAGACATAGGGTCAGAGAGGGCGATGATATAGCGACGACTGCGCGACCTAGGCGCATACAATATATAAATATTGCAGGATATCGAGACGCGGGGCAGAGAGTCTGCAACGATGTAGCGACGACGGAGCGACCTAGGCGCATACAATACAAAAATATTGCAAGATATCTAGACGTAGGGTCAGACAGGGTGGTGATGTAGCGACGACTGCGCGACCTAGGCGCATACAATATATAAATATTGCAGAATATCGAGACGCGGGGTCAAAGAGTCTGCAACGATGTGGCGACGACGGCGCGACCTAGGCGCATACAATACAAAAATATTGCAGGATATCTAGACGGGGGGTCAGAGAGGGCGGTGGTGAAGCGACGACGGCGCGACCTAGGCGCATGCAATATAAAAAATATTGCAAGATATCTAGGCACGGGGACTGAGAGATATTGACGGCGATGGGACCTAGGCGTATACAATATAAAAATATTGCAGGATATCTAGACGCGTGGTCAGAGAGGGCGGTGATGTAGCGATGACGGCGTATACAATATATAAATATTGCAGGATATCTAGGCGCGGGGACTGAGAGAAATCGTCGTCGACGCCACTTAGGCGCATATAATATATAAAATATTGCAGGATATCTAGGCGCGGGGTCAGAGAGAGCGGTGATGTAGTGACGACTGCGTGACCTAGGCGCATACAATATATAAATATTGCAGGATATCTAGGTACGGGGACTGAGAGATATCGACGTCGACGCGACATAGGCGCATACAATACAAAAATATTGCAGGATATTTAGACGCGGGGTCAGAGAGGGCGGTGATGTAGCGACGACTGCGCGACCTTGGCGCATACAATATAAAAATATTGCAGGATATCTAGGCGCGGGGACAGAGAAAGGGGTGATGTAGCGACGACGGCGCGACCTAGGCGCATACAATACAAAAATATTACAGGAAAACTAGACGTGTGGTCAGAGAGGGCGGTGATGTAGCGACGACTGCGCGACCCAGGCGCATACAATATATAAATATTACAGGATATCTAGGCGCAGGGACTGAGAGAAATCGTCGTCGACGCGACCTAGGAGCATATAATATATAAAATATTGCAGAATATCTAGGCGTGGGGTCAGAGAGAGCGGTGATGTAGCGACGACTGCGTGACCTAGGCGCATACAATATATAAGTATTGCAGGATATCTTGGCGCGGGGGCAGAGAGAGCGGTGATGTAGCGACGACGGCGCGACCTAGGCGCATACAATACAAAAATATTGCAGGATATCTAGACGTGGGGTCAGAGAGGGCGGTGATGTAGCGACGACTGCGCGACCTAGGCGCATACAATATATAAATATTGCAGGATATCTATGCGCGGGGGCAGAGAGACTGCAACGTTTTAGCGACGACAGCGCGATCTAGGCGCATACAATACAAAAATATTACAGAATATCTAGACGTGGGGTCAGAGAGGGCGGTGATGTAGCGACGACTGCGCGACCTAGGCGCATACAATATATAAATATTGCAGGATATCGAGACGCGGGGTCAGAGAGACTTCAACGATGTAGCGACGACAGCGCGACCTAGGCGCATACAATACAAAAATATTGCAAGATGTCTAGACGTAGGGTCAGAGAGGGCGGTGATGTAGCGAAGACTGCGCGACCTAGGCGCATACAATATATAAATATTGCAGAATATCGAGACGCGGGGTCAGAGAGACTACAACGATGTAGCAACGACGGCGCGACCTTGGCGCATACAATACAAAAATATTGCAGGATATCTAGACGCGGGGTCAGAGAGGGCGGTGATGAAGCGACGACGGCGCGACCTAGGCGCATACAATACAAAAATATTGCAGGATATCTAGACGCGTGGTCAGAGAAGGCGGTGATGTAGCGACGACTGCGCGACCTAGGCGAATACAATATATAAATATTGCAGGATATCGAGACGCGGGGTCAGAGAGACTGCAACGATGTAGCGACGACAGCGCGACCTAGGCGCATACAATACAAAAATATTACAGGATATTTAGACGTAGGGTCAGAGAGGGCGGTGATGTAGCGAAGACTGCGCGACCTAAGTGCATACAATATATAAATATTGCAGGATATCTAGGCGCGGGGACTAAGAGAAATCGTCGTCGACGCGACCTAGGAGCATATAATATATAACATATTGCAGAATATCTAGGCGTAGGGTCAGAGAGAGCGGTGATGTAGCGACGACTGCGTGACTTAGGCGCATACAATATATAAGTATTGCAGGATATCTTGGCGCGGGGGCAGAGAAAGCGGTGATGTAGCGACGACGGCGCGACCTAGGCGCATATAATACAAAAATATTACAGGATATCTAGACGTGGGGTCAGAGAGGGCGGTGATGTAGCGACGACTGCGCGACCTAGGCGCATACAATATATAAATATTGCAGGATATCTAGGCGCGGTGGCAGAGAGAGCGGTGATGTAGCGAAGACTGCGCGACCTAGGCGCATACAATACAAAAATATTACAGGATATCTAGGCGTGGGGTCAGAGAGAGCGGTGATGTAGCGACGACTGCGTGACCTAGGCGCATACAATATATAAGTATTGCAGGATATCTTGGCGCGGGGGCAGAGAGAGCGGTGATGTAGCGACGACGGCGCGACCTAGGCGCATTCAATATATAAATATTGCAGGATATCTATGCGTGGGGGCAGAGGGACTGCAACGTTTTAGCGACGACTGCGCGACCTAGGCGCATACAATACAAAAATATTACAGGATATTTAGACGTGGGGTCAGAGAGGGCGGTGATGTAGCGACGACTGCGCGACCTAGGCGCATACAATATATAAGTATTGCAGGATATCTTGGCGCGGGGGCATAGAGAGCGGTGATGTAGCGACGACTGCGCGACCTAGGCGCATACAATATATAAATATTGCAGGATATCGAGACGCGGAGTCAGAGACACTGCAACGACTTAGCGACGACGGCGCGACCTAGGCGCACACAATATATAAATATTGCAGGATATCTAGGCGCGGTGGCAGAGAGGGCGGTGATGTAGCGACGACTGCGCGACCTAGGCGCATACAATATAAAAATATTGCAGGATATCTAGGTACGGCGACTGATATAAATCGTCGTCGACGCGACCTAAACGCATACAATATAAAAATATTGCAGGATATCTAGTTGCGGGGACTGAGAGATAGCGACGGCGACACGACCTAGGCGCATAAAATATATAAATATTGCAGGATATCTAGGTACGGGGACTGAAAATTATCGTCGTCGACGCGACCTAGGCGCATACAATATAAAAAATATTGCAGGATATCTAGGCGCGGGGTCAGAGAGGGCTGTGATATAGCGACGACGGCGCGACCTAAGCGCATTCAATATATAAATATTGCAGGATATCTATGCGTGGGGGCAGAGGGACTGCAACGTTTTAGCGACGACTGCGCGACCTAGGCGCATACAATATATAAATATTGCAGGATATCGAGACGCGGGGTCAGAGAGACTGCAACGATGTAGCGACGACAGCGCGACCTAGGCGCATACAATACAAAAATATTACAGGATATTTAGACGTAGGGTCAGAGAGGGCGGTGATGTAGCGAAGACTGCGCGACCTAAGTGCATACAATATATAAATATTGCAGGATATCTAGGCGCGGGGACTAAGAGAAATCGTCGTCGACGCGACCTAGGAGCATATAATATATAACATATTGCAGAATATCTAGGCGTAGGGTCAGAGAGAGCGGTAATGTAGCGACGACTGCGTGACTTAGGCGCATACAATATATAAGTATTGCAGGATATCTTGGCGCGGGGGCAGAGAAAGCGGTGATGTAGCGACGACGGCGCGACCTAGGCGCATATAATACAAAAATATTACAGGATATCTAGACGTGGGGTCAGAGAGGGCGGTGATGTAGCGACGACTGCGCGACCTAGGCGCATACAATATATAAATATTGCAGGATATCTATGCGCGGGGGCAGAGAGACTGCAACGTTTTAGCGACGACAGCGCGATCTAGGCGCATACAATACAAAAATATTACAGAATATCTAGACGTGGAGAGGGCGGTGATGTAGCGACGACTGCGCGACCTAGGCGCATACAATATATAAATATTGCAGGATATCGAGACGCGGGGTCAGAGAGACTTCAACGATGTAGCGACGACAGCGCGACCTAGGCGCATACAATACAAAAATATTGCAAGATATCTAGACGTAGGGTCAGAGAGGGCGGTGATGTAGCGAAGACTGCGCGACCTAGGCGCATACAATATATAAATATTGCAGAATATCGAGACGCGGGGTCAGAGAGACTACAACGATGTAGCAACGACGGCGCGACCTTGGCGCATACAATACAAAAATATTGCAGGATATCTAGACGCGGGGTCAGAGAGGGCGGTGATGAAGCGACGACGGCGCGACCTAGGCGCATACAATACAAAAATATTGCAGGATATCTAGACGCGTGGTCAGAGAAGGCGGTGATGTAGCGACGACTGCGCGACCTAGGCGCATACAATATATAAATATTGCAGGATATCGAGACGCGGGGTCAGAGAGACTGCAACGATGTAGCGACGACAGCGCGACCTAGGCGCATACAATACAAAAATATTACAGGATATTTAGACGTAGGGTCAGAGAGGGCGGTGATGTAGCGAAGACTGCACGACCTAAGTGCATACAATATATAAATATTGCAGGATATCTAGGCGCGGGGACTAAGAGAAATCGTCGTCGACGCGACCTAGGAGCATATAATATATAACATATTGCAGAATATCTAGGCGTAGGGTCAGAGAGAGCGGTGATGTAGCGACGACTGCGTGACTTAGGCGCATACAATATATAAGTATTGCAGGATATCTTGGCGCGGGGGCAGAGAAAGCGGTGATGTAGCGACGACGGCGCGACCTAGGCGCATATAATACAAAAATATTACAGGATATCTAGACGTGGGGTCAGAGAGGGCGGTGATGTAGCGACGACTGCGCGACCTAGGCGCATACAATATATAAATATTGCAGGATATCTAGGCGCGGTGGCAGAGAGAGCGGTGATGTAGCGAAGACTGCGCGACCTAGGCGCATACAATACAAAAATATTACAGGATATCTAGGCGTGGGGTCAGAGAGAGCGGTGATGTAGCGACGACTGCGTGACCTAGGCGCATACAATATATAAGTATTGCAGGATATCTTGGCGCGGGGGCAGAGAGAGCGGTGATGTAGCGACGACGGCGCGACCTAGGCGCATTCAATATATAAATATTGCAGGATATCTATGCGTGGGGGCAGAGGGACTGCAACGTTTTAGCGACGACTGCGCGACCTAGGCGCATACAATACAAAAATATTACAGGATATTTAGACGTGGGGTCAGAGAGGGCGGTGATGTAGCGACGACTGCGCGACCTAGGCGCATACAATATATAAGTATTGCAGGATATCTTGGCGCGGGGGCATAGAGAGCGGTGATGTAGCGACGACTGCGTGACTTAGGCGCATACAATATATAAGTATTGCAGGATATCTTGGCGCGGGGGCAGAGAAAGCGGTGATGTAGCGACGACGGCGCGACCTAGGCGCATATAATACAAAAATATTACAGGATATCTAGACGTGGGGTCAGAGAGGGCGGTGATGTAGCGACGACTGCGCGACCTAGGCGCATACAATATATAAATATTGCAGGATATCTAGGCGCGGTGGCAGAGAGAGCGGTGATGTAGCGAAGACTGCGCGACCTAGGCGCATACAATACAAAAATATTACAGGATATCTAGGCGTGGGGTCAGAGAGAGCGGTGATGTAGCGACGACTGCGTGACCTAGGCGCATACAATATATAAGTATTGCAGGATATCTTGGCGCGGGGGCAGAGAGAGCGGTGATGTAGCGACGACGGCGCGACCTAGGCGCATTCAATATATAAATATTGCAGGATATCTATGCGTGGGGGCAGAGGGACTGCAACGTTTTAGCGACGACTGCGCGACCTAGGCGCATACAATACAAAAATATTACAGGATATTTAGACGTGGGGTCAGAGAGGGCGGTGATGTAGCGACGACTGCGCGACCTAGGCGCATACAATATATAAGTATTGCAGGATATCTAGGCGCGGGGACTAAGAGAAATCGTCGTCGACGCGACCTAGGAGCATATAATATATAACATATTGCAGGATATCTAGGCGCGGTGGCAGAGAGGGCGGTGATGTAGCGACGACTGCGCGACCTAGGCGCATACAATATATAAATATTGCAGGATATCGAGACGCGGGGTCAGAGAGACTTCAACGATGTAGCGACGACAGCGCGACCTAGGCGCATACAATACAAAAATATTGCAAGATATCTAGACGTAGGGTCAGAGAGGGCGGTGATGTAGCGAAGACTGCGCGACCTAGGCGCATACAATATATAAATATTGCAGAATATCGAGACGCGGGGTCAGAGAGACTACAACGATGTAGCAACGACGGCGCGACCTTGGCGCATACAATACAAAAATATTGCAGGATATCTAGACGCGGGGTCAGAGAGGGCGGTGATGAAGCGACGACGGCGCGACCTAGGCGCATACAATACAAAAATATTGCAAGATATCTAGACGTAGGGTCAGAGAGGGCGGTGATGTAGCGAAGACTGCGCGACCTAGGCGCATACAATATATAAATATTGCAGAATATCGAGACGCGGGGTCAGAGAGACTACAACGATGTAGCAACGACGGCGCGACCTTGGCGCATACAATACAAAAATATTGCAGGATATCTAGACGCGGGGTCAGAGAGGGCGGTGATGAAGCGACGACGGCGCGACCTAGGCGCATACAATACAAAAATATTGCAGGATATCTAGACGCGTGGTCAGAGAAGGCGGTGATGTAGCGACGACTGCGCGACCTAGGCGCATACAATATATAAATATTGCAGGATATCGAGACGCGGGGTCAGAGAGACTGCAACGATGTAGCGACGACAGCGCGACCTAGGCGCATACAATACAAAAATATTACAGGATATTTAGACGTAGGGTCAGAGAGGGCGGTGATGTAGCGAAGACTGCGCGACCTAAGTGCATACAATATATAAATATTGCAGGATATCTAGGCGCGGGGACTAAGAGAAATCGTCGTCGACGCGACCTAGGAGCATATAATATATAACATATTGCAGAATATCTAGGCGTAGGGTCAGAGAGAGCGGTGATGTAGCGACGACTGCGTGACTTAGGCGCATACAATATATAAGTATTGCAGGATATCTTGGCGCGGGGGCAGAGAAAGCGGTGATGTAGCGACGACGGCGCGACCTAGGCGCATATAATACAAAAATATTACAGGATATCTAGACGTGGGGTCAGAGAGGGCGGTGATGTAGCGACGACTGCGCGACCTAGGCGCATACAATATATAAATATTGCAGGATATCTAGGCGCGGTGGCAGAGAGAGCGGTGATGTAGCGAAGACTGCGCGACCTAGGCGCATACAATACAAAAATATTACAGGATATCTAGGCGTGGGGTCAGAGAGAGCGGTGATGTAGCGACGACTGCGTGACCTAGGCGCATACAATATATAAGTATTGCAGGATATCTTGGCGCGGGGGCAGAGAGAGCGGTGATGTAGCGACGACGGCGCGACCTAGGCGCATTCAATATATAAATATTGCAGGATATCTATGCGTGGGGGCAGAGGGACTGCAACGTTTTAGCGACGACTGCGCGACCTAGGCGCATACAATACAAAAATATTACAGGATATTTAGACGTGGGGTCAGAGAGGGCGGTGATGTAGCGACGACTGCGCGACCTAGGCGCATACAATATATAAGTATTGCAGGATATCTTGGCGCGGGGGCATAGAGAGCGGTGATGTAGCGACGACTGCGCGACCTAGGCGCATACAATATATAAATATTGCAGGATATCGAGACGCGGAGTCAGAGACACTGCAACGACTTAGCGACGACGGCGCGACCTAGGCGCACACAATATATAAATATTGCAGGATATCTAGGCGCGGTGGCAGAGAGGGCGGTGATGTAGCGACGACTGCGCGACCTAGGCGCATACAATATAAAAATATTGCAGGATATCTAGGTACGGCGACTGATATAAATCGTCGTCGACGCGACCTAAACGCATACAATATAAAAATATTGCAGGATATCTAGTTGCGGGGACTGAGAGATAGCGACGGCGACACGACCTAGGCGCATAAAATATATAAATATTGCAGGATATCTAGGTACGGGGACTGAAAATTATCGTCGTCGACGCGACCTAGGCGCATACAATATAAAAAATATTGCAGGATATCTAGGCGCGGGGTCAGAGAGGGCTGTGATATAGCGACGACGGCGCGACCTAAGCGCATTCAATATATAAATATTGCAGGATATCTATGCGTGGGGGCAGAGGGACTGCAACGTTTTAGCGACGACTGCGCGACCTAGGCGCATACAATATATAAATATTGCAGGATATCGAGACGCGGGGTCAGAGAGACTGCAACGATGTAGCGACGACAGCGCGACCTAGGCGCATACAATACAAAAATATTACAGGATATTTAGACGTAGGGTCAGAGAGGGCGGTGATGTAGCGAAGACTGCGCGACCTAAGTGCATACAATATATAAATATTGCAGGATATCTAGGCGCGGGGACTAAGAGAAATCGTCGTCGACGCGACCTAGGAGCATATAATATATAACATATTGCAGAATATCTAGGCGTAGGGTCAGAGAGAGCGGTGATGTAGCGACGACTGCGTGACTTAGGCGCATACAATATATAAGTATTGCAGGATATCTTGGCGCGGGGGCAGAGAAAGCGGTGATGTAGCGACGACGGCGCGACCTAGGCGCATATAATACAAAAATATTACAGGATATCTAGACGTGGGGTCAGAGAGGGCGGTGATGTAGCGACGACTGCGCGACCTAGGCGCATACAATATATAAATATTGCAGGATATCTATGCGCGGGGGCAGAGAGACTGCAACGTTTTAGCGACGACAGCGCGATCTAGGCGCATACAATACAAAAATATTACAGAATATCTAGACGTGGGGTCAGAGAGGGCGGTGATGTAGCGACGACTGCGCGACCTAGGCGCATACAATATATAAATATTGCAGGATATCGAGACGCGGGGTCAGAGAGACTTCAACGATGTAGCGACGACAGCGCGACCTAGGCGCATACAATACAAAAATATTGCAAGATATCTAGACGTAGGGTCAGAGAGGGCGGTGATGTAGCGAAGACTGCGCGACCTAGGCGCATACAATATATAAATATTGCAGAATATCGAGACGCGGGGTCAGAGAGACTACAACGATGTAGCAACGACGGCGCGACCTTGGCGCATACAATACAAAAATATTGCAGGATATCTAGACGCGGGGTCAGAGAGGGCGGTGATGAAGCGACGACGGCGCGACCTAGGCGCATACAATACAAAAATATTGCAGGATATCTAGACGCGTGGTCAGAGAAGGCGGTGATGTAGCGACGACTGCGCGACCTAGGCGCATACAATATATAAATATTGCAGGATATCGAGACGCGGGGTCAGAGAGACTGCAACGATGTAGCGACGACAGCGCGACCTAGGCGCATACAATACAAAAATATTACAGGATATTTAGACGTAGGGTCAGAGAGGGCGGTGATGTAGCGAAGACTGCGCGACCTAAGTGCATACAATATATAAATATTGCAGGATATCTAGGCGCGGGGACTAAGAGAAATCGTCGTCGACGCGACCTAGGAGCATATAATATATAACATATTGCAGAATATCTAGGCGTAGGGTCAGAGAGAGCGGTGATGTAGCGACGACTGCGTGACTTAGGCGCATACAATATATAAGTATTGCAGGATATCTTGGCGCGGGGGCAGAGAAAGCGGTGATGTAGCGACGACGGCGCGACCTAGGCGCATATAATACAAAAATATTACAGGATATCTAGACGTGGGGTCAGAGAGGGCGGTGATGTAGCAACGACTGCGCGACCTAGGCGCATACAATATATAAATATTGCAGGATATCTAGGCGCGGTGGCAGAGAGAGCGGTGATGTAGCGAAGACTGCGCGACCTAGGCGCATACAATACAAAAATATTACAGGATATCTAGGCGTGGGGTCAGAGAGAGCGGTGATGTAGCGACGACTGCGTGACCTAGGCGCATACAATATATAAGTATTGCAGGATATCTTGGCGCGGGGGCAGAGAGAGCGGTGATGTAGCGACGACGGCGCGACCTAGGCGCATTCAATATATAAATATTGCAGGATATCTATGCGTGGGGGCAGAGGGACTGCAACGTTTTAGCGACGACTGCGCGACCTAGGCGCATACAATACAAAAATATTACAGGATATTTAGACGTGGGGTCAGAGAGGGCGGTGATGTAGCGACGACTGCGCGACCTAGGCGCATACAATATATAAGTATTGCAGGATATCTTGGCGCGGGGGCATAGAGAGCGGTGATGTAGCGACGACTGCGCGACCTAGGCGCATACAATATATAAATATTGCAGGATATCGAGACGCGGAGTCAGAGACACTGCAACGACTTAGCGACGACGGCGCGACCTAGGCGCACACAATATATAAATATTGCAGGATATCTAGGCGCGGTGGCAGAGAGGGCGGTGATGTAGCGACGACTGCGCGACCTAGGCGCATACAATATAAAAATATTGCAGGATATCTAGGTACGGCGACTGATATAAATCGTCGTCGACGCGACCTAAACGCATACAATATAAAAATATTGCAGGATATCTAGTTGCGGGGACTGAGAGATAGCGACGGCGACACGACCTAGGCGCATAAAATATATAAATATTGCAGGATATCTAGGTACGGGGACTGAAAATTATCGTCGTCGACGCGACCTAGGCGCATACAATATAAAAAATATTGCAGGATATCTAGGCGCGGGGTCAGAGAGGGCTGTGATATAGCGACGACGGCGCGACCTAAGCGCATTCAATATATAAATATTGCAGGATATCTATGCGTGGGGGCAGAGGGACTGCAACGTTTTAGCGACGACTGCGCGACCTAGGCGCATACAATACAAAAATATTACAGGATATTTAAACGTGGGGTCAGAGAGGGCGGTGATGTAGCGACGACTGCGCGACCTAGGCGCATACATTATATAAATATTGCAGGATATCTAGGCGCGGGGGCAGAGAGACTGCATCGATGTAGCGACGATGGCGCGACCTAGGCGCACACAATATATAAATATTGCAGGATATCTAGGCGCGGTGACAGAGAGAGCGGTGATGTAGCGACGATGGCGCGAACTAGGCGCATACAATACAAAAATATTGCAGGATATCTAGACGTGTGGTGAGAGAGGGCGGTGATGTAGCGACGACTGCGCGACCTAAACGCATACAATATATAAATATTGCAGGATATCTAGGCGCAGGGACTGAAAAATATCGACGTCGACGCGACCTAGGTGCATACAATACAAAAATATTGCAGGATATTTAGACGTGGGGTCAGAGAGTGCGGTGATGTAATGACAACGGCGCGACTTAGGCGCATACAATATAAAAAATATTGCAGGAGATCAAGACGCGGGGTCAGAGAGGGCGGTGATGTAGCGACGACTGCGCGACCTAGGCGCACACAATATATAAATATTGCAGGATATCTAGGCGCGGGGGCAGAGAGAGCGGTGATGTAGCGACGACGGCGCGACCTAGGCGCATACAATATAAAAATATTGCAGGATATCTAGGTACGGAGACTGAGAATTATCGTCGTTGACGCGACCTAGGCGCATACAATATAAAAAATATTGCAGGATATCTAGGCGCGGGGTCAGAGACACTGCATCGATATAGCGACGACGGCGCGAACTAGGCGCATACAATATAAAAATATTGCAGGATATCTAGGTACGGGGACTGAGAGATAGCGATGACGACGCGACCTAATCGCATACAATATAAAAATATTGCAGGATAACTCGGCGCGGGGGCAGAGAGAGCGGTGATGTAGCGACGACGGCGCGACCTAGGCGCATACAATACAAAAATATTGCAGGATATCTAGACGCGTGGTCAGAGAGGGCGGTGATGTAGCGACGACTGCGCGACCTAGGCGCATACAATATATAAATATTGCAGGATATCGAGACGCGGGGTCAGAGAGACTGCAACGATGTAGCGACGATGGCGCGACCTAGGCGCATACAATACAAAAATATTACAGGATAATTAGACGTAGGGTCAGAGAGGGCGGTGATGTAGCGACGACTGCGCGACCTAGGCGCACACAATATATAAATATTGCAGGATATCTAGGCGCATACAATATAAAAATATTGCAGGATATCTAGGTACGGGGACTAAGAGATAGCGACGACGACGCGACCTAAGCGCATACAATTTAAAAAATATTGCATGATTTCTAGACGCGGGGTCAGAGAGGGCGGTGATGTAGCGACGACGGCGCGACCTAGGCGCACACAATATATAAATATTGCAGGATATCTAGGCGCGGAGGCAGTGAGAGGTGTAATGTAGCGACGACGGCGCGACCTAAGCGCATACAATACAAAAAATTGCAGGATATCTAGACGTGGTGTCAGAGAGGGCGGTGATGTAGCGACGACTGCGCGACCTAGGCGCATACATTATATAAATATTGCAGGATATCTAGGCGCGGGGGCAGAGAGACTGCATCGATGTAGCGACGATGGCGCGACCTAGGCGCACACAATATATAAATATTGCAGGATATCTATGCGCGGTGACAGAGAGAGCGGTGATGTAGCGACGATGGCGCGAACTAGGCGCATACAATACAAAAATATTGCAGGATATCCAGACGTGTGGTGAGAGAGGGCGGTGATGTAGCGACGACTGCGCGACCTAAACGCATACAATATATAAATATTGCAGGATATCTAGGCGCAGGGACTGAAAGATATCGACGTCGACGCGACCTAGGTGCATACAATACAAAAATATTGCAGGATATTTAGACGCGGGGTCAGAGAGTGCGGTGATGTAACGACAACGGCGCGACCTAGGCGCATACAATATAAAAAATATTGCAGGAGATCAAGACGCGGGGTCAGCGAGGGCGGTGATGTAGCGACGACTGCGCGACCTAGGCGCACACAATATATAAATATTGCAGGATATCTAGGCGCGGGGGCAGAGAGAGCGGTGATGTAGCGACGACGGCGC
The DNA here is from genome assembly GCA_949710015.1 of Crataerina pallida. Lineage (NCBI taxonomy): Eukaryota > Metazoa > Arthropoda > Insecta > Diptera > Hippoboscidae > Crataerina > Crataerina pallida. The sequence continues at coordinate 13,297,472 of OX453292.1, read as the reverse complement.
GACCTAGGCGCATACAATATAAAAATATTGCAGGATATCTAGGTACGGAGACTGAGAATTATCGTCGTCGACGCGACCTAGGCGCATACAATATAAAAAATATTGCAGGATATCTAGGCGCGGGGTCAGAGACACTGCATCGATATAGCGACGACGGCGCGAACTAGGCGCATACAATATAAAAATATTGCAGGATATCTAGGTACGGGGACTGAGAGATAGCGATGACGACGCGACCTAAGCGCATACAATATAAAAAATATTGCAGGATATCTAGGCGCGGGGGCAGAGAGGGCGGTGATGTAGCGACGACGGCGCGAACTAGGCGCATGCAATACAAAAATATTGCAGGATATCTAGACGTGTGGTCAGAGAGGGCGGTGATGTAGCGACGACGGCGCGACCTAGGCGCATACAATACACAAATATTTCAGGATATTTAGATGCGGGGTCAGAGAGAGCGGTGATGTAACGACAACGGAGCGACCTAAACGCATACAATATATAAATTTTGCAGGATATCTAGGCGCAGGGACTAAAAGATATCGACGTCGACGCGACCTAGGTGCATACAATACAAAAATATTACAGGATATTTAGACGCGGGGTCAGAGAGTGCGGTGATGTAACGACAACGGCGCGACCTAGGCGCATACAATATAAAAAATATTGCAGGAGATCAAGACGCGGGGTCAGAGAGGGCGGTGATGTAGCGACGACTGCGCGACCTAGGCGCATACAATATAAAAATATTGCAGGATATCTAGGTACGGGGACTGAGAATTATCGTCGTCGACGCAACCTAGGCGTATACAATATAAAATATATTGCAGGATATCTAGGCGCGGGGTCAGAGAGGGCGGTGATATAGCGACGACAGCGCGACCTAGGCGCATGCAATATAAAAATATTGCAGGATATCTAGGTACAGGGACTGAGAGATAGCGACGGCGACACGACCTAGGCGCATACAATATATAAATATTGCAGGATATCTAGGTATGAGGACTGAGAATTATCGTCGTCGACGCGACCTAGTCGCATACAATATATAAAATATTGCAGGATAGGGGTCAGAGGGAGCGATGATGTAGCGACGACTGCGCGACCTAAACGCATACAATATATAAATATTGCAGGATATCTAGGCGCAGGGACTGAAAGATATCGACGTCGACGCGACCTAGGCGCATATAATATATAAAATATTGCAGAATATCTAGGCTCGAGGTCAGAGAGGGCGGTGATGTAGCGACGACTGCGTGATCTAGGCGCATACAATATATAAATATTGCAGGATATCTAGGCGCGGGGGCAGAGAAAGGGGTGATGTAGCGACGACGGCGCGACCTAGGCGCATACAATACAAAAATATTACAGGATATCTAGACGTGTGGTCAGAGAGGGCGGTGATGTAGCGACGATTGCGCGACCTAGACGCATACAATATATTTGCTGGATATCTCGGCGCGGGGACTGAGAGAAATCGTCGTCTACGCCACTTAGGCGCATACAATATATAAAATATTGCAGGATATCGAGGCGCGGGGTCAGAGAGAGCGGTGAGGTAGCGACGACTGCGTGACCTAGACGCATACAATATATAAATATTGCAGGATATCTAGGCGCAGGGTCAGAGAGAGCGGTGATGTAGTGACGACTGCGTGACCTAGGCGCATACGATACACAAATATTGCAGGATATCTAGACGTGGGGTCTGAGAGGGCGGTGATGTAGAGACGACTGCGCGACCTAGGCGCATACAATATATAAATATTGCAGGATATCTAGGCGCGGGGGAAGAGAGACTGCAACAATATAGCGACGATGGCGTGATCTAGATGCATACAATATAAAAATATTGCAGGATATCTAGGCGCGGGGACTGGAAGATATCGACGTCGACGCGACCTAGGCGCATACAATACAAAAATATTGCAGGATATCTAGGCGCGGGGTCAGAGAGGGCGGTGATGTAGCGACGACGGCGCGATCTGGGCGCATACAACATAAAAATATTGCAGAAATCTAGACGTGGGGTCAGAGAGGGCGGTGATGTAACGACTACTGCGCGACCTAGGTGCATACAATATATAAATATTGCAGGACGCGGGGTCAGAGAGATTGCAACGATGAAGCGACGACTGAGCGACCTAGGCGCATACAATACAAAAATATTGCAGAATATTTAGACGCGGGGTCAGAGAGAGCGGTGATGTAACGACAACGGCGCGACCTAGGCGCATACAATATAAAAATATTGCAGGATATTTAGGCGCGGGGGCAGAGAGAGCGGTGATGTAACGACAACGATGCGACCTAGGCGCATACAATACAAAAATATTGCAGGATATGTAGGCGCGTGGTCAGAGAGGGCGGTGATGTAGTGACGACTACGGGACCTAGGCGCATACAATATATAAATATTGCAGGATATCGTGACGCGGGGTCAGAGAGTTTGCAACGATGAAGCGACGACTGAGCGACCTAGGCGCATACAATATAAAAATATTGCAGGATATCTAGGTACGGGGCTCAGAGATAGCGACGACGACGCGACCTAAGCGCATACAATATAAAAAATATTGCAGGATATCTAGGCGCGGGGGCAGAGAGTCTGCAACGAGGTAGGGACGACGGCGCGACCTAGGCGCATACAATACAAAAATATTGCAGGATATCTAGGTACGGGGACTGAGACAAATCGTCGTCGACGCCACTTAGGCGCATAAAATATATAAAATATTGCAGGATATCTAGGCGCGGGGGCAGAGAGACTGCAACGATATAGCGACGACGGCGCAAACTAAGCGCATACAATATAAAAATATTGCAGGATATGTAGGTACGGGGCTGAGAGATAGCGACGACGACGCGACCTAAGCGCATACAATATAAAAAATATTGCAGGATATCTAGGCGCGGGGGCAGAGAGTCTGCAACGAGGTAGGGACGACGGCGCGACCTAGGCGCATACAATACAAAAATATTGCAGGATATCTAGGTACGGGGACTGAGACAAATCGTCGTCGACGCCACTTAGGCGCATAAAATATATAAAATATTGCAGGATATCTAGGCGCGGGGTCAGAGAGAGCGGTGATGTAGCGATGACGGCGCGACCTAGGCGCACACAATATATAAATATTGTAGGATATCTAGCCGCGGTGGCAGAGAGAGCGGTGATGTAGCGACGACGGCGCGAACTAGGCGCATACAATACAAAAATATTGCAGGATATCTAGGTACGGGGACTGAGAGAAATCGTCGTCGACGCCACTTAGGCGCATAAAATATATAAAATATTTCAGGATATCTAGGTACGGGGTCAGAGATAGCGGTGATGTAGCGACGACTGCGCGACCTAGGCGCACACAATATATAAATATTGCAGGATATCTAGGCGCGGGGGCAGAGAAAGCGGTGATGTAGCGACGACTGCGTGACCTAGGCGCACACAATATATAAATATTGCAGGATATATAGACGTGTGGTCAGAGAGGGCGGTGATGTAGCGATGACGGCGCGAACTAGGCGCATACAATTTAGAAATATTGTAGGATATCTAGGTACGGGGACTGAGAGATAGCGACGACGACGCGACCTAAGCGCATACAATATAAAAAATATTGCAGGATATCTAGGCGCGGGGGCAGAGAGTCTGCAACGATGTAGCGTCGATCTCGCGACCTAGGCGCACACAATATATAAATATTGCAGGATATCTAGACGTGTGGTCAGAGAGGGCGGTGATGTAGCGACGACGGCGCGAACTAGGCGCATACAATATAAAAATATTGCAGGATATCTAGGTACGGGGATTGAGAGATAGTGACGACGACGCGACCTAAGCGCATACAATATAAAAAATATTGCAGGATATCTAGGCGCGGGGGCAGAGAGTCTGCAACGAGGTAGGGACGACGGCGCGACCTAGGCGCACACAATATATAAATATTGTAGGATATCTAGCCGCGGTGGCAGAGAGAGCGGTGATGTAGCGACGACGGCGCGAACTAGGCGCATACAATACAAAAATATTGCAGGATATCTAGACGTGGGGTCAGAGAGGGCGGTGATGTAGCGACGACGGCGCGAACTAGGCACATACAATATAAAAATATTGCAGGATATCTAGGTACGGGGACTGAGAGAAATCGTCGTCGACGCCACTTAGGCGCATAAAATATATAAAACATTTCAGGATATCTAGGTACGGGGTCAGAGAGAGCGGTGATGTAGCGACGACTGCGCGACCTAGGCGCACACAATATATAAATATTGCAGGATATCTAGGTACGGGGACTGAGAGATAGCGACGACGACGCGACCTAAGCGCATACAATATAAAAAATATTGCAGGATATTTAGGCGCGGGGGCAGAGAGTCTGCAATGATGTAGCGGCGACGGCGCGACTTAGACGCATACAATACAAAAATATTGCAAGATATCTAGACGTGGGGTCAGAGAGGGCGGTGATGTAGCGACGACGGCGCGAACTAGGCACGTACAATATAAAAATATTGCAGGATATCTAGGTACGGGGACTGAGAGAAATCGTCGTCGACGCCACTTAGGCGCATAAAATATATAAAATATTTCAGGATATCTAGGCACGGGGTCAGAGAGAGCGGTGATGTAGTGACGACTGCGTGACCTAGGCGTATACAATATATAAATATTGCAGGATATCTAGGCGCAGGGTCAGAGAGAGCGGTGATGTAGTGACGACTGCGTGACCTAGGCGCATACAATATATAAATATTGCAGGATATCTAGACGTGTGGTCAGAGAGGGCGGTGATGTAGCGACGACGGCGCGAACTAGGCACATACAATATAAAAATATTGCAGGATATCTAGGCGCGGTGGCAGAGAGAGCGGTGATCTAGCGACGACGGCGCGAACTAGGCGCATACAATATATAAATATTGCAGGATATCTAGGCGCGGGGGCAGAGAGTCTGCAATGATGTAGCGGCGACGGCGCGACCTAGACGCATACAATACAAAAATATTGCAAGATATCTAGACGTGGGGTCAGAGAGGGCGGTGATGTAGCGACGACTGCGTGACCTAGGCGCATACAATATATAAATATTGCAGGATATCTAGGCGCAGGGTCAGAGAGAGCGGTGATGTAGTGACGACTGCGTGACCTAGGCGCATACAATATATAAATATTGCAGGATATCTAGACGTGTGGTCAGAGAGGGCGGTGATGTAGCGACGACGGCGCGAACTAGGCACATACAATATAAAAATATTGCAGGATATCTAGGCGCGGTGGCAGAGAGAGCGGTGATGTAGTGACGACTGCGTGACCTAGGCGCACACAATATATAAATATTGCAGGATATCTAGACGTGTGGTCAGAGAGGGCGGTGATGTAGCGACGACGGCGCGAACTAGGCGCATACAATTTAAAAATATTGCAGGATATCTAGGTACGGGGACTGAGAGATAGCGACGACGACGCGACCTAAGCGCATACAATATAAAAAATATTGCAGGATATTTAGGCGCGGGGGCAGAGAGTCTGCAATGATGTAGCGGCGACGGCGCGACCTAGACGCATACAATACAAAAATATTGCAAGATATCTAGACGTGGGGTCAGAGAGGGCGGTGATGTAGCGACGACGGCGCGAACTAGGCACGTACAATATAAAAATATTGCAGGATATCTAGGTACGGGGACTGAGAGAAATCGTCGTCGACGCCACTTAGGCGCATAAAATATATAAAATATTGCAGGATATCTAGGCGCGGGGTCAGAGAGAGCGGTGATGTAGCGATGACAGCACGACCTAGGCGCATACAATTTAAAATATTGCAGGACATCTAAGCGGGTGGTCAGAGAAAGCGGTGATGTAGCGACGACTGCGTGACCTAGGCGCACACAATATATAAATATTGCAGGATATCTAGACGTGTGGTCAGAGAGGGCGGTGATGTAGCGACGACGGCGCGAACTAGGCGCATACAATATAAAAATATTGCAGGATATCTAGGTACGGGGATTGAGAGATAGCGTCGACGACGCGACCTAAGCGCATACAATATAAAAAATATTGCAGGATATCTAGGCGCGGGGGCAGAGAGTCTGCAACGAGGTAGGGACGACGGCGCGACCTAGGCGCACACAATATATAAATATTGCAGGATATCTAGGCGCGGGGGCAGAGAGACTGCAACGATATAGCGACGACGGCGCGAACTAAGCGCATAAAATATAAAAATATTGCAGGATATCTAGGTACGGGGCTGAGAGATAGCGACGACGACGCGACCTAAGCGCATACAATATAAAAAATATTGCAGGATATCTAGGCGCGGGGGCAGAGAGTCTGCAACGATGTAGCGGCGACGGCGCGACCTAGACGCATACAATACAAAAATATTGCAAGATATCTAGACGTGGGGTCAGAGAGGGCGGTGATGTAGCGACGACGGCGCGAACTAGGCACATACAATATAAAAATATTGCAGGATATCTAGGTACGGGGACTGAGAGAAATCGTCGTCGACGCCACTTAGGCGCATAAAATATATAAAACATTTCAGGATATCTAGGTACGGGGTCAGAGAGAGCGGTGATGTAGCGACGACTGCGCGACCTAGGCGCACACAATATATAAATATTGCAGGATATCTAGGCGCGGGGGCAGAGAAAGCGGTGATGTAGCGACGACTGCGTGACCTAGGCGCACACAATATATAAATATTGCAGGATATCTAGACGTGTGGTCAGAGAGGGCGGTGATGTAGCGACGACGGCGCGAACTAGGCGCATACAATTTAAAAATATTGCAGGATATCTAGGTACGGGGACTGAGAGATAGCGACGACGACGCGACCTAAGCGCATACAATATAAACAATATTGCAGGATATCAAGGCGCGGGGGCAGAGAGTCTGCAATGATGTAGCGGCGACGGCGCGACCTAGACGCATACAATACAAAAATATTGCAAGATATCTAGACGTGGGGTCAGAGAGGGCGGTGATGTAGCGACGACGGCGCGAACTAGGCACATACAATATAAAAATATTGCAGGATATCTAGGTACGGGGACTGAGAGAAATCGTCGTCGACGCCACTTAGGCGCATAAAATATATAAAATATTTCAGGATATCTAGGCACGGAGTCAGAGAGAGCGGTGATGTAGTGACGACTGCGTGACCTAGGCGCATACAATATATAAATATTGCAGGATATCTAGGCGCAGGGTCAGAGAGAGCGGTGATGTAGTGACGACTGCGTGACCTAGGCGCATACAATATATAAATATTGCAGGATATCTAGACGTGTGGTCAGAGAGGGCGGTGATGTAGCGACGACGGCGCGAACTAGGCACATACAATATAAAAATATTGCAGGATATCTAGGCGCGGTGGCAGAGAGAGCGGTGATGTAGCGACGACGGCGCGAACTAGGCGCATACAATACAAAAATATTGCAGTATATCTAGACGTGAGGTCAGAGAGGGCGGTGATGTAGCGACAACTGCGCGACCTAGGCGCATACAATATATAAATATTGCAGGATATCTAGGCGCGGGGGCAAAGAGACTGCAACGATATAGCGACGACGGCGCGAACTAAGCGCATACAATATAAAAATATTGCAGGATATCTAGGTACGGGGCTGAGAGATAGCGACGACGACGCGACCTAAGCGCATACAATATAAAAAATATTGCAGGATATCTAGGCGCGGGGGCAGAGAGTCTGCAACGATGTAGCGGCGACGGCGCGACCTAGACGCATACAATACAAAAATATTGCAAGATATCTAGACGTGTGGTCAGAGAGGGCGGTGATGTAGCGACGACGGCGCGAACTAGGCACATACAATATAAAAATATTGCAGGATATCTAGGTACGGGGACTGAGAGAAATCGTCGTCGACGCCACTTAGGCGCATAAAATATATAAAATATTTCAGGATATCTAGGCACGGGGTCAGAGAGAGCGGTGATGTAGTGACGACTGCGTGACCTAGGCGCATACAATATACAAATATTGCAGGATATCTAGGCGCAGGGTCAGAGAGAGCGGTGATGTAGTGACGACTGCGTGACCTAGGCGCATACAATTGCAGGATATCTAGACGTGTGGTCAGAGAGGGCGGTGATGTAGCGACGACGGCGCGAACTAGGCACATACAATATAAAAATATTGCAGTATACCTAGACGTGTGGTCAGAGAAGGCGGTGATGTAGCGACGACTGCGCGACCTAGGCGCATACAATATATAAATATTGCAGGATATCTAGGCGCGGGGGCAGAGAGTCTGCAACGATGTAGCGACGACGGCGCGACCTAGGCGCACACAATATATAAATATTGCAGGATATCTAGACATGTGGTCAGAGAGGGCGGTGATGTAGCGAACACGGCGCGAACTAGGTGCATACAATATAAAAATATTGCAGGATATCTTGGTACGGGGATTGAGAGATAGCGACGACGACGCGACCTAAGCGCATACAATATAAAAAATATTGCAGGATATCTAGGCGCGGGGGTAGAGAGTCTGCAACGATGTAGAGACGACGGCGCGACCTAGGCGCATACAATACAAAAACATTACAGGATATCTAGACGTGTGTTCAGAGAGGGCGGTGATGTAGCGACGACTGCGCGACCTAGGCGCATACAATATATAAATATTGCAGGATATCTAGGCGCAGGGTCAGAGAGAGCGGTGATGTAGAGACGACGGCGCGAACTAGGCGCATACAATATAAAAATATTGCAGGATATCTAGGTACGGGGACTGAGAGATAGCGACGACGACGTGACCTAAGCGCATACAATATAAAAAATATTGCAGGATATCTAGGCGCGGGGGCAGAGAGTCTGCAACGATGTAGAGACGACTGCGCGACCTAGACGCATACAATACAAAAATATTGCAAGATATCTAGACGTGGGGTCAGAGAGGGCGGTGATGTAGCGACGACGGCGCGAACTAGGCACATACAATATAAAAATATTGCAGGATATCTAGGTACGGGGACTGAGAGAAATCGTCGTCGACGCCACTTAGGCGCATAAAATATATAAAATATTTCAGGATATCTAGGCACGGAGTCAGAGAGAGCGGTGATGTAGTGACGACTGCGTGACCTAGGCGCATACAATATATAAATATTGCAGGATATCTAGGCGCAGGGTCAGAGAGAGCGGTGATGTAGTGACGACTGCGTGACCTAGGCGCACACAATATATAAATATTGCAGGATATCTAGACGTGTGGTCAGAGAGGGCGGTGATGTAGCGACGACGGCGCGAACTAGGCGCATACAATTTAAAAATATTGCAGGATATCTAGGTACGGGGACTGAGAGATAGCGACGACGACGCGACCTAAGCGCATACAATATAAAAAATATTGCAGGATATTTAGGCGCGGGGGCAGAGAGTCTGCAATGATGTAGCGGCGACGGCGTGATCTAGACGCATACAATACAAAAATATTGCAGGATATCTAGACGTGGGGTCAGAGAGGGCGGTGATGTAGCGACGACGGCGCGAACTAGGCACATACAATATAAAAATATTGCAGGATATCTAGGTACGGGGACTGAGAGAAATCGTCGTCGACGCCACTTAGGCGCATAAAATATATAAAATATTGCAGGATATCTAGGCGCGGGGTCAGAGAGAGCGGTGATGTAGCGATGACAGCGCGACCTAGGCGCATACAATTTAAAATATTGCAGGACATCTAAGCGGGTGGTCAGAGAAAGCGGTGATGTAGCGACGACTGCGTGACCTAGGCGCACACAATATATAAATATTGCAGGATATCTAGACGTGTGGTCAGAGAGGGCGGTGATGTAGCGACGACGGCGCGAACTAGGCGCATACAATATAAAAATATTGCAGGATATCTAGGTACGGGGATTGAGAGATAGCGTCGACGACGCGACCTAAGCGCATACAATATAAAAAATATTGCACGATATCTAGGCGCGGGGGCAGAGAGTCTGCAACGAGGTAGGGACGACGGCGCGACCTAGGCGCACACAATATATAAATATTGCAGGATATCTAGGCGCGGGGGCAGAGAGACTGCAACGATATAGCGACGACGGCGCGAACTAAGCGCATACAATATAAAAATATTGCAGGATATCTAGGTACGGGGCTGAGAGATAGCGACGACGACGCGACCTAAGCGCATACAATATAAAAAATATTGCAGGATATCTAGGCGCGGGGGCAGAGAGTCTGCAACGATGTAGCGGCGACGGCGCGACCTAGACGCATACAATACAAAAATATTGCAAGATATCTAGACGTGGGGTCAGAGAGGGCGGTGATGTAGCGACGACGGCGCGAACTAGGCACATACAATATAAAAATATTGCAGGATATCTAGGTACGGGGACTGAGAGAAATCGTCGTCGACGCCACTTAGGCGCATAAAATATATAAAACATTTCAGGATATCTAGGTACGGGGTCAGAGAGAGCGGTGATGTAGCGACGACTGCGCGACCTAGGCGCACACAATATATAAATATTGCAGGATATCTAGGCGCGGGGGCAGAGAAAGCGGTGATGTAGCGACGACTGCGTGACCTAGGCGCACACAATATATAAATATTGCAGGATATCTAGACGTGTGGTCAGAGAGGGCGGTGATGTAGCGACGACGGCGCGAACTAGGCGCATACAATTTAAAAATATTGCAGGATATCTAGGTACGGGGACTGAGAGATAGCGACGACGACGCGACCTAAGCGCATACAATATAAACAATATTGCAGGATATCAAGGCGCGGGGGCAGAGAGTCTGCAATGATGTAGCGGCGACGGCGCGACCTAGACGCATACAATACAAAAATATTGCAAGATATCTAGACGTGGGGTCAGAGAGGGCGGTGATGTAGCGACGACGGCGCGAACTAGGCACATACAATATAAAAATATTGCAGGATATCTAGGTACGGGGACTGAGAGAAATCGTCGTCGACGCCACTTAGGCGCATAAAATATATAAAATATTTCAGGATATCTAGGCACGGAGTCAGAGAGAGCGGTGATGTAGTGACGACTGCGTGACCTAGGCGCATACAATATATAAATATTGCAGGATATCTAGGCGCAGGGTCAGAGAGAGCGGTGATGTAGTGACGACTGCGTGACCTAGGCGCATACAATATATAAATATTGCAGGATATCTAGACGTGTGGTCAGAGAGGGCGGTGATGTAGCGACGACGGCGCGAACTAGGCACATACAATATAAAAATATTGCAGGATATCTAGGCGCGGTGGCAGAGAGAGCGGTGATGTAGCGACGACGGCGCGAACTAGGCGCATACAATACAAAAATATTGCAGTATATCTAGACGTGTGGTCAGAGAGGGCGGTGATGTAGCGACAACTGCGCGACCTAGGCGCATACAATATATAAATATTGCAGGATATCTAGGCGCGGGGGCAGAGAGACTGCAACGATATAGCGACGACGGCGCGAACTAAGCGCATACAATATAAAAATATTGCAGGATATCTAGGTACGGGGCTGAGAGATAGCGACGACGACGCGACCTAAGCGCATACAATATAAAAAATATTGCAGGATATCTAGGCGCGGGGGCAGAGAGTCTGCAACGATGTAGCGGCGACGGTGCGACCTAGACGCATACAATACAAAAATATTGCAAGATATCTAGACGTGTGGTCAGAGAGGGCGGTGATGTAGCGACGACGGCGCGACCTAGGCACATACAATATAAAAATATTGCAGGATATCTAGGTACGGGGACTGAGAGAAATCGTCGTCGACGCCACTTAGGCGCATAAAATATATAAAATATTTCAGGATATCTAGGCACGGGGTCAGAGAGAGCGGTGATGTAGTGACGACTGCGTGACCTAGGCGCATACAATATACAAATATTGCAGGATATCTAGACGCAGGGTCAGAGAGAGCGGTGATGTAGTGACGACTGCGTGACCTAGGCGCATACAATTGCAGGATATCTAGACGTGTGGTCAGAGAGGGCGGTGATGTAGCGACGACGGCGCGAACTAGGCACATACAATATAAAAATATTGCAGTATACCTAGACGTGTGGTCAGAGAAGGCGGTGATGTAGCGACGACTGCGCGACCTAGGCGCATACAATATATAAATATTGCAGGATATCTAGGCGCGGGGGCAGAGAGTCTGCAACGATGTAGCGACGACGGCGCGACCTAGGCGCACACAATATATAAATATTGCAGGATATCTAGACATGTGGTCAGAGAGGGCGGTGATGTAGCGAACACGGCGCGAACTAGGTGCTTACAATATAAAAATATTGCAGGATATCTTGGTACGGGGATTGAGAGATAGCGACGACGACGCGACCTAAGCGCATACAATATAAAAAATATTGCAGGATATCTAGGCGCGGGGGTAGAGAGTCTGCAACGATGTAGAGACGACGGCGCGACCTAGGCGCATACAATACAAAAACATTACAGGATATCTAGACGTGTGTTCAGAGAGGGCGGTGATGTAGCGACGACTGCGCGACCTAGGCGCATACAATATATAAATATTGCAGGATATCTAGGCGCGGGGGCAGAGAGTCTGCAACGATGTAGCGACGACGGCGCGACCTAGGCGCACACAATATATAAATATTGCAGGATATCTAGACATGTGGTCAGAGAGGGCGGTGATGTAGCGAACACGGCGCGAACTAGGTGCATACAATATAAAAATATTGCAGGATATCTTGGTACGGGGATTGAGAGATAGCGACGACGACGCGACCTAAGCGCATACAATATAAAAAATATTGCAGGATATCTAGGCGCGGGGGTAGAGAGTCTGCAACGATGTAGAGACGACGGCGCGACCTAGGCGCATACAATACAAAAACATTACAGGATATCTAGACGTGTGTTCAGAGAGGGCGGTGATGTAGCGACGACTGCGCGACCTAGGCGCATACAATATATAAATATTGCAGGATATCTAGGCGCAGGGTCAGAGAGAGCGGTGATGTAGAGACGACGGCGCGAACTAGGCGCATACAATATAAAAATATTGCAGGATATCTAGGTACGGGGACTGAGAGATAGCGACGACGACGTGACCTAAGCGCATACAATATAAAAAATATTGCAGGATATCTAGGCGCGGGGGCAGAGAGTCTGCAACGATGTAGAGACGACTGCGCGACCTAGACGCATACAATACAAAAATATTGCAAGATATCTAGACGTGGGGTCAGAGAGGGCGGTGATGTAGCGACGACGGCGCGAACTAGGCGCATACAATTTAAAAATATTGCAGGATATCTAGGTACGGGGACTGAGAGATAGCGACGACGACGCGACCTAAGCGCATACAATATAAAAAATATTGCAGGATATTTAGGCGCGGGGGCAGAGAGTCTGCAATGATGTAGCGGCGACGGCGTGATCTAGACGCATACAATACAAAAATATTGCAGGATATCTAGACGTGGGGTCAGAGAGGGCGGTGATGTAGCGACGACGGCGCGAACTAGGCACATACAATATAAAAATATTGCAGGATATCTAGGTACGGGGACTGAGAGAAATCGTCGTCGACGCCACTTAGGCGCATAAAATATATAAAACATTTCAGGATATCTAGGTACGGGGTCAGAGAGAGCGGTGATGTAGCGACGACTGCGCGACCTAGGCGCACACAATATATAAATATTGCAGGATATCTAGGCGCGGGGGCAGAGAAAGCGGTGATGTAGCGACGACTGCGTGACCTAGGCGCACACAATATATAAATATTGCAGGATATCTAGACGTGTGGTCAGAGAGGGCGGTGATGTAGCGACGACGGCGCGAACTAGGCGCATACAATTTAAAAATATTGCAGGATATCTAGGTACGGGGACTGAGAGATAGCGACGACGACGCGACCTAAGCGCATACAATATAAAAAATATTGCAGGATATTTAGGCGCGGGGGCAGAGAGTCTGCAATGATGTAGCGGCGACGGCGCGACTTAGACGCATACAATACAAAAATATTGCAAGATATCTAGACGTGGGGTCAGAGAGGGCGGTGATGTAGCGACGACGGCGCGAACTAGGCACGTACAATATAAAAATATTGCAGGATATCTAGGTACGGGGACTGAGAGAAATCGACGTCGACGCCACTTAGGCGCATAAAATATATAAAATATTTCAGGATATCTAGGCACGGGGTCAGAGAGAGCGGTGATGTAGTGACGACTGCGTGACCTAGGCGTATACAATATATAAATATTGCAGGATATCTAGGCGCAGGGTCAGAGAGAGCGGTGATGTAGTGACGACTGCGTGACCTAGGCGCATACAATATATAAATATTGCAGGATATCTAGACGTGTGGTCAGAGAGGGCGGTGATGTAGCGACGACGGCGCGAACTAGGCACATACAATATAAAAATATTGCAGGATATCTAGGCGCGGTGGCAGAGAGAGCGGTGATGTAGTGACGACTGCGTGACCTAGGCGCACACAATATATAAATATTGCAGGATATCTAGACGTGTGGTCAGAGAGGGCGGTGATGTAGCGACGACGGCGCGAACTAGGCGCATACAATTTAAAAATATTGCAGGATATCTAGGTACGGGGACTGAGAGATAGCGACGACGACGCGACCTAAGCGCATACAATATAAAAAATATTGCAGGATATTTAGGCGCGGGGGCAGAGAGTCTGCAATGATGTAGCGGCGACGGCGCGACCTAGACGCATACAATACAAAAATATTGCAAGATATCTAGACGTGGGGTCAGAGAGGGCGGTGATGTAGCGACGACGGCGCGAACTAGGCACGTACAATATAAAAATATTGCAGGATATCTAGGTACGGGGACTGAGAGAAATCGTCGTCGACGCCACTTAGGCGCATAAAATATATAAAATATTGCAGGATATCTAGGCGCGGGGTCAGAGAGAGCGGTGATGTAGCGATGACAGCGCGACCTAGGCGCATACAATTTAAAATATTGCAGGACATCTAAGCGGGTGGTCAGAGAAAGCGGTGATGTAGCGACGACTGCGTGACCTAGGCGCACACAATATATAAATATTGCAGGATATCTAGACGTGTGGTCAGAGAGGGCGGTGATGTAGCGACGACGGCGCGAACCAGGCGCATACAATATAAAAATATTGCAGGATATCTAGGTACGGGGATTGAGAGATAGCGTCGACGACGCGACCTAAGCGCATACAATATAAAAAATATTGCAGGATATCTAGGCGCGGGGGCAGAGAGTCTGCAACGAGGTAGGGACGACGGCGCGACCTAGGCGCACACAATATATAAATATTGCAGGATATCTAGGCGCGGGGGCAGAGAGACTGCAACGATATAGCGACGACGGCGCGAACTAAGCGCATTCAATATAAAAATATTGCAGGATATCTAGGTACGGGGCTGAGAGATAGCGACGACGACGCGACCTAAGCGCATACAATATAAAAAATATTGCAGGATATCTAGGCGCGGGGGCAGAGAGTCTGCAACGATGTAGCGGCGACGGCGCGACCTAGACGCATACAATACAAAAATATTGCAAGATATCTAGACGTGGGGTCAGAGAGGGCGGTGATGTAGCGACGACGGCGCGAACTAGGCACATACAATATAAAAATATTGCAGGATATCTAGGTACGGGGACTGAGAGAAATCGTCGTCGACGCCACTTAGGCGCATAAAATATATAAAACATTTCAGGATATCTAGGTACGGGGTCAGAGAGAGCGGTGATGTAGCGACGACTGCGCGACCTAGGCGCACACAATATATAAATATTGCAGGATATCTAGGCGCGGGGGCAGAGAAAGCGGTGATGTAGCGACGACTGCGTGACCTAGGCGCACACAATATATAGATATTGCAGGATATCTAGACGTGTGGTCAGAGAGGGCGGTGATGTAGCGACGACGGCGCGAACTAGGCGCATACAATTTAAAAATATTGCAGGATATCTAGGTACGGGGACTGAGAGATAGCGACGACGACGCGACCTAAGCGCATACAATATAAAAAATATTGCAGGATATCTAGGCGCGGGGGCAGAGAGTCTGCAATGATGTAGCGGCGACGGCGCGACCTAGACGCATACAATACAAAAATATTGCAAGATATCTAGACGTGGGGTCAGAGAGGGCGGTGATGTAGCGACGACGGCGCGAACTAGGCACATACAATATAAAAATATTGCAGGATATCTAGGTACGGGGACTGAGAGAAATCGTCGTCGACGCCACTTAGGCGCATAAAATATATAAAATATTTCAGGATATCTAGGCACGGAGTCAGAGAGAGCGGTGATGTAGTGACGACTGCGTGACCTAGGCGCATACAATATATAAATATTGCAGGATATCTAGGCGCAGGGTCAGAGAGAGCGGTGATGTAGTGACGACTGCGTGACCTAGGCGCATACAATATATAAATATTGCAGGATATCTAGACGTGTGGTCAGAGAGGGCGGTGATGTAGCGACGACGGCGCGAACTAGGCACATACAATATAAAAATATTGCAGGATATCTAGGCGCGGTGGCAGAGAGAGCGGTGATGTAGCGACGACGGCGCGAACTAGGCGCATACAATACAAAAATATTGCAGTATATCTAGACGTGTGGTCAGAGAGGGCGGTGATGTAGCGACAACTGCGCGACCTAGGCGCATACAATATATAAATATTGCAGGATATCTAGGCGCGGGGGCAGAGAGACTGCAACGATATAGCGACGACGGCGCGAACTAAGCGCATACAATATAAAAATATTGCAGGATATCTAGGTACGGGGCTGAGAGATAGCGACGACGACGCGACCTAAGCGCATACAATATAAAAAATATTGCAGGATATCTAGGCGCGGGGGCAGAGAGTCTGCAACGATGTAGCGGCGACGGCGCGACCTAGACGCATACAATACAAAAATATTGCAAGATATCTAGACGTGTGGTCAGAGAGGGCGGTGATGTAGCGACGACGGCGCGAACTAGGCACATACAATATAAAAATATTGCAGGATATCTAGGTACGGGGACTGAGAGAAATCGTCGTCGACGCCACTTAGGCGCATAAAATATATAAAATATTTCAGGATATCTAGGCACGGGGTCAGAGAGAGCGGTGATGTAGTGACGACTGCGTGACCTAGGCGCATACAATATACAAATATTGCAGGATATCTAGGCGCAGGGTCAGAGAGAGCGGTGATGTAGTGACGACTGCGTGACCTAGGCGCATACAATTGCAGGATATCTAGACGTGTGGTCAGAGAGGGCGGTGATGTAGCGACGACGGCGCGAACTAGGCACATACAATATAAAAATATTGCAGTATACCTAGACGTGTGGTCAGAGAAGGCGGTGATGTAGCGACGACTGCGCGACCTAGGCGCATACAATATATAAATATTGCAGGATATCTAGGCGCGGGGGCAGAGAGTCTGCAACGATGTAGCGACGACGGTGCGACCTAGGCGCACACAATATATAAATATTGCAGGATATCTAGACATGTGGTCAGAGAGGGCGGTGATGTAGCGAACACGGCGCGAACTAGGTGCATACAATATAAAAATATTGCAGGATATCTTGGTACGGGGATTGAGAGATAGCGACGACGACGCGACCTAAGCGCATACAATATAAAAAATATTGCAGGATATCTAGGCGCGGGGGTAGAGAGTCTGCAACGATGTAGAGACGACTGCGCGACCTAGGCGCATACAATACAAAAACATTACAGGATATCTAGACGTGTGTTCAGAGAGGGCGGTGATGTAGCGACGACTGCGCGACCTAGGCGCATACAATATATAAATATTGCAGGATATCTAGGCGCAGGGTCAGAGAGAGCGGTGATGTAGAGACGACGGCGCGAACTAGGCGCATACAATATAAAAATATTGCAGGATATCTAGGTACGGGGACTGAGAGATAGCGACGACGACGTGACCTAAGCGCATACAATATAAAAAATATTGCAGGATATCTAGGCGCGGGGGCAGAGAGTCTGCAACGATGTAGAGACGACTGCGCGACCTAGGCGCATACAATACAAAAACATTACAGGATATCTAGACGTGTGTTCAGAGAGGGGGGTGATGTAGCGACGACTGCGCGACCTAGGCGCATACAATATATAAATATTGCAGGATATCTAGGCGCGGGGACTGAGAGAAATCGTCGTCGACGCGACCTAGGAGCATATAATATATAAAATATTGCAGAATATCTAGGCGCGGGGTCAGAGAGAGTGGTGATGTAGCGACGACGGCGCGAACTAGGCGCATACAATATATAAATATTTCAGGATATCTAGGCACAGGGTCAGAGAGAGCGGTGATGTAGCGACGACTGCGCGACCTAGGCGCACACAATATATAAATATTGCAGGATATCTAGGCGCGGTGGCAGAGAGAGCGGTGATGTAGCGACGACGGCGCGAAATAGACGTATACAATACAAAAATATTGCAGGATATCTAGACGTGCGGTCACAGAGGGCGGTGATGTAGCGACGACTGCGCGACCTAGGCGCATACAATATATAAATATTGCAGGATATCTAGGCGCGGGGACTGAGAGAAATCGTCGTCGACGCCACTTAGGCGCATACAATATATAAAATATTGCAGGATATCTAGGCGCGGGGTCAGAGAGAGCGGTGATGTAGCGACGACTGCGTGACCTAGGCGCATACAATATATAAATATTGCAGGATATCTAGGCGCAGGGTCAGAGAGAGCGGTGATGTAGAGACGACGGCGCGATCTAGGCGCATACAATATAAAAATATTGCGGGATATCTAGGAACCGGGACTGAGAGATAGCGACGACGACGTGACCTAAGCGCATATAATATAAAAAATATTGCAGGATATCTAGGCGCGGGGGCAGAGAATCTGCAACGATGTAGGGACGACGGCGCGACGTAGGCACACACAATATATAAATATTACAGGATATGTAGGCGCGGTGGCAGAGAGAGCGATGATGTAGTGACGACAACGCGGACTAGGCGCATACAATACAAAAATATTGCAGGATATCTAGACGTGTGGTCACAAAGGGCGGTGATGTAGCGACGACTGCGCAACCTAGACGCATACTATATATAAATATTGCAGGATATCTAGGCGCGGGGACTGAGAGAAATCGTCGTCGACGCCACTTAGGCGCATCCAATATAAAAATATTGCAGGATATCTAGACTTGTGGTCAGAGAGGGGGGTGATGTAGCGACGACTGCGCGACCTAGGCGCATACAATATATAAATATTGCAGGATATCTAGGCGCGGGGACTGAGAGAAATCGTCGTCGACGCGACCTAGGAGCATATAATATATAAAATATTGCAGAATATCTAGGCGCGGGGTCAGAGAGAGCGGTGATGTAGCGACGACTGCGTGACCTAGGCGCATACAATTCAAAAATATTGCAGAATATCTAGACTTGTGGTCAGAGAGGGCTGTGATGTAGCGACGACTGCGCGACCTAGGCGCATACAATATATAAATATTGCAGGATATCTAGGCGCGGGGACTGAGAGAAATCGTCGTCGACGCCACTTAGGCGCATCCAATATATAAAATATTGCAGGATATCTATGCGCGAGGTCAGAGAGAGCGTTGATGTAGCGACGACTGCGTGACCTAGGCGCATACAATATATAAATATTGCATGATATCTAGGCGCGGGGACTGAGAGAAATCGTCGTCGACGCCACTTAGGCGCATCCAATATATAAAATATTGCAGGATATCTAGGCGCGGGGGCAGAGAGTTTGCAACGATGTAGCGTCGATCTCGCGACCTAGGCGCACACAATATATAAATATTGCAGGATATCTAGACGTGTGGTCAGAGAGGGCGGTGATGTAACGACGACGGCGCGAACTAGGCGCATACAATATAAAAATATTGCAGGATATCTAGGTACGGGATTGAGATATAGCGACGACGACGCGACCTAAGCGCATACAATATAAAAAATATTGCAGGATATCTAGGCGCGGGGGCAGAGAGTCTGCAACGAGGTAGGGACGACGGCGCGAACTAGACGTATACAATACAAAAATATTGCAGGATATCTAGACGTGTGGTCACAAAGGGCGGTGATGTAGCGACGACTGCGCAACCTAGACGCATACTATATATAAATATTGCAGGATATCTAGGCGCGGGGACTGAGAGAAATCGTCGTCGACGCCACTTAGGCGCATCCAATATAAAAATATTGCAGGATATCTAGACTTGTGGTCAGAGAGGGCGTTGATGTAGCGACGACTGCGTGACCTAGGCGCATACAATATATAAATATTGCATGATATCTAGACGTGTGGTCAGAGAGGGCGGTGATGTAGAGACGACGGCGCGAACTAGGCGCATACAATATAAAAATATTGCAGGATATCTAGGTACGGGGACTGAGAGATAGCGACGACGACGTGACCTAAGCGCATACATTATAAAAAATATTGCAGGATATCTAGGCGCGGGGGCAGAGAGTCTGCAACGATGTAGCGTCGATCTCGCGACCTAGGCGCACTCAATATATAAATATTGCAGGATATCTAGACGTGTGGTCAGAGAGGGCGGTGATGTAGCGACGACGGCGCGAACTAAGCGCATACAATATAAAAATATTGCAGGATATCTAGGTACGGGATTGAGAGATAGCGACGACGACGCGACCTAAGCGCATACAATATAAAAAATATTGCAGGATATCTAGGCGCGGGGGCAGAGAGTCTGCAACGAGGTAGGGACGACGGCGCGACCTAGGCGCACACAATATATAAATATTGTAGGATATCTAGCCGCGGTGGCAGAGAGAGCGGTGATGTAGCGACGACGGTGCGAACTAGGCGCATACAATACAAAAATATTGCAGGATATTTAGGCTCGGGGTCAGAGAGGGCGGTGATATAGTGACGACTGCGCGACCTAGGCGAATACAATATATAAATATTGCAGGATATCTAGGTACGGGGACTGAGAGATATCGACGTCGACTCGACCTAGGCGCATACAATAAAAAAATATTGCAGGATATTTAGACGCGGGGTCAGAGAGGGCGGTGATGTAGCGACGACTGCGCGACCTAGGTGCATACAATATAAAAATATTGCAGGATATCTAGGTACGGGGACTAAGAGATATCGACGTCGACTCGACCTAGGCGCATACAATATAAAAAATATTGCAGGATATCTAGGCGCGGTGGCAGAGAGAGCGGTGATGTAGTGACCACTGCGCGACCTAGGCGCATACAATATATAAATATTGCAGGATAGCTAGGGGCGGTGGCAGAGAGAGCGGTGATGTAGGACGACGGCGCGAACTAGACGTTTACAATACAAAAATATTGCAGGATATCTA
The DNA here is from genome assembly GCA_949710015.1 of Crataerina pallida. Classification (NCBI taxonomy): domain Eukaryota; kingdom Metazoa; phylum Arthropoda; class Insecta; order Diptera; family Hippoboscidae; genus Crataerina; species Crataerina pallida. The sequence continues at coordinate 13,276,059 of OX453292.1, read as the reverse complement.
GACGTGTGGTCACAGAGGGCGGTGATGTAGCGACGACTGCGCGACCTAGGCGCATACAATATATAAATATTGCAGGATATCTAGGCGCGGGGACTGAGAGAAATCGTCGTCGACGCCACTTAGGCGCATCCAATATAAAAATATTGCAGGATATCTAGGCGCGAGGTCAGAGAGAGCGTTGATGTAGCGACGACTGCGTGACCTAGGCGCATACAATATATAAATATTGCATGATATCTAGACGTGTGGTCAGAGAGGGCGGTGATGTAGAGACGACGGCGCGAACTAGGCGCATACAATATATAAATATTGCAGGATATCTAGGCGCGGGGACTGAGAGAAATCGTCGTCGACGCGACCTAGGAGCATATAATATATAAAATATTGCAGAATATCTAGGCGCGGGGTCAGAGAGAGTGGTGATGTAGCGACGACGGCGCGAACTAGGCGCATACAATATATAAATATTTCAGGATATCTAGGCACAGGGTCAGAGAGAGCGGTGATGTAGCGACGACTGCGCGACCTAGGCGCACACAATATATAAATATTGCAGGATATCTAGGCGCGGTGGCAGAGAGAGCGGTGATGTAGCGACGACGGCGCGAAATAGACGTATACAATACAAAAATATTGCAGGATATCTAGACGTGCGGTCACAGAGGGCGGTGATGTAGCGACGACTGCGCGACCTAGGCGCATACAATATATAAATATTGCAGGATATCTAGGCGCGGGGACTGAGAGAAATCGTCGTCGACGCCACTTAGGCGCATACAATACTAAAATATTGCAGGATATTTAGACGCGGGGTCAGAGAGGGCGGTGATGTAGCGACGACTGCGCGACCTATTCGCATACAATATAAAAATATTGAAGGATATCCAGGCGCGGGGGCAGAGAGAGCGGTGATGTAGCGACGTCGACGCGACCTAGGCGCATACAATACAAAAATATTGCAGGATATTTAGGCTCGGGGTCAGAGAGGGCGGTGATATAGTGACGACTGCGCGACCTAGGCGCACACAATATATAAATATTGCAGGATATCTATGCGCGGGGGCAGATAGAGCGGTGATGTAGTGACGCTTGCGCGACCTAAGCGCATACAATACTAAAATATTGCAGGATATCTAGGCGCAGGGTCAGAGAGACTGCATCGATATAGCGACGAGGGCGCGAACTTGACGCATACAATATAAAAATATTGCAGGATATCTAGACTTGTGGTCAGAGAGGGCGGTGATGTAGCGACGACTGCGCGACTTAGGCGCATACAATTAAAAATATTGCAGGATATCTAGGTACGGCGACTGAGAGAAATCATCGTCGACGCGACCTAGGCGCATACAATATATAAAATAATGCAGGACATCTAGGCGCGGGGGCAGAGAGAGGGGTGATGTAGCGACGACGGCGCGACCTAGGCGCATACAATACAAAAATATTACAGGATAACTAGACGTAGGGTCAGAGAGGGCGGTGATGTAGCGACGACTGCGCGACGTAGGCGCATACAATATATAAATATTGCAGGATATCTAGGCGCGGGGACTGAGAGAAATCGTCGTCGACGCGACCTAGGAGCATATAATATATGAAATATTGCAGAATATCTAGGCGCGGGGTCAGAGAGAGCGGTGATGTAGCGACGACTGCGTGACCTAGGCGCATACAATTCAAAAATATTGCAGAATATCTAGACTTGTGGTCAGAGAGGGCGGTGATGTAGCGACGACTGCGCGACCTAGGCGCATACAATATATAAATATTGCAGGATATCTATGCGCGAGGGCAGAGAGGGCGGTGATGTGGCTACGACTGCGCGACCTAGGCGCATATAATATATAAATATTGCAGGATATCTAGGCGCAGGGACTGAAAGATATCGACGTCGACGCGAGCTAGGCGCATATAATACAAAAATATTGCAGGATATCTAAGCGCGGGGGCAGAGAGTGCGGTGATGTAGCGACGACTGCGCGACGTAGGCGCATACAATATATAAATATTGCAGGATATCTAGGCGCGAGGACTGAGAGAAATCGTCGTCGACGCGACCTAGGAGCATATAATATATGAAATATTGCAGAATATCTAGGCGCGGGGTCAGAGAGAGCGGTGATGTAGCGACGACTGCGTGACCTAAGCGCATACAATTCAAAAATATTGCAGAATATCTAGACGTGTGGTCAGAGAGGGCGGTGATGTAGCGACGACGGCGCGACCTAGGCGCATACAATACAAAAATATTACAGGATAACTAGACGTAGGGTCAGAGAGGGCGGTGATGTAGCGACGACTGCGCGACGTAGGCGCATACAATATATAAATATTGCAGGATATCTAGGCGCGAGGACTGAGAGAAATCGTCGTCGACGCGACCTAGGAGCATATAATATATGAAATATTGCAGAATATCTAGGCGCGGGGTCAGAGAGAGCGGTGATGTAGCGACAACTGCGTGACCTAGGCGCATACAATTCAAAAATATTGCAGAATATCTAGACGTGTGGTCAGAGAGGGCGGTGATGTAGCGACGACTGCGCGACCTAGGCGCATACAATACAAAAATATTGCAGGATATTTTGACGTGGGGTCAGGGAGGGCGGTGATGTAGCGACGACTGCTCGACCTAGGCGCGCACAATATCTAAATATTGCACGATATCTAGGCGCAGGGACGGAAAGATATCGACGTCGACGCGACCTAGGCGCATATAATACAAAAATATTGCAGGATATCTAAGCGCGGGGGCAGAGAGTGCGGTGATGTAGCGACGACGGCGCGACCTACGCGCATACAATACAAAAATATTACAGGATATCTAGACGTGGGGTCAGAGAGGGCGGTGATGTTGCGACGACTGCGCGACTTAGGCGCATACAATAGGATATCTAGGCGCGGAGGTAGAGAGACTGCAACGATGTAGCGACGACGGCGAGACCTAGGAGCATACAATATATAAATATTGCAGGATATCTAGGCGCGGGGACTGAGAGATATTGACGTCGACGCGACCTAGGCGCATACAATACAAAAATATTGCAGGATATTCAGACGGGGGGTCAGAGAGAGCGGTGATTTAAAGACAACGCCGCGACCTAGGCGCATACAATATACAAATATTGCAGGATATCTAGGCGCGGGGCAGAGAGACTGCAACGATATAGCGACGACGGCGCGAACTAGGCGCATACAATATATAAATATTGCAGGATATCTAGGCGCGGGGGCAGAAAGACTGCAACGATATAGCGACGACGGCGCGAACTAGGCGCATACAATATAAAAATATTGCAGGATATCTAGACGTGGGGTCAGAAAGACTGCAACGATATAGCGACGACGGCGCGAACTAGGCGCATACAATATAAAAATATTGCAGGATATCTAGACGTGGGGTCAGAGAGAGCGGTGATGTAGCGAAGACGGCGCGAACTAGGCGCATACAATATAAAAATATTGCAGGATATCTAGGTACGGGGACTGAGAGATAGCGACGACGACGCGACCTAAGCGCAAACAATATAAAAAATTTTGCAGGATATCTAGGCGCGGGGGCAGAGAGTCTGCAACGATGTACGGACGACAGCGCGACCTAGGCGCACACAATATATAAATATTGCAGCATATCTAGGCGTGGTGGCAGAGAGAGCGGTGATGTAGCGACGACAACGCGACCTAGGCGCACACAATATATAAATATTGCAGGATATCTAGGCGCGGGGGAAGAGAGAGCGGTAATGTAGCGACGACGGCGCGACCTGGGCGCATACAATACACAAATATAGCAGGATATCTAGACGTGGGGTCAGAGAGGGCGGTGATGTAGCGACGACTGCGCGATCTAGGCGCATACAATATATAAATATTGCAGGATATCTAGACGCGGGGACTGAGAGATATCGACGTCGACGCGACCTAGGCGCATACAATACAAAAATATTGCAGGATATTCAGACGCGGGGTCAGAGAGAGCGGTGATGTAAAGACAACGGCGCGACCTAGGCGCATACAATATATAAATATTGTAATAGAGATAGCGACGGCGACGCAACCTAGGCGCATATAATATAAAAAATATTGCAGAATATCAAGACGCGGGGTAAGAGACGGCGGTGATATAGCGACGACTTCGCGAACTAGGCGCATACAATATATAAATATTGCAGGATATTCAGACGGGGGGTCAGAGAGAGCGGTGATGTAAAGACAACGGCGCGACCTAGGCGCATACAATATACAAATATTGCAGGATATCTAGGCGCGGGGCAGAGAGACTGCAACGATATAGCGACGACGGCGCGAACTAGGCGTATACAATATATAAATATTGCAGGATGTCTAGGCGCGGGGGCAGAAAGACTGCAACGATATAGCGACGACGGCGCGAACTAGGCGCATACAATATAAAAATATTGCAGGATATCTAGACGTGGGGTCAGAGAGAGCGGTAATGTAGCGACGACGGCGCGACCTGGGCGCATACAATACACAAATATAGCAGGATATCTAGACGTGGGGTCAGAGAGGGCGGTGATGTAGCGACGACTGCGCGATCTAGGCGCATACAATATATAAATATTGCAGGATATCTAGACGCGGGGACTGAGAGATATCGACGTCGACGCGACCTAGGCGCATACAATACAAAAATATTGCAGGATAATCAGACGGGGGGTCAGAGAGAGCGGTGATGTAAAGACAACGGCGCGACCTAGGCGCATACAATATACAAATATTGCAGGATATCTAGGCGCGGGGCAGAGAGACTGTAACGATATAGCGACGACAGAGCGAACTAGGCGCATACAATATATAAATATTGCAGGATATCTAGGCGCGGGGGCAGAAAGACTGCAACGATATAGCGACGACGGCGCGAACTAGGCGCATACAATATAAAAATATTGCAGGATATCTAGACGTGGGGTCAGAGAGAGCGGTAATGTAGCGACGACGGCGCGACCTGGGCGCATACAATACACAAATATAGCAGGATATCTAGACGTGGTGTCAGAGAGGGCGGTGATGTTGCGACGACTGCGCGATCTAGGCGCATACAATATATAAATATTGCAGGATATCTAGACGCGGGGACTGAGAGATATCGACGTCGACGCGACCTAGGCGCATACAATACAAAAATATTGCAGGATATTCAGACGCGGGGTCAGAGAGAGCGGTGATGTAAAGACAACGGCGCGACCTAGGCGCATACAATATATAAATATTGTAATAGAGATAGCGACGGCGACGCAACCTAGGCGCATATAATATAAAAAATATTGCAGGATATCAAGACGCGGGGTCAGAGCGACTGCATCGATATAGCGACGACGGCGCAAACTAGGCGCATACAATATAAAAATATTGCAGGATATCTAGGTACGGGGACTGAGAGATAGCGACGGCGACGCGATCTAGGTGCATACAATATAAAAATATTGCAGGATATCTAGGCGCGGGGACTGAGAATTATCGTCATCGACCCGACCTAGGCGCATACAATATAAAAAATATAGCAGGATATCTAGGCGCGGGGTAAGAGAGGGCGGTGATATAGCGACGACTTCGCGAACTAGGCGCATACAATATATAAATATTGCAGGATATCTAGGCGCGGAGGCAGAGACAGCGGTGATGTAGCGACGACGGTGCGACCTAGGCGCATACAATATATAAATATTGCAGGATATCTAGGCGCGGGGACTGATAGAAATCGTCGTCGACGCGACCTAGGAGCATATAATATATAAAATATTGCAGAATATCTAGGCGCGGGGTCAGAGAGAGCGGTGATGTACCGACGACTGCGTGACCTAGGCGCATACAATATATAAGTATTGCCGGATATCTTGGCGCGGGGGCAGAGAGAGCGGTGATCTAGCGACGACGGCGCAACCTAGGCGCATACAATACAAAAATATTGCAGGATATCTAGGCGCGGGGACTGAGAGAAATCGTCGTCGACGCCACTTAGGCGCATACAATATATACAATATTGCAGGATATCTAGGCGCGGGTTCAGAGAGAGCGTTGATGTAGCGACGACTGCTTGACCTAGGCGCATACAATATAAAAATATTGCAGGATATCTAGGTACGGGGACTGAGAGATAGCGACGACGACGCGACCTAAGCGCATACAATATAAAAAATATTGCAGGATATCTAGGCGCGGGGGCAGAGAGTCTGCAACGATGTACGGACGACAGCGCGACCTAGGCGCACACAATATATAAATATTGCAGCATATCTAGGCGCGGTGGCAGAGAGAGCGGTGATGTAGCGACGACAACGCGACCTAGGCGCACACAATATATAAATATTGCAGGATATCTAGGCGCGTGGGAAGAGAGAGCGGTAATGTAGCGACGACGGCGCGACCTAGGCGCATACAATACACAAATATTGCAGGATATCTAGGCGCGGGGGCAGAGAAAGCGGTGATGTAGCGACGACTACGCGACCTAGACGCATACAATATATAAATATTGCAAGATGTCTAGGCGCGGGGACAGAGAGACTGCAACGATATAGCGACACTGGCGCGAACTAGGCGCATACAATATAAAAATATTGCAGGATATCTAGGTACGGGGACTAAGAGATAGCGACGACGACGGGACCTAAGCGCATACAATATAAAAAATATTGCATGATTTCTAGACGCGGGGTCAGAGAGGGCGGTGATGTAGCGATGACGGCGCGACCTATATATAAATATTGCAGGATATCGAGACGCGGGGTCAGAGAGATTGCAACGATGTAGCGACAACGTCGCGACCTGGGCGCATACAATATAAAAATATTGCAGAAATCTAGACGTGTGGTCAGAGAGGGCGGTGATGTAGCGACGACTGCGCGACCTAGGCACATACAATATATAAATATTGCAGGGTATCTAGGTACGGGGACTGAGAGATATTGACGTCGACGCGACATAGGCGCATACAATACAAAAATATTGCAGGATATTTAGACGCGTGGTCAGAGAGGGCGGTGATGTAGCGACGACTGCGCGATTTGGCGCATACAATATATAAATATTGCAGGATATCTAGACGCGCGGACTGAGAGATATCGACGTCGACGCGACCTAGGCGCATACAATACAAAAATATTGCACGATATTCAGACGCGTGGTCAGAGAGAGCGGTGATGTAAAGACAACGGCGCGACCTAGGCGCATACAATATATAAACATTGTAATAGAGATAGCGACGGCGAAGCAACCTAGGCGCATACAATATAAAAAATATTGCAAGATAACAAGACGCGGGGTCAGAGAGGGCGGTGATGTAGCGACGACTGCACGACCTAGGCGCGGAGGTAGAGAGACTGCAACGATGTAGCGACGACGGCGAGACCTAGGCGCATACAATATAAAAATATTGCACGATATCTAGGTACGGGGACTGAGAGTTAGCGACGGCGACGCGATCTAGGTGCATACAATATAAAAATATTGCAGGTTATCTAGGCGCGGGGACTGAGAATTATCGTCATCGACGCGACCTAGGCGCATACAATATAAAAAATATTGCAGGATATCTTGGCGCGGGGTCAGAGAGGGCGGTGATATAGCGACGACTGCGCGAACTAGGCGCACACAATATATAAATATTGCAGGATATCTAGGCGCGGGGGCAGAGAGAGCGGTGATGTAGCGACAACGGCGCGATCTAGGCGCATACAATACAAAAATATTACAGGATATCTAGACGTGGGGACAGAGAGACTGCATCGATATAGCGACGACGGCGCGACCTATGCGCACACAATGTATATATATTGCAGGATAATTAAGCGCGGGGGCAGAGAGGGCGGTGAGGTAGCGACGACGGCGCGAACTAGGCGCATACAATATATAAATATTGCAGCATATCTAGGCGCGGTGGCAGAGAGAGCGGTGATGTAGCGACGACAACGCGAACTAGGCGCATACAATACAAAAATATTGCAAGATATCTAGACGTGTGGTCAGAGAGGGCGGTGATGTAGCGACCACGGCGCGACCTAGGCGCATACAATACAAAAATAATGCAGGATATCTAGGCGCGGGGTCAGAGAGGGCGGTGATGTAGTGACGACTGCAAGACCTAGGCGCATACAATATATAAATATTGCAGGATATCTAGGTACGGGGACTGAGAGATACCGACGGCGACGCGACCTTGCCGCATACAATATAAAAAACATTGCAGGATATTTAGGCGCGGGGGAAGAGAGACTGCAACGATGTAGCGACGACGGCGCGACCTAGGCGCACACAATGTATATATATTGCAGGATAAGTAAGCGCGGGGGCAGAGAGGGCGGTGAGGTAGCGACGACGGCGCGAACTAGGCGCATACAATATATAAATATTGCAGCATATCTAGGCGCGGTGGCAGAGAGAGCGGTGATGTAGCGACGACAACGCGAACTAGGCGCATACAATACAAAAATATTGCAAGATATCTAGACGTGTGGTCAGAGAGGGCGGTGATGTAGCGACCACGGCGCGACCTAGGCGCATACAATACAAAAATAATGCAGGATATCTAGGCGCGGGGTCAGAGAGGGCGGTGATGTAGTGACGACTGCAAGACCTAGGCGCATACAATATATAAATATTGCAGGATATCTAGGTACGGGGACTGAGAGATAGCGATGACGACGCGACCTAAGCGCATACAATATAAAAAATATTGCAGGATATCTAGGCGCGGATGCAGAGAGAATGCAACGATGTAGCGACGACGGCGCGACCTAGGCGCATACAATATATAAATATTGCAGGATATCTAGGCGCGGTGGCAGAGAGAGCGGTGATGTAACGACGACGCCGCGAACTAGGCGCATACAATACAAAAATATTGCAAGATATCTAGACGTGTGGTCAGAGAGGGCGTTGATGTAGCGATGACTGCGTGACCTAGGCGCATACAATATATAAATATTGCAGGATATCTAGGCGCAGGGTCAGAGAACTGCAACGATGTAGCGACGACGTCGCGACCTAGGCGCATACAATATAAAAATATTGCAGAAATCTAGATGTGTGGTCAGAGAGGGCGGTGATGTAGCGACGACTGCGCGACATAGGCGCATACAATATATAAATATTGCAGGATATCTAGGTACCGGGACTGAGAGATATTGACGTCGACGCGACATAGGCGCATAAAATACAAAAATATTGCAGGATATTTAGACGCGCGGTCAGAGAGGGCGGTGATGTAAGGACAACTGCGCGACCTAGGCGCATACAATATATAAAATATTGCAGGATAGGGGTCAGAGAGAGCGATGATGTAGCGACGACTGCGTGACCTAGGCGCATACAATATATAAATATTGCAGGATATCAAGACGCGGGGGCAGAGAGAGCGGTGATGTAGCGACGACGGCGCGACCTAGGCGCATACAATACAAAAATATTACAGGATAACTAGACGTAGGGTCAGAGAGGGCGGTGATGTAGCGACGACTGCGCGACGTAGGCGCATACAATATATAAATATTGCAGGATATCTAGGCGCGGGGACTGAGAGAAATCGTCGTCGACGCGACCTAGGAGCATATAATATATGAAATATTGCAGAATATCTAGGCGCGGGGTCAGAGAGAGCGGTGATGTAGCGACGACTGCGTGACCTAGGCGCATACAATTCAAAAATATTGCAGAATATCTAGACTTGTGGTCAGAGAGGGCTGTGATGTAGCGACGACTGCGCGACCTAGGCGCATACAATATATAAATATTGCAGGATATCTATGCGCGGGGGCAGAGAGGGCGGTGATGTGGCTACGACTGCGCGACCTAGGCGCATATAATATATAAATATTGCAGGATATCTAGGCGCAGGGACTGAAAGATATCGACGTCGACGCGAGCTAGGCGCATATAATACAAAAATATTGCAGGATATCTAAGCGCGGGGGCAGAGAGTGCGGTGATGTAGCGACGACTGCGCGACGTAGGCGCATACAATATATAAATATTGCAGGATATCTAGGCGCGAGGACTGAGAGAAATCGTCGTCGACGCGACCTAGGAGCATATAATATATGAAATATTGCAGAATATCTAGGCGCGGGGTCAGAGAGAGCGGTGATGTAGCGACGACTGCGTGACCTAAGCGCATACAATTCAAAAATATTGCAGAATATCTAGACGTGTGGTCAGAGAGGGCGGTGATGTAGCGACGACGGCGCGACCTAGGCGCATACAATACAAAAATATTACAGGATAACTAGACGTAGGGTCAGAGAGGGCGGTGATGTAGCGACGACTGCGCGACGTAGGCGCATACAATATATAAATATTGCAGGATATCTAGGCGCGGGGACTGAGAGAAATCATCGTCGACGCGACCTAGGAGCATATAATATATGAAATATTGCAGAATATCTAGGCGCGGGGTCAGAGAGAGCGGTGATGTAGCGACGACTGCGTGACCTAGGCGCATACAATTCAAAAATATTGCAGAATATCTAGACGTGTGGTCAGAGAGGGCGGTGATGTAGCGACGACTGCGCGACCTAGGCGCATACAATACAAAAATATTGCAGGATATTTAGACGTGGGGTCAGGGAGGGCGGTGATGTAGCGACGACTGCTCGACCTAGGCGCGCACAATATCTAAATATTGCACGATATCTAGGCGCAGGGACTGAAAGATATCGACGTCGACGCGACCTAGGCGCATATAATACAAAAATATTGCAGGATATCTAAGCGCGGGGGCAGAGAGTGCGGTGATGTAGCGACGACGGCGCGACCTACGCGCATACAATACAAAAATATTACAGGATATCTAGACGTGGGGTCAGAGAGGGCGGTGATGTTGCGACGACTGCGCGACCTAGGCGCATACAATAGGATATCTAGGCGCGGAGGTAGAGAGACTGCAACGATGTAGCGACGACGGCGAGACCTAGGAGCATACAATATATAAATATTGCAGGATATCTAGGCGCGGGGACTGAGAGATATTGACGTCGACGCGACCTAGGCGCATACAATACAAAAATATTGCAGGATATTCAGACGGGGGGTCAGAGAGAGCGGTGATTTAAAGACAACGCCGCGACCTAGGCGCATACAATATACAAATATTGCAGGATATCTAGGCGCGGGGCAGAGAGACTGCAACGATATAGCGACGACGGCGCGAACTAGGCGCATACAATATATAAATATTGCAGGATATCTAGGCGCGGGGGCAGAAAGACTGCAACGATATAGCGACGACGGCGCGAACTAGGCGCATACAATATAAAAATATTGCAGGATATCTAGACGTGGGGTCAGAGAGGGCGGTGATGTTGCGACGACTGCGCGACCTAGGCGCGTACAATACAAAAATATTGCAGGATATCTAGGCGCGGGGACTGAGAGAAATCGTCGTCGACGCCACTTAGGCGCATACAATATATACAATATTGCAGGATATCTAGGCGGGGGTTCAGAGAGAGCGTTGATGTAGCGACGACGGCGCGAACTAGGCGCATACAATATAAAAATATTGCAGGATATATAGGTACGGGGACTGAGAGATAGCGACGACGACGCGACCTAAGCGCATACAATATAAAAAATTTTGCAGGATATCTAGGCGCGGGGGCAGAGAGTCTGCAACGATGTACGGACGACAGCGCGACCTAGGCGCACACAATATATAAATATTGCAGCATATCTAGGCGTGGTGGCAGAGAGAGCGGTGATGTAGCGACGACAACGCGACCTAGGCGCACACAATATATAAATATTGCAGGATATCTAGGCGCGGGGGAAGAGAGAGCGGTAATGTAGCGACGACGGCGCGACCTGGGCGCATACAATACACAAATATAGCAGGATATCTAGACGTGGGGTCAGAGAGGGCGGTGATGTAGCGACGACTGCGCGATCTAGGCGCATACAATATATAAATATTGCAGGATATCTAGACGCGGGGACTGAGAGATATTGACGTCGACGCGACCTAGGCGCATACAATACAAAAATATTGCAGGATATTCAGACGGGGGGTCAGAGAGAGCGGTGATTTAAAGACAACGCCGCGACCTAGGCGCATACAATATATAAATATTGCAGGATATCTAGGCGCGGGGACTGAGAGAAATTGTCGTCGACGCGACCTAGGAGCATATAATATATAAAATATTGCAGAATATCTAGGCGCGGGGTCAGAGAGAGCGGTGATGTAGCGACGACGGCGCGAACTAGGCGCATACAATATAAAAATATTGCAGGATATATAGGTACGGGGACTGAGAGATAGCGACGACGACGCGACCTAAGCGCATACAATATAAAAAATTTTGCAGGATATCTAGGCGCGGGGGCAGAGAGTCTGCAACGATGTACGGACGACAGCGCGACCTAGGCGCACACAATATATAAATATTGCAGCATATCTAGGCGTGGTGGCAGAGAGAGCGGTGATGTAGCGACGACAACGCGACCTAGGCGCACACAATATATAAATATTGCAGGATATCTAGGCGCGGGGGAAGAGAGAGCGGTAATGTAGCGACGACGGCGCGACCTGGGCGCATACAATACACAAATATAGCAGGATATCTAGACGTGGGGTCAGAGAGGGCGGTGATGTAGCGACGACTGCGCGATCTAGGCGCATACAATATATAAATATTGCAGGATATCTAGACGCGGGGACTGAGAGATATCGACGTCGACGCGACCTAGGCGCATACAATACAAAAATATTGCAGGATATTCAGACGCGTGGTCAGAGAGAGCGGTGATGTAAAGACAACGGCGCGACCTAGGCGCATACAATATATAAATATTGTAATAGAGATAGCGACGGCGACGCAACCTAGGCGCATATAATATAAAAAATATTGCAGGATATCAAGACGCGGGGTAAGAGAGGGCGGTGATATAGCGACGACTTCGCGAACTAGGCGCATACAATATATAAATATTGCAGGATATTCAGACGGGGGGTCAGAGAGAGCGGTGATGTAAAGACAACGGCGCGACCTAGGCGCATACAATATACAAATATTGCAGGATATCTAGGCGCGGGGCAGAGAGACTGCAACGATATAGCGACGACGGCGCGAACTAGGCGCATACAATATATAAATATTGCAGGATATCTAGGCGCGGGGGCAGAAAGACTGCAACGATATAGCGACGACGGCGCGAACTAGGCGCATACAATATAAAAATATTGCAGGATATCTAGACGTGGGGTCAGAGAGAGCGGTAATGTAGCGACGACGGCGCGACCTGGGCGCATACAATACACAAATATAGCAGGATATCTAGACGTGGGGTCAGAGAGGGCGGTGATGTAGCGACGACTGCGCGATCTAGGCGCATACAATATATAAATATTGCAGGATATCTAGACGCGGGGACTGAGAGATATCGACATCGACGCGACCTAGGCGCATACAATACAAAAATATTGCAGGATAATCAGACGGGGGGTCAGAGAGAGCGGTGATGTAAAGACAACGGCGCGACCTAGGCGCATACAATATACAAATATTGCAGGATATCTAGGCGCGGGGCAGAGAGACTGCAACGATATAGCGACGACAGAGCGAACTAGGCGCATACAATATATAAATATTGCAGGATATCTAGGCGCGGGGGCAGAAAGACTGCAACGATATAGCGACGACGGCGCGAACTAGGCGCATACAATATAAAAATATTGCAGGATATCTAGACGTGGGGTCAGAGAGAGCGGTAATGTAGCGACGACGGCGCGACCTGGGCGCATACAATACACAAATATAGCAGGATATCTAGACGTGGGGTCAGAGAGGGCGGTGATGTAGCGACGACTGCGCGATCTAGGCGCATACAATATATAAATATTGCAGGATATCTAGACGCGGGGACTGAGAGATATCGACGTCGACGCGACCTAGGCGCATACAATACAAAAATATTGCAGGATATTCAGACGCGGGGTCAGAGAGAGCGGTGATGTAAAGACAACGGCGCGACCTAGGCGCATACAATATACAAATATTGCAGGATATCTAGGCGCGGGGCAGAGAGACTGCAACGATATAGCGACGACAGAGCGAACTAGGCGCACACAATATAAAAAATATTGCATGATTTCTAGACGCGGGGTCAGAGAGGGCGGTGATGTAGCGATGACGGCGCGACCTATATATAAATATTGCAGGATATCGAGACGCGGGGTCAGAGAGATTGCAACGATGTAGCGACAACGTCGCGACCTGGGCGCATACAATATAAAAATATTGCAGAAATCTAGACGTGTGGTCAGAGAGGGCGGTGATGTAGCGACGACTGCGCGACCTAGGCACATACAATATATAAATATTGCAGAGTATCTAGGTACGGGGACTGAGAGATATTGACGTCGACGCGACATAGGCGCATACAATACAAAAATATTGCAGGATATTTAGACGCGGGGTCAGAGAGGGCGGTGATGTAGCGACGACTGCGCGATTTGGCGCATACAATATATAAATATTGCAGGATATCTAGACGCGCGGACTGAGAGATATCGACGTCGACGCGACCTAGGCGCATACAATACAAAAATATTGCACGATATTCAGACGCGTGGTCAGAGAGAGCGGTGATGTAAAGACAACGGCGCGACCTAGGCGCATACAATATATAAATATTGTAATAGAGATAGCGACGGCGAAGCAACCTAGGCGCATACAATATAAAAAATATTGCAAGATAACAAGACGCGGGGTCAGAGAGGGCGGTGATGTAGCGACGACTGCACGACCTAGGCGCATACAATAGGATATCTAGGCGCGGAGGTAGAGAGACTGCAACGATGTAGCGACGACGGCGAGACCTAGGCGCATACAATATAAAAATATTGCAGGATATCTAGGTACGGGGACTGAGAGTTAGCGACGGCGACGCGATCTAGGTGCATACAATATAAAAATATTGCAGGATATCTAGGCGCGGGGACTGAGAATTATCGTCATCGACGCGACCTAGGCGCATACAATATAAAAAATATTGCAGGATATCTTGGCGCGGGGTCAGAGAGGGCGGTGATATAGCGACGACTGCGCGAACTAGGCGCACACAATATATAAATATTGCAGGATATCTAGGCGCGGGGGCAGAGAGAGCGGTGATGTAGCGACAACGGCGCGATCTAGGCGCATACAATACAAAAATATTACAGGATATCTAGACGTGGGGACAGAGAGACTGCATCGATATAGCGACGACGGCGCGAACTAGGCGCATAAAATAAAAAATTTTGCATGATATCTAGGCGCGGGGACTGAGAGATACCGACGGCAACGCGACCTTGCCGCATACAATATAAAAAACATTGCAGGATATTTAGGCGCGAGGGAAGAGAGACTGCAACGATGTAGCGACGACGGCGCGACCTAGGCGCACACAATGTATATATATTGCAGGATAATTAAGCGCGGGGGCAGAGAGGGCGGTGAGGTAGCGACGACGGCGCGAACTAGGCGCATACAATATATAAATATTGCAGCATATCTAGGCGCGGTGGCAGAGAGGGCGGTGATGTAGCGACGACAACGCGAACTAGGCGCATACAATACAAAAATATTGCAAGATATCTAGGCGCGGGGACTGAGAGAAATCGTCGTCGACGCGACTTAGGAGCATATAATATATAAAATATTGCAGAATATCTAGGCGCGGGGTCAGAGAGAGCGGTGATGTACCGACGACTGCGTGACCTAGGCGCATACAATATATAAGTATTGCCGGATATCTTGGCGCGGGGGCAGAGAGAGCGGTGATGTACCGACGACTGCGTGACCTAGGCGCATACAATATATAAGTATTGTCCGATATCTTGGTGCGGGGGCAGAGAGAGCGGTGATCTAGCGACGACGGCGCAACCTAGGCGCATACAATACAAAAATATTGCAGGATATCTAGGCGCGGGGACTGAGAGAAATCGTCGTCGACGCCACTTAGGCGCATACAATATATACAATATTGCAGGATATCTAGGCGCGGGTTCAGAGAGAGCGTTGATGTAGCGACGACTGCTTGACCTAGGCGCATACAATATATAAATATTGCAGGATATCTAGGCGCGGGGACTGAGAGAAATCGTCGTCGACGCGACCTAGGAGCATATAATATATAAAATATTGCAGAATATCTAGGCGCGGGGTCAGAGAGAGCGGTGATGTAGCGACGACGGCGCGAACTAGGCGCATACAATATAAAAATATTGCAGGATATCTAGGTACGGGGACTGAGAGATAGCGACGACGACGCGACCTAAGCGCATACAATATAAAAAATATTGCAGGATATCTAGGCGCGGGGGCAGAGAGTCTGCAACGATGTACGGACGACAGCGCGACCTAGGCGCACACAATATATAAATATTGCAGCATATCTAGGCGCGGTGGCAGAGAGAGCGGTGATGTAGCGACGACAACGCGACCTAGGCGCACACAATATATAAATATTGCAGGATATCTAGGCGCGGGGGAAGAGAGAGCGGTAATGTAGCGACGACGGCGCGACCTAGGCGCATACAATACACAAATATTGCAGGATATCTAGGCGCGGGGGCAGAGAAAGCGGTGATGTAGCGACGACTACGCGACCTAGACGCATACAATATATAAATATTGCAAGATGTCTAGGCGCGGGGGCAGAGAGACTGCAACGATATAGCGACACTGGCGCGAACTAGGCGCATACAATATAAAAATATTGCAGGATATCTAGGTACGGGGACTAAGAGATATTGACGTCGACGCGACATAGGCGCATAAAATACAAAAATATTGCAGGATATTTAGACGCGGGGTCAGAGAGGGCGGTGATGTAAAGACAACGGCGCGACCTAGGCGCATACAATATACAAATATTGCAGGATATCTAGGCGCGGGGCAGAGAGACTGCAACGATATAGCGACGACAGAGCGAACTAGGCGCACACAATATAAAAAATATTGCATGATTTCTAGACGCGGGGTCAGAGAGGGCGGTGATGTAGCGATGACGGCGCGACCTATATATAAATATTGCAGGATATCGAGACGCGGGGTCAGAGAGATTGCAACGATGTAGCGACAACGTCGTGACCTGGGCGCATACAATATAAAAATATTGCAGAAATCTAGACGTGTGGTCAGAGAGGGCGGTGATGTAGCGACGACTGCGCGACCTAGGCACATACAATATATAAATATTGCAGAGTATCTAGGTACGGGGACTGAGAGATATTGACGTCGACGCGACATAGGCGCATACAATACAAAAATATGGCAGGATATTTAGACGCGGGGTCAGAGAGGGCGGTGATGTAGCGACGACTGCGCGATTTGGCGCATACAATATATAAATATTGCAGGATATCTAGACGCGCGGACTGAGAGATATCGACGTCGACGCGACCTAGGCGCATACAATACAAAAATATTGCACGATATTCAGACGCGTGGTCAGAGAGAGCGGTGATGTAAAGACAACGGCGCGACCTAGGCGCATACAATATATAAATATTGTAATAGAGATAGCGACGGCGAAGCAACCTAGGCGCATACAATATAAAAAATATTGCAAGATAACAAGACGCGGGGTCAGAGAGGGCGGTGATGTAGCGACGACTGCACGACCTAGGCGCATACAATAGGATATCTAGGCGCGGAGGTAGAGAGACTGCAACGATGTAGCGACGACGGCGAGACCTAGGCGCATACAATATAAAAATATTGCAGGATATCTAGGTACGGGGACTGAGAGTTAGCGACGGCGACGCGATCTAGGCGCATACAATACAAAAATATTGCAGGATATCTATGGGCGTGGACTGAGAGATATCGACGGCGACGCAACCTAGGCGCATACAATATAAAAAATATTGCAGGATATCTAGGCGCGGGGTCAGAGAGAGCGGTGATGTAGCGACGACGGCGCGACCTAGGCGCATACAATACTAAATTATTGCAGGATATCTAGGCGCGGGTTCAGAGAGAGCGGTGATGTAGCGAAGATGGCGCGACCTAGGCGCATACAATACACAAATATTGCAGGATATCTATGGGCGGGGACTGAGAGATATCGACGACGACGTAACCTAGGCGCATACAATATAAAAAATATTGCAGGATATCTTGGCGCGGGGTCAGAGAGAGCGGTGATGTAGCGACGACGGCGCGACCTAGGCGCATACAATACAAAAATATTGCAGGATATCTATGGGCGGGGACTGAGAGATATCGACGGCGACCCAACTTAGGCGCATGCAATATAAAAATATTGCAGGATATCTAGGCGCGGGGTCAGAGAGAGCGATGATATAATGACGGCGACGCGACCTTGGTGCATACAATATAAAAATATTGCAGGATATCTAGGCGCGGGGTCAGAGAGAGCGGTGATGTAGCGACGACGGCGCGACCTAGGCGCATACATTACAAAAATATTGCAGGATATCTATGGGCGTGGACTGAGAGATATCGACGGCGACGCAACCTAGGCGCATACAATATAAAAAATATTGCAGGATATCTAGGCGCGGGGTCAGAGAGAGCGGTGATGTAGCGACGACGGCGCGACCTAGGCGCATACAATACAAAAATATTGCAGGATATCTATGGGCGGGGACTGAGAGATATCGACGGCGACGCAACCTAGGCGCATACAATATAAAAAATATTGCTGGATATCTAGGCGCGGGGTCAGAGAGAGCGGTGATGTAGCGACGACGGCCCGAAATAGGCGCATGCAATACAAAAATATTGCAGGATATCTAGGCGTGGGGTCAGAGAGAGGTAATGTAGCGACGACGGCGCGACCTAGGCGCATACAATACAAAAATATTGCAGGATATCTAGGCGCGGGGTCAGAGAGAGCGGTGATGTAGCGACGACGGCGCGACGTAGGCGCATACAATACAAAAATATTGCAGGATATCTATGGGCGTGAACTGAGAGATATCGACAGCGACGCAACCTAGGCGCATACAATATAAAAAATATTGCAGGATATCTAGGCGCGGGGTCAGAGAGAGCGGTGATGTAGCGACGACGGCGCGACCTAGGCGCATATAATACAAAAATATTGCAGGATATCTAGGCGTGGGATCAGAGAGAGGTAATGTAGCGACGACGGCGCGTCCTAGGCGCATACAATACTAAAATATTGCAGGATATCTAGGCGCGGGGTCAGAGAGAGCGGTGATGTAGCGACGACGGCGCGACCTAGGTGCATACAATACAAAAATATAGCAGGATATCTATGGGCGTGAACTGAGAGATATCGACGGCGACGCAACCTAGGCGCATACAATATAAAAAATATTGCAGGATATCTAGGCGCGGGGTCAGAGGGAGCGGTGATGTAGCGACGACGGCGCGACCGAGGCGCATATAATACAAAAATATTTCAGGATATCTAGGCGCGGGGTCAGAGAGAGCGGTGATGTAGCGACGATGGCGCGACCTAGACGCATACAATACAATAATATTGCAGGATATCTATGGGCGGGGACTGAGAGATATCGACGGCGACGCGACCTAGACGCATACAATATAAAAAATATTGCAGGATATCTTGGCGCGGGGTCAGAGAGAGCGGTGATGTAGCGACGACGGCGCGACCTAGGCGCATACAATACAAAAATATTGCAGGATATCTAGGCGCGGGGTCAGAGAGAGCGGTGATGTAGCGACGACGGCGCGATGTAGGCGCATACAATACAAAAATATTGCAGGATATCTATGGGCGTGAACTGAGAGATATCGACAGCGACGCAACCTAGGCGCATACAATATAAAAAATATTGCAGGATATCTAGGCGCGGGGTCAGAGAGAGCGGTGATGTAGCGACGACGGCGCGACCTAGGCGCATATAATACAAAAATATTTCAGGATATCTTGGCGCGGGGTCAGAGAGAGCGGTGATGTAGCGACGACGGCGCGACCTAGGCGCATACAATACAAAAATATTGCAGGATATCTAGGCGCGGGGTCAGAGAGAGCGGTGATGTAGCGACGACGGCGCGATGTAGGCGCATACAATACAAAAATATTGCAGGATATCTATGGGCGTGAACTGAGAGATATCGACAGCGACGCAACCTAGGCGCATACAATATAAAAAATATTGCAGGATATCTAGGCGCGGGGTCAGAGAGAGCGGTGATGTAGCGACGACGGCGCGACCTAGGCGCATATAATACAAAAATATTTCAGGATATCTATGCGCGGGGTCAGAGAGAGCGGTGATGTAGCGACGACGGCGCGACCTAGGCGCATATAATACAAAAATATTGCAGGATATCTAGGCGCGGGGTCAGAGAGAGCGGTGATGTAGCGACGACGGCGCGACCTAGGCGCATATAATACAAAAATATTGCAGGATATCTAGGCGTGGGATCAGAGAGAGGTAATGTAGCGACGACGGCGCGTCCTAGGCGCATACAATACTAAAATATTGCAGGATATCTAGGCGCGGGGTCAGAGAGAGCGGTGATGTAGCGACGACGGCGCGACGTAGGCGCATACAATACAAAAATATTGCAGGATATCTATGGGCGTGAACTGAGAGATATCGACGACGGTGCGTCCTAGGCGAATAAAATACAAAAACATCGCAGGTTATTTAGGCGCGGGGTCAGAGAGAGCGGTGATGTAGCGACGACGGCCCGAAATAGGCGCATACAATACAAAAATATTGCAGGATATCTAGGCGTGGGATCAGAGAGAGGTAATGTAGCGACGACGGCGCGTCCTAGGCGCATACAATACTAAAATATTGCAGGATATCTAAGCGCGGGGTCAGAGAGAGCGGTGATGTAGCGACGACGGCGCGACCTAGGTGCATACAATACAAAAATATAGCAGGATATCTATGGGCGTGAACTGAGAGATATCGACGGCGACGCAACCTAGGCGCATACAATATAAAAAATATTGCAGGATATCTAGGCGCGGGGTCAGAGGGAGCGGTGATGTAGCGACGACGGCGCGACCGAGGCGCATATAATACAAAAATATTTCAGGATATCTAGGCGCGGGGTCAGAGAGAGCGGTGATGTAGCGACGATGGCGCGACCTAGACGCATACAATACAATAATATTGCAGGATATCTATGGGCGGGGACTGAGAGATATCGACGGCGACGCGACCTAGACGCATACAATATAAAAAATATTGCAGGATATCTTGGCGCGGGGTCAGAGAGAGCGGTGATGTAGCGACAACGGCGCGACCTAGGCGCATACAATACAAAAATATTGCAGGATATCTAGGCGCGGGGTCAGAGAGAGCGGTGATGTAGCGACGACGGCGCGATGTAGGCGCATACAATACAAAAATATTGCAGGATATCTATGGGCGTGAACTGAGAGATATCGACAGCGACGCAACCTAGGCGCATACAATATAAAAAATATTGCAGGATATCTAGGCGCGGGGTCAGAGAGAGCGGTGATGTAGCGACGACGGCGCGACCTAGGCGCATATAATACAAAAATATTTCAGGATATCTAGGCGCGGGGTCAGAGAGAGCGGTGATGTAGCGATGACGGCGCGACCTAGGCGCATACAATACAATAATATTGCAGGATATCTATGGGCGGGGACTGAGAGATATCGACGGCGACGCGACCTAGACGCATACAATATAAAAAATATTGCAGGATATCTTGGCGCGGGGTCAGAGAGAGCGGTGATGTAGCGACGACGGCGCGACCTAGGCGCATACAATACAAAAATATTGCAGGATATCTAGGCGCGGGGTCAGAGAGAGCGGTGATGTAGCGACGACGGCGCGACGTAGGCGCATACAATACAAAAATATTGCAGGATATCTATGGGCGTGAACTGAGAGATATCGACAGCGACGCAACCTAGGCGCATACAATATAAAAAATATTGCAGGATATCTAGGCGCGGGGTCAGAGAGAGCGGTGATGTAGCGACGACGGCGCGACCTAGGCGCATATAATACAAAAATATTGCAGGATATCTAGGCGCGGGGTCAGAGAGAGCGGTTATTTAGCGACGACGGTCGCGCCTAGGCGCATACAATACAAAAATATTGCATGATATCTATGGGCGTGGACTGAGAGATATCGACGGCGACGCAACCTAGGCGCATACGATATAAAAAATATTGCAGGATATCTAGGCGCGGGGTCAGAGAGAGCGGTGATGTAGCGACGACGGCGCGACCTAGGCGCATACAATACAAAAATATTGCAGGATATCTATGGGCGGGGACTGAGAGATATCGACGGCGACACAACCTAGGCGCATACAATATAAAAAATATTGCTGGATATCTAGGCGCGGGGTCAGAGAGAGCGGTGATGTAGCGACGACGGCCCGAAATAGGCGCATACAATACAAAAATATTGCAGGATATCTAGGCGTGGGGTCAGAGAGAGGTAATGTAGCGACGACGGCGCGTCCCAGGCGAATAAAATACAAAAACATCGCAGGTTATCTAGGCGCGGGGTCAGAGAGAGCGGTGATGTAGCGACGACGGCCCGAAATAGGCGCATACAATACAAAAATATTGCAGGATATCTAGGCGTGGGATCAGAGAGAGGTAATGTAGCGACGACGGCGCGTCCTAGGCGCATACAATACTAAAATATTGCAGGATATCTAGGCGCGGGGTCAGAGAGAGCGGTGATGTAGCGACGACCGCGCGACCTAGGCGCATACAATACAAAAATATTGCAGGATATCTATGGGCGGGGACTGAGAGTTATCGTCGGCGACGCAACCTAGGCGCATGCAATATAAAAAATATTGCAGGATATCTAGGCGCGGGGTCAGAGAGCGGTGATGTAGCGATGACGGCGCGACCTAGGCGCATACAATACAAAAATATTGCAGGACATCTAGGCGCGGGGTCAGAGAGAGCGATGATGTAGCGACGACGGCGCGACCTAGGCGCATACAATATTAAAATATTGCAGGGTATCTTGGCGCGGGGTCAGAGAGAGCGATGATGTAATGACGACGACGGGACCTAGGTGCATACAATACAAAAATATTGCATGATATCTAGACGCGGGGTCAGAGAGAGCGGTAATGTACCGACGACGGCGCGACCTAGGCGCATATAATACAAAAATATTGCAGGGTATCTATGGGCGTGAACTGAGAGATATCGACGGCGACGCAACCTAGGCGCATACAATATAAAAAATATTGCAGGATATCTAGGCGTGGGGTCAGAGAGAGCGGTTATTTAGCGACGACGGCGCGACCTAGGCGCATACAATATATAAATATTGCATGATATCTAGACGTGTGGTCAGAGAGGGCAGTGATGTAGAGACGACGGCGCGAACTAGGCGCATACAATATAAAAATATTGCAGGATATCTAGGTACGGGGACTGAGAGATAGCGACGACGACGTGACCTAAGCGCATACAATATAAAAAATATTGCAGGATATTTAGGCGCGGGGGCAGAGAGTCTGCAACGATATAGCGACGTCGACGCGACATAGGCGCATACAATACAAAAATAATGCAGGATATCTAGGCGCGGGGTCAGAGAGGGCGGTGATGTAGTGACGACTGCAAGACCTAGGCGCGTACAATATATAAATATTGCAGGATATCAAGACGCGGGGTCAGAGAGATTGCAACGATGTAGCGACGACATAGGCGCATACAATATAAAAATATTGCAGAAATCTATACGTGTGGTCAGAGAGCGCGGTGATGAAGCGACGACTGCGCGGCCTAGGCGCATACAATATATAAATATTGCAGGATATCTAGGTACGGGGACTGAGAGATATCGACGTCTACGCGACATAGGCGCATACAATACTAAAATATTGCAGGATATTTAGACGCGCGGTCAGAGAGGGCGGTGATGTAGCGACGACTGCGCGACCTATTCGCATACAATATAAAAATATTGAAGGATATCCAGGCGCGGGGGCAGAGAGAGCGGTGATGTAGCGACGTCGACGCGACCTAGGCGCATACAATACAAAAATATTGCAGGATATTTAGGCTCGGGGTCAGAGAGGGCGGTGATATAGTGACGACTGCGCGACCCAGGCGCACACAATATATAAATATTGCAGGATATCTATGCGCGGGGGCAGATAGAGCGGTGATGTAGTGACGCTTGCGCGACCTAAGCGCATACAATACTAAAATATTGCAGGATATCTAGGCGCAGGGTCAGAGAGACTGCATCGATATAGCGACGAGGGCGCGAACTTGGCGCATACAATATAAAAATATTGCAGGATATCTAGACTTGTGGTCAGAGAGGGCGTTGATGTAGCGACGACTGCGTGACCTAGGCGCATACAATATATAAATATTGCATGATATCTAGACGTGTGGTCAGAGAGGGCGGTGATGTAGAGACGACGGCGCGAACTAGGCGCATACAATATAAAAATATTGCAGGATATCTAGGTACGGGGACTGAGAGATAGCGACGACGACGTGACCTAAGCGCATACATTATAAAAAATATTGCAGGATATCTAGGCGCGGAGGCAGAGAGTCTGCAACGATGTAGCGTCGATCTCGCGACCTAGGCGCACTCAATATATAAATATTGCAGGATATCTAGACGTGTGGTCAGAGAGGGCGGTGATGTAGCGACGACGGCGCGAACTAAGCGCATACAATATAAAAATATTGCAGGATATCTAGGTACGGGATTGAGAGATAGCGACGACGACGCGACCTAAGCGCATACAATATAAAAAATATTGCAGGATATCTAGGCGCGGGGGCAGAGAGTCTGCAACGAGGTAGGGACGACGGCGCGACCTAGGCGCACACAATATATAAATATTGTAGGATATCTAGCCGCGGTGGCAGAGAGAGCGGTGATGTAGCGACGACGGTGCGAACTAGGCGCATACAATACAAAAATATTGCAGGATATTTAGGCTCGGGGTCAGAGAGGGCGGTGATATAGTGACGACTGCGCGACCTAGGCGAATACAATATATAAATATTGCAGGATATCTAGGTACGGGGACTGAGAGATATCGACGTCGACTCGACCTAGGCGCATACAATAAAAAAATATTGCAGGATATTTAGACGCGGGGTCAGAGAGGGCGGTGATGTAGCGACGACTGCGCGACCTAGGTGCATACAATATAAAAATATTGCAGGATATCTAGGTACGGGGACTAAGAGATATCGACGTCGACTCGACCTAGGCGCATACAATATAAAAAATATTGCAGGATATCTAGGCGCGGTGGCAGAGAGAGCGGTGATGTAGTGACCACTGCGCGACCTAGGCGCATACAATATATAAATATTGCAGGATAGCTAGGGGCGGTGGCAGAGAGAGCGGTGATGTAGGACGACGGCGCGAACTAGACGTTTACAATACAAAAATATTGCAGGATATCTAGACGTGTGGTCACAGAGGGCGGTGATGTAGCGACGACTGCGCGACCTAGGCGCATACAATATATAAATATTGCAGGATATCTAGGCGCGGGGACTGAGAGAAATCGTCGTCGACGCCACTTAGGCGCATCCAATATAAAAATATTGCAGGATATCTAGGCGCGAGGTCAGAGAGAGCGTTGATGTAGCGACGACTGCGTGACCTAGGCGCATACAATATATAAATATTGCATGATATCTAGACGTGTGGTCAGAGAGGGCGGTGATGTAGAGACGACGGCGCGAACTAGGCGCATACAATATAAAAATATTGCAGGATATCTAGGTACGGGGACTGAGAGATAGCGACGACGACGTGACCTAAGCGCATACAATATAAAAAATATTGCAGGATATCTAGGCGCGGGGGCAGAGAGTCTGCAACGATATAGCGACGTCGACCCGACATAGGCGCATACAATACAAAAATAATGCAGGATATCTAGGCGCGGGTTCAGAGAGGGCGGTGATGTAGTGACGACTGCAAGACCTAGGCGCGTACAATATAAAAATATTGCAGAAATCTATACGTGTGGTCAGAGAGCGCGGTGATGAAGCGACGACTGCGCGGCCTAGGCGCATACAATATATAAATATTGCAGGATATCTAGGTACGGGGACTGAGAGATATCGACGTCGACGCGACATAGGCGCATACAATACTAAAATATTGCAAGATATTTAGACGCGGGGTCAGAGAGGGCGGTGATGTAGCGACGACTGCGCGACCTATTCGCATACAATATAAAAATATTGAAGGATATCCAGGCGCGGGGGCAGAGAGAGCGGTGATGTAGCGACGTCGACGCGACCTAGGCGCATACAATACAAAAATATTGCAGGATATTTAGGCTCGGGGTCAGAGAGGGCGGTGATATAGTGACGACTGCGCGACCTAGGCGCACACAATATATAAATATTGCAGGATATCTATGCGCGGGGGCAGATAGAGCAGTGATGTAGTGACGCTTGCGCGACCTAAGCGCATACAATACTAAAATATTGCAGGATATCTAGGCGCAGGGTCAGAGAGACTGCATCGATATAGCGACGAGGGCGCGAACTTGGCGCATACAATATAAAAATATTGCAGGATATCTAGACTTGTGGTCAGAGAGGGCGGTGATGTAGCGACGACTGCGCGACTTAGGCGCATACAATTAAAAATATTGCAGGATATCTAGGTACGGCGACTGAGAGAAATCATCGTCGACGCGACCTAGGCGCATACAATATATAAAATATTGCAGGACATCTAGGCGCGGGGGCAGAGAGAGGGGTGATGTAGCGACGACGGCGCGACCTAGGCGCATACAATACAAAAATATTACAGGATAACTAGACGTAGGGTCAGAGAGGGCGGTGATGTAGCGACGACTGCGCGACGTAGGCGCATACAATACATAAATATTGCAGGATATCTAGGCGCGGGGACTGAGAGAAATCGTCGTCGACGCGACCTAGGAGCATATAATATATGAAATATTGCAGAATATCTAGGCGCGGGGTCAGAGAGAGCGGTGATGTAGCGACGACTGCGTGACCTAGGCGCATACAATTCAAAAATATTGCAGAATATCTAGACTTGTGGTCAGAGAGGGCGGTGATGTAGCGACGACTGCGCGACCTAGGCGCATACAATATATAAATATTGCAGGATATCTATGCGCGAGGGCAGAGAGGGCGGTGATGTGGCTACGACTGCGCGACCTAGGCGCATATAATATATAAATATTGCAGGATATCTAGGCGCAGGGACTGAAAGATATCGACGTCGACGCGAGCTAGGCGCATATAATACAAAAATATTGCAGGATATCTAAGCGCGGGGGCAGAGAGTGCGGTGATGTAGCGACGACTGCGCGACGTAGGCGCATACAATATATAAATATTGCAGGATATCTAGGCGCGAGGACTGAGAGAAATCGTCGTCGTCGCGACCTAGGAGCATATAATATATGAAATACTGCAGAATATCTAGGCGCGGGGTCAGAGAGAGCGGTGATGTAGCAACGACTGCGTGACCTAAGCGCATACAATTCAAAAATATTGCAGAATATCTAGACGTGTGGTCAGAGAGGGCGGTGATGTAGCGACGACGGCGCGACCTAGGCGCATACAATACAAAAATATTACAGGATAACTAGACGTAGGGTCAGAGAGGGCGGTGATGTAGCGACGACTGCGCGACGTAGGCGCATACAATATATAAATATTGCAGGATATCTAGGCGCGGGGACTGAGAGAAATCGTCGTCGACGCGACCTAGGAGCATATAATATATGAAATATTGCAGAATATCTAGGCGCGGGGTCAGAGAGAGCGGTGATGTAGCGACAACTGCGTGACCTAGGCGCATACAATTCAAAAATATTGCAGAATATCTAGACGTGTGGTCAGAGAGGGCGGTGATGTAGCGACGACTGCGCGACCTAGGCGCATACAATACAAAAATATTGCAGGATATTTAGACGTGGGGTCAGGGAGGGCGGTGATGTAGCGACGACTGCTCGACCTAGGCGCGCACAATATCTAAATATTTCACGATATCTAGGCGCAGGGACGGAAAGATATCGACGTCGACGCGACCTAGGCGCATATAATACAAAAATATTGCAGGATATCTAAGCGCGGGGGCAGAGAGTGCGGTGATGTAGCGACGACGGCGCGACCTACGCGCATACAATACAAAAATATTACAGGATATCTAGACGTGGGGTCAGAGAGGGCGGTGATGTTGCGACGACTGCGCGACTTAGGCGCATACAATAGGATATCTAGGCGCGGAGGTAGAGAGACTGCAACGATGTAGCGACGACGGCGAGACCTAGGAGCATACAATATATAAATATTGCAGGATATCTAGGCGCGGGGACTGAGAGATATTGACGTCGACGCGACCTAGGCGCATACAATACAAAAATATTGCAGGATATTCAGACGCGGGGTCAGAGAGAGCGGTGATGTAAAGACAACGGCGCGACCTAGGCGCATACAATATATAAATATTGTAATAGAGATAACGACGGCGACGCAACCTAGGCGCATATAATATAAAAAATATTGCAGGATATCAAGACGCGGGGTCAGAGCGACTGCATCGATATAGCGACGACGGCGCAAACTAGGCGCATACAATATAAAAATATTGCAGGATATCTAGGTACGGGGACTGAGAGATAGCGACGGCGACGCGATCTAGGTGCATACAATATAAAAATATTGCAGGATATCTAGGCGCGGGGACTGAGAATTATCGTCATCGACCCGACCTAGGCGCATACAATATAAAAAATATAGCAGGATATCTAGGCGCGGGGTAAGAGAGGGCGGTGATATAGCGACGACTTCGCGAACTAGGCGCATACAATATATAAATATTGCAGGATATCTAGGCGCGGAGGCAGAGACAGCGGTGATGTAGCGACGACGGCGCGACCTAGGCGCATACAATATATAAATATTGCAGGATATCTAGGCGCGGGGACTGAGAGAAATCGTCGTCGACGCGACCTAGGAGCATATAATATGTAAAATATTGCAGAATATCTAGGCGCGGGGTCAGAGAGAGCGGTGATGTACCGACGACTGCGTGACCTAGGCGCATACAATATATAAGTATTGCCGGATATCTTGGCGCGGGGGCAGAGAGAGCGGTGATCTAGCGACGACGGCGCAACCTAGGCGCATACAATACAAAAATATTGCAGGATATCTAGGCGCGGGGACTGAGAGAAATCGTCGTCGACGCCACTTAGGCGCATACAATATATACAATATTGCAGGATATCTAGGCGCGGGTTCAGAGAGAGCGTTGATGTAGCGACGACTGCTTGACCTAGGCGCATACAATATAAAAATATTGCAGGATATCTAGGTACGGGGACTGAGAGATAGCGACGACGACGCGACCTAAGCGCATACAATATAAAAAATATTGCAGGATATCTAGGCGCGGGGGCAGAGAGTCTGCAACGATGTACGGACGACAGCGCGACCTAGGCGCACACAATATATAAATATTGCAGCATATCTAGGCGCGGTGGCAGAGAGAGCGGTGATGTAGCGACGACAACGCGACCTAGGCGCACACAATATATAAATATTGCAGGATATCTAGGCGCGGGGGAAGAGAGAGCGGTAATGTAGCGACGACGGCGCGACCTAGGCGCATACAATACACAAATATTGCAGGATATCTAGGCGCGGGGGCAGAGAAAGCGGTGATGTAGCGACGACTACGCGACCTAGACGCATACAATATATAAATATTGCAAGATGTCTAGGCGCGGGGGCAGAGAGACTGCAACGATATAGCGACACTGGCGCGAACTAGGCGCATACAATATAAAAATATTGCAGGATATCTAGGTACGGGGACTAAGAGATAGCGACGACGACGGGACCTAAGCGCATACAATATAAAAAATATTGCATGATTTCTAGACGCGGGGTCAGAGAGGGCGGTGATGTAGCGATGACGTCGCGACCTATATATAAATATTGCAGGATATCGAGACGCGGGGTCAGAGAGATTGCAACGATGTAGCGACAACGTCGCGACCTGGGCGCATACAATATAAAAATATTGCAGAAATCTAGACGTGTGGTCAGAGAGGGCGGTGATGTAGCGACGACTGCGCGACCTAGGCACATACAATATATAAATATTGCAGGGTATCTAGGTACGGGGACTGAGAGATATTGACGTCGACGCGACATAGGCGCATACAATACAAAAATATTGCAGGATATTTAGACGCGGGGTCAGAGAGGGCGGTGATGTAGCGACGACTGCGCGATTTGGCGCATACAATATATAAATATTGCAGGATATCTAGACGCGCGGACTGAGAGATATCGACGTCGACGCGACCTAGGCGCATACAATACAAAAATATTGCACGATATTCAGACGCGTGGTCAGAGAGAGCGGTGATGTAAAGACAACGGCGCGACCTAGGCGCATACAATATATAAACATTGTAATAGAGATAGCGACGGCGAAGCAACCTAGGCGCATACAATATAAAAAATATTGCAAGATAACAAGACGCGGGGTCAGAGAGGGCGGTGATGTAGCGACGACTGCACGACCTAGGCGCGGAGGTAGAGAGACGGCAACGATGTAGCGACGACGGCGAGACCTAGGCGCATACAATATAAAAATATTGCACGATATCTAGGTACGGGGACTGAGAGTTAGCGACGGCGACGCGATCTAGGTGCATACAATATAAAAATATTGCAGGTTATCTAGGCGCGGGGACTGAGAATTATCGTCATCGACGCGACCTAGGCGCATACAATATAAAAAATATTGCAGGATATCTTGGCGCGGGGTCAGAGAGGGCGGTGATATAGCGACGACTGCGCGAACTAGGCGCACACAATATATAAATATTGCAGGATATCTAGGCGCGGGGGCAGAGAGAGCGGTGATGTAGCGACAACGGCGCGATCTAGGCGCATACAATACAAAAATATTACAAGATATCTAGACGTGGGGACAGAGAGACTGCATCGATATAGCGACGACGGCGCGACCTAGGCGCACACAATGTATATATATTGCAGGATAATTAAGCGCGGGGGCAGAGAGGGCGGTGAGGTAGCGACGACGGCGCGAACTAGGCGCATACAATATATAAATATTGCAGCATATCTAGGCGCGGTGGCAGAGAGAGCGGTGATGTAGCGACGACAACGCGAACTAGGCGCATACAATACAAAAATATTGCAAGATATCTAGACGTGTGGTCAGAGAGAGCGGTGATGTAGCGACCACGGCGCGACCTAGGCGCATACAATACAAAAATAATGCAGGATATCTAGGCGCGGGGTCAGAGAGGGCGGTGATGTAGTGACGACTGCAAGACCTAGGCGCATACAATATATAAATATTGCAGGATATCTAGGTACGGGGACTGAGAGATACCGACGGCGACGCGACCTTGCCGCATACAATATAAAAAACATTGCAGGATATTTAGGCGCGGGGGAAGAGAGACTGCAACGATGTAGCGACGACGGCGCGACCTAGGCGCACACAATGTATATATATTGCAGGATAATTAAGCGCGGGGGCAGAGAGGGCGGTGAGGTAGCGACGACGGCGCGAACTAGGCGCATACAATATATAAATATTGCAGCATATCTAGGCGCGGTGGCAGAGAGAGCGGTGATGTAGCGACGACAACGCGAACTAGGCGCATACAATACAAAAATATTGCAAGATATCTAGACGTGTGGTCAGAGAGGGCGGTGATGTAGCGACCACGGCGCGACCTAGGCGCATACAATACAAAAATAATGCAGGATATCTAGGCGCGGGGTCAGAGAGGGCGGTGATGTAGTGACGACTGCAAGACCTAGGCGCATACAATATATAAATATTGCAGGATATCTAGGTACGGGGACTGAGAGATACCGACGACGGCGCGACCTAGGCGCACACAATGTATATATATTGCAGGATAATTAAGCGCGGGGGCAGAGAGTGCGGTGATGTAGCGACGACGGCGCGACCTACGCGCATACAATACAAAAATATTACAGGATATCTAGACGTGGGGTCAGAGAGGGCGGTGATGTTGCGACGACTGCGCGACCTAGGCGCATACAATAGGATATCTAGGCGCGGAGGTAGAGAGACTGCAACGATGTAGCGACGACGGCGAGACCTAGGAGCATACAATATATAAATATTGCAGGATATCTAGGCGCGGGGACTGAGAGATATTGACGTCGACGCGACCTAGGCGCATACAATACAAAAATATTGCAGGATATTCAGACGGGGGGTCAGAGAGAGCGGTGATTTAAAGACAACGCCGCGACCTAGGCGCATACAATATACAAATATTGCAGGATATCTAGGCGCGGGGCAGAGAGACTGCAACGATATAGCGACGACGGCGCGAACTAGGCGCATACAATATATAAATATTGCAGGATATCTAGGCGCGGGGGCAGAAAGACTGCAACGATATAGCGACGACGGCGCGAACTAGGCGCATACAATATAAAAATATTGCAGGATATCTAGACGTGGGGTCAGAGAGGGCGGTGATGTTGCGACGACTGCGCGACCTAGGCGCGTACAATACAAAAATATTGCAGGATATCTAGGCGCGGGGACTGAGAGAAATCGTCGTCGACGCCACTTAGGCGCATACAATATATACAATATTGCAGGATATCTAGGCGGGGGTTCAGAGAGAGCGTTGATGTAGCGACGACTGCTTGACCTAGGCGCATACAATATATAAATATTGCAGGATATCTAGGCGCGGGGACTGAGAGAAATTGTCGTCGACGCGACCTAGGAGCATATAATATATAAAATATTGCAGAATATCTAGGCGCGGGGTCAGAGAGAGCGGTGATGTAGCGACGACGGCGCGAACTAGGCGCATACAATATAAACATATTGCAGGATATATAGGTACGGGGACTGAGAGATAGCGACGACGACGCGACCTAAGCGCATACAATATAAAAAATTTTGCAGGATATCTAGGCGCGGGGGCAGAGAGTCTGCAACGATGTACGGACGACAGCGCGACCTAGGCGCACACAATATATAAATATTGCAGCATATCTAGGCGTGGTGGCAGAGAGAGCGGTGATGTAGCGACGACAACGCGACCTAGGCGCACACAATATATAAATATTGCAGGATATCTAGGCGCGGGGGAAGAGAGAGCGGTAATGTAGCGACGACGGCGCGACCTGGGCGCATACAATACACAAATATAGCAGGATATCTAGACGTGGGATCAGAGAGGGCGGTGATGTAGCGACGACTGCGCGATCTAGGCGCATACAATATATAAATATTGCAGGAAAAAAAAGACGCGGGGACTGAGAGATATCGACGTCGACGCGACCTAGGCGCATACAATACAAAAATATTGCAGGATATTCAGACGCGGGGTCAGAGAGAGCGGTGATGTAAAGACAACGGCGCGACCTAGGCGCATACAATATATAAATATTGTAATAGAGATAGCGACGGCGACGCAACCTAGGCGCATATAATATAAAAAATATTGCAGGATATCAAGACGCGGGGTAAGAGAGGGCGGTGATATAGCGACGACTTCGCGAACTAGGCGCATACAATATATAAATATTGCAGGATATTCAGACGGGGGGTCAGAGAGAGCGGTGATGTAAAGACAACGGCGCGACCTAGGCGCATACAATATACAAATATTGCAGGATATCTAGGCGCGGGGCAGAGAGACTGCAACGATATAGCGACGACGGCGCGAACTAGGCGCATACAATATATAAATATTGCAGGATATCTAGGCGCGGGGGCAGAAAGACTGCAACGATATAGCGACGACGGCGCGAACTAGGCGCATACAATATAAAAATATTGCAGGATATCTAGACGTGGGGTCAGAGAGAGCGGTAATGTAGCGACGACGGCGCGACCTGGGCGCATACAATACACAAATATAGCAGGATATCTAGACGTGGGGTCAGAGAGGGCGGTGATGTAGCGACGACTGCGCGATCTAGGCGCATACAATATATAAATATTGCAGGATATCTAGACGCGGGGACTGAGAGATATCGACATCGACGCGACCTAGGCGCATACAATACAAAAATATTGCTGGATAATCAGACGGGGGGTCAGAGAGAGCGGTGATGTAAAGAAAACGGCGCGACCTAGGCGCATACAATATACAAATATTGCAGGATATCTAGGCGCGGGGCAGAGAGACTGCAACGATATAGCGACGACAGAGCGAACTAGGCGCATACAATATATAAATATTGCAGGATATCTAGGCGCGGGGGCAGAAAGACTGCAACGATATAGCGACGACGGCGCGAACTAGGCGCATACAATATAAAAATATTGCAGGATATCTAGACGTGGGGTCAGAGAGAGCGGTAATGTAGCGACGACGGCGCGACCTGGGCGCATACAATACACAAATATAGCAGGATATCTAGACGTGGGGTCAGAGAGGGCGGTGATGTAGCGACGACTACGCGATCTAGGCGCATACAATATATAAATATTGCAGGATATCTAGACGCGGGGACCGAGAGATATCGACGTCGACGCGACCTAGGCGCATACAATACAAAAATATTGCAGGATATTCAGACGCGGGGTCAGAGAGAGCGGTGATGTAAAGACAACGGCGCGACCTAGGCGCATACAATATATAAATATTGTAATAGAGATAGCGACGGCGACGCAACCTAGGCGCATATAATATAAAAAATATTGCAGGATATCAAGACGCGGGGTCAGAGCGACTGCATCGATATAGCGACGACGGCGCAAACTAGGCGCATACAATATAAAAATATTGCAGGATATCTAGGTACGGGGACTGAGAGATAGCGACGGCGACGCGATCTAGGTACATACAATATAAAAATATTGCAGGATATCTAGGCGCGGGGACTGAGAGAAATCGTCGTCGACGCGACTTAGGAGCATATAATATATAAAATATTGCAGAATATCTAGGCGCGGGGTCAGAGAGAGCGGTGATGTACCGACGACTGCGTGACCTAGGCGCATACAATATATAAGTATTGCCGGATATCTTGGCGCGGGGGCAGAGAGAGCGGTGATGTACCGACGACTGCGTGACCTAGGCGCATACAATATATAAGTATTGTCCGATATCTTGGTGCGGGGGCAGAGAGAGCGGTGATCTAGCGACGACGGCGCAACCTAGGCGCATACAATACAAAAATATTGCAGGATATCTAGGCGCGGGGACTGAGAGAAATCGTCGTCGACGCCACTTAGGCGCATACAATATATACAATATTGCAGGATATCTAGGCGCGGGTTCAGAGAGAGCGTTGATGTAGCGACGACTGCTTGACCTAGGCGCATACAATATATAAATATTGCAGGATATCTAGGCGCGGGGACTGAGAGAAATCGTCGTCGACGCGACCTAGGAGCATATAATATATAAAATATTGCAGAATATCTAGGCGCGGGGTCAGAGAGAGCGGTGATGTAGCGACGACGGCGCGAACTAGGCGCATACAATATAAAAATATTGCAGGATATCTAGGTACGGGGACTGAGAGATAGCGACGACGACGCGACCTAAGCGCATACAATATAAAAAATATTGCAGGATATCTAGGCGCGGGGGCAGAGAGTCTGCAACGATGTACGGACGACAGCGCGACCTAGGCGCACACAATATATAAATATTGCAGCATATCTAGGCGCGGTGGCAGAGAGAGCGGTGATGTAGCGACGACAACGCGACCTAGGCGCACACAATATATAAATATTGCAGGATATCTAGGCGCGGGGGAAGAGAGAGCGGTAATGTAGCGACGACGGCGCGACCTAGGCGCATACAATACACAAATATTGCAGGATATCTAGGCGCGGGGGTAGAGAAAGCGGTGATGTAGCGACGACTACGCGACCTAGACGCATACAATATATAAATATTGCAAGATGTCTAGGCGCGGGGGCAGAGAGACTGCAACGATATAGCGACACTGGCGCGAACTAGGCGCATACAATATAAAAATATTGCAGGATATCTAGGTACCGGGACTAAGATATATTGACGTCGACGCGACATAGGCGCATAAAATACAAAAATATTGCAGGATATTTAGACGCGCGGTCAGAGAGGGCGGTGATGTAAAGACAACGGCGCGACCTAGGCGCATACAATACTAAAATATTGCAGGATATCTAGGCGCGGGGTCAGAGAGAGCGGTGATGTAGCGACGACGGCGCGACGTAGGCGCATACAATACAAAAATATTGCAGGATATCTATGGGCGTGAACTGAGAGATATCGACGACGGCGCGTCCTAGGCGAATAAAATACAAAAACATCGCAGGTTATTTAGGCGCGGGGTCAGAGAGAGCGGTGATGTAGCGACGACGGCCCGAAATAGGCGCATACAATACAAAAATATAGCAGGATATCTATGGGCGTGAACTGAGAGATATCGACGGCGACGCAACCTAGGCGCATACAATATAAAAAATATTGCAGGATATCTAGGCGCGGGGTCAGAGGGAGCGGTGATGTAGCGACGACGGCGCGACCGAGGCGCATATAATACAAAAATATTTCAGGATATCTAGGCGCGGGGTCAGAGAGAGCGGTGATGTAGCGACGATGGCGCGACCTAGACGCATACAATACAATAATATTGCAGGATATCTATGGGCGGGGACTGAGAGATATCGACGGCGACGCGACCTAGACGCATACAATATAAAAAATATTGCAGGATATCTTGGCGCGGGGTCAGAGAGAGCGGTGATGTAGCGACGACGGCGCGACCTAGGCGCATACAATACAAAAATATTGCAGGATATCTAGGCGCGGGGTCAGAGAGAGCGGTGATGTAGCGACGACGGCGCGATGTAGGCGCATACAATACAAAAATATTGCAGGATATCTATGGGCGTGAACTGAGAGATATCGACAGCGACGCAACCTAGGCGCATACAATATAAAAAATATTGCAGGATATCTAGGCGCGGGGTCAGAGAGAGCGGTGATGTAGCGACGACGGCGCGATCTAGGCGCATATAATACAAAAATATTTCAGGATATCTTGGCGCGGGGTCAGAGAGAGCGGTGATGTAGCGACGACGGCGCGACCTAGGCGCATACAATACAAAAATATTGCAGGATATCTAGGCGCGGGGTCAGAGAGAGCGGTGATGTAGCGACGACGGCGCGATGTAGGCGCATACAATACAAAAATATTGCAGGATATCTATGGGCGTGAACTGAGAGATATCGACAGCGACGCAACCTAGGCGCATACAATATAAAAAATATTGCAGGATATCTAGGCGCGGGGTCAGAGAGAGCGGTGATGTAGCGACGACGGCGCGACCTAGGCGCATATAATACAAAAATATTGCAGGATATCTAGGCGCGGGGTCAGAGAGAGCGGTGATGTAGCGACGACGGCGCGATGTAGGCGCATACAATACAAAAATATTGCAGGATATCTATGGGCGTGAACTGAGAGATATCGACAGCGACGCAACCTAGGCGCATACAATATAAAAAATATTGCAGGATATCTAGGCGCGGGGTCAGAGAGAGCGGTGATGTAGCGACGACGGCGCGACCTAGGCGCATATAATACAAAAATATTTCAGGATATCTAGGCGCGGGGTCAGAGAGAGCGGTGATGTAGCGACGACGGCGCGACCTAGGCGCATATAATACAAAAATATTGCAGGATATCTAGGCGCGGGGTCAGAGAGAGCGGTGATGTAGCGACGACGGCGCGACCTAGGCGCATATAATACAAAAATATTTCAGGATATCTAGGCGCGGGGTCAGAGAGAGCGGTGATGTAGCGACGACGGCGCGACCTAGGCGCATATAATACAAAAATATTGCAGGATATCTAGGCGCGGGGTCAGAGAGAGCGGTGATGTAGCGACGACGGCGCGATGTAGGCGCATACAATACAAAAATATTGCAGGATATCTATGGGCGTGAACTGAGAGATATCGACAGCGACGCAACCTAGGCGCATACAATATAAAAAATATTGCAGGATATCTAGGCGCGGGGTCAGAGAGAGCGGTGATGTAGCGACGACGGCGCGACCTAGGCGCATATAATACAAAAATATTTCAGGATATCTAGGCGCGGGGTCAGAGAGAGCGGTGATGTAGCGACGACGGCGCGACCTAGGCGCATATAATACAAAAATATTGCAGGATATCTAGGCGCGTGGTCAGAGAGAGCGGTGATGTAAAGACAACGGCGCGACCTAGGCGCATACAATATATAAATATTGTAATAGAGATAGCGACGGCGAAGCAACCTAGGCGCATACAATATAAAAAATATTGCAAGATAACAAGACGCGGGGTCAGAGAGGGCGGTGATGTAGCGACGACTGCACGACCTAGGCGCATACAATAGGATATCTAGGCGCGGAGGTAGAGAGACTGCAACGATGTAGCGACGACGGCGAGACCTAGGCGCATACAATATAAAAATATTGCAGGATATCTAGGTACGGGGACTGAGAGTTAGCGACGGCGACGCGATCTAGGTGCATACAATATAAAAATATTGCAGGATATCTAGGCGCGGGGACTGAGAATTATCGTCATCGACGCGACCTAGGCGCATACAATATAAAAAATATTGCAGGATATCTTGGCGCGGGGTCAGAGAGGGCGGTGATATAGCGACGACTGCGCGAACTAGGCGCACACAATATATAAATATTGCAGGATATCTAGGCGCGGGGGCAGAGAGAGCGGTGATGTAGCGACAACGGCGCGATCTAGGCGCATACAATACAAAAATATTACAGGATATCTAGACGTGGGGACAGAGAGACTGCATCGATATAGCGACGACGGCGCGAACTAGGCGCATAAAATAAAAAATTTTGCATGATATCTAGGCGCGGGGACTGAGAGATACCGACGGCAACGCGACCTTGCCGCATACAATATAAAAAACATTGCAGGATATTTAGGCGCGGGGGAAGAGAGTCTGCAACGATGTAGCGACGACGGCGCGACCTAGGCGCACACAATGTATATATATTGCAGGATAATTAAGCGCGGGGGCAGAGAGGGCGGTGAGGTAGCGACGACGGCGCGAACTAGGCGCATACAATATATAAATATTGCAGCATATCTAGGCGCGGTGGCAGAGAGGGCGGTGATGTAGCGACGACAACGCGAACTAGGCGCATACAATACAAAAATATTGCAAGATATCTAGACGTGTGGTCAGAGAGGGCGGTGATGTAGCGACCACGGCGCGACCTAGGCGCATACAATACAAAAATAATGCAGGATATCTAGGCGCGGGGTCAGAGAGGGCGGTGATGTAGTGACGACTGCAAGACCTAGGCGCATACAATATATAAATATTGCAGGATATCTAGGTACGGGGACTGAGAGATAGCGATGACGACGCGACCTAAGCGCATACAATATAAAAAATATTGCAGGATATCTAGGCGCGGATGCAGAGAGAATGCAACGATGTAGCGACGACGGCGCGACCTAGGCGCATACAATATATAAATATTGCAGGATATCTAGGCGCGGTGGCAGAGAGAGCGGTGATGTAACGACGACGCCGCGAACTAGGCGCATACAATACAAAAATATTGCAAGATATCTAGACGTGTGGTCAGAGAGGGCGTTGATGTAGCGACGACTGCGTGACCTAGGCGCATACAATATATAAATATTGCAGGATATCTAGGCGCAGGGTCAGAGAGACTGCAACGATGTAGCGACGACGTCGCGACCTAGGCGCATACAATATAAAAATATTGCAGAAATCTAGATGTGTGGTCAGAGAGGGCGGTGATGTAGCGACGACTGCGCGACATAGGCGCATACAATATATAAATATTGCAGGATATCTAGGTACGGGGACTGAGAGATATTGACGTCGACGCGACATAGGCGCATAAAATACAAAAATATTGCAGGATATTTAGACGCGCGGTCAGAGAGGGCGGTGATGTAAGGACAACTGCGCGACCTAGGCGCATACAATATATAAAATATTGCAGGATAGGGGTCAGAGAGAGCGATGATGTAGCGACGACTGCGTGACCTAGGCGCATACAATATATAAATATTGCAGGATATCGAGACGCGGGGGCAGAGAGAGCGGTGATGTAGCGACGACGGCGCGAACTAGGCGCATACAATATATAAAATATTGTAGGATAGGGGTCAGAGAGAGCGATGATGTAGCGACGACTGCGTGACCTAGGCGCATATAATACAAAAATATTGCAGGATATCTATGGGCGGGGACTGAGAGTTATCGTCGGCGACGCAACCTAGGCGCATGCAATATAAAAAATATTGCAGGTTATCTAGGCGCGGGGTCAGAGAGAGCGGTGATGTAGCGACGATGGCGCGACCTAGGCGCATACAATACAAAAATGTTGCAGGATATCTAGGCGCGGGGTCAGAGAGAGCGGTGATGTAGCAACGATGGCGCGACCTAGGCGCATACAATACTAAAATATTGCAGGATATCTAGACGCGGGGTCAGAGAGAACGGTGATGAAGCGACGACGGCGTGACCTAGGCGCATACAATACAAAAATATTGCAGGATATCTATGGGCGTGGACTGAAAGGTATCGACGGCGACGCAACCTAGGCGCATACAATATAAAAAATATTGCCGGATATCTAGGCGCGGGGTCAGAGAGAGCGGTGATGTAGCGACGACGGCGCGACCTAGGCGCATATAATACAAAAATATTGCAGGATATCTAGGCACGGGGTCAGAGAGAGCGGTGATGTAGCGACGACCGCGCGACCTAGGCGCATACAATACAAAAATATTGCAGGATATCTATGGGCGGGGACTGAGAGTTATCGTCGGCGACGCAACCTAGGCGCATGCAATATAAAAAATATTGCAGGATATCTAGGCGCGGGGTCAGAGAGCGGTGATATAGCGATGACGGCGCGACCTAGGCGCATGCAATACAAAAATATTGCAGGACATCTAGGCGCGGGGTCAGAGAGAGCGGTGATGTAGCGACGACGGCGCGAGCTAGGCGCATACAATACAAAAATATTGCAGGATATCTAGGCGCGGGTTCAGAGAGAGCGATGATGTAATGACGACGACGGGACCTAGGTGCATACAATACAAAAATATTACAGGATATCTAGGCGCGGGGTCAGAGAGAGCGATGATGTATCGACGACGGCGCGACCTAGGCGCATACAATACTAAAATATTGCAGGATATCTAGGCGCGGGGTCAGAGAGAGCGGTGATGTAGCGACGACGGCGGGACCTAGGCGCATACAATACAAAAATATTGCAGGATATCTATGGGCGTGGACTGAGAGATATCGACGGCGACGCAACCTAGGCGCATACAATATAAAAAATATTGCAGGATATCTAGGCGCGGGGTCAGAGAGAGCGGTGATGTAGCGACGACGGCGCGACCTAGGCGCATACAATACTAAATTATTGCAGGATATCTAGGCGCGGGGTCAGAGAGAGCGGTGATGTAGCGAAGATGGCGCGACCTAGGCGCATACAATACACAAATATTGCAGGATATCTATGGGCGGGGACTGAGAGATATCGACGACGACGTAACCTAGGCGCATACAATATAAAAAATATTGCAGGATATCTTGGCGCGGGGTCAGAGAGAGCGGTGATGTAGCGACGACGGCGCGACCTAGGCGCATACAATACAAAAATATTGCAGGATATCTATGGGCGGGGACTGAGAGATATCGACGGCGACCCAACTTAGGCGCATGCAATATAAAAATATTGCAGGATATCTAGGCGCGGGGTCAGAGAGAGCGATGATATAATGACGGCGACGCGACCTTGGTGCATACAATATAAAAATATTGCAGGATATCTAGGCGCGGGGTCAGAGAGAGCGGTGATGTAGCGACGACGGCGCGACCTAGGCGCATACATTACAAAAATATTGCAGGATATCTATGGGCGTGGACTGAGAGATATCGACGGCGACGCAACCTAGGCGCATACAATATAAAAAATATTGCAGGATATCTAGGCGCGGGGTCAGAGAGAGCGGTGATGTAGCGACGACGGCGCGACCTAGGCGCATACAATACAAAAATATTGCAGGATATCTATGGGCGGGGACTGAGAGATATCGACGGCGACGCAACCTAGGCGCATACAATATAAAAAATATTGCTGGATATCTAGGCGCGGGGTCAGAGAGAGCGGTGATGTAGCGACGACGGCCCGAAATAGGCGCATGCAATACAAAAATATTGCAGGATATCTAGGCGTGGGGTCAGAGAGAGGTAATGTAGCGACGACGGCGCGACCTAGGCGCATACAATACAAAAATATTGCAGGATATCTAGGCGCGGGGTCAGAGAGAGCGGTGATGTAGCGACGACGGCGCGACGTAGGCGCATACAATACAAAAATATTGCAGGATATCTATGGGCGTGAACTGAGAGATATCGACAGCGACGCAACCTAGGCGCATACAATATAAAAAATATTGCAGGATATCTAGGCGCGGGGTCAGAGAGAGCGGTGATGTAGCGACGACGGCGCGACCTAGGCGCATATAATACAAAAATATTGCAGGATATCTAGGCGTGGGATCAGAGAGAGGTAATGTAGCGACGACGGCGCGTCCTAGGCGCATACAATACTAAAATATTGCAGGATATCTAGGCGCGGGGTCAGAGAGAGCGGTGATGTAGCGACGACGGCGCGACCTAGGTGCATACAATACAAAAATATAGCAGGATATCTATGGGCGTGAACTGAGAGATATCGACAGCGACGCAACCTAGGCGCATACAATATAAAAAATATTGCAGGATATCTAGGCGCGGGGTCAGAGGGAGCGGTGATGTAGCGACGACGGCGCGACCGAGGCGCATATAATACAAAAATATTTCAGGATATCTAGGCGCGGGGTCAGAGAGAGCGGTGATGTAGCGACGATGGCGCGACCTAGACGCATACAATACAATAATATTGCAGGATATCTATGGGCGGGGACTGAGAGATATCGACGGCGACGCGACCTAGACGCATACAATATAAAAAATATTGCAGGATATCTTGGCGCGGGGTCAGAGAGAGCGGTGATGTAGCGACGACGGCGCGACCTAGGCGCATACAATACAAAAATATTGCAGGATATCTAGGCGCGGGGTCAGAGAGAGCGGTGATGTAGCGACGACGGCGCGATGTAGGCGCATACAATACAAAAATATTGCAGGATATCTATGGGCGTGAACTGAGAGATATCGACAGCGACGCAACCTAGGCGCATACAATAT
Organism: Crataerina pallida; assembly: GCA_949710015.1. Classification (NCBI taxonomy): domain Eukaryota; kingdom Metazoa; phylum Arthropoda; class Insecta; order Diptera; family Hippoboscidae; genus Crataerina; species Crataerina pallida. The sequence goes on along the minus strand of OX453292.1, from coordinate 13,232,795 downwards.
AAAAAATATTGCAGGATATCTAGGCGCGGGGTCAGAGAGAGCGGTGATGTAGCGACGACGGCGCGATCTAGGCGCATATAATACAAAAATATTTCAGGATATCTTGGCGCGGGGTCAGAGAGAGCGGTGATGTAGCGACGACGGCGCGACCTAGGCGCATACAATACAAAAATATTGCAGGATATCTAGGCGCGGGGTCAGAGAGAGCGGTGATGTAGCGACGACGGCGCGATGTAGGCGCATACAATACAAAAATATTGCAGGATATCTATGGGCGTGAACTGAGAGATATCGACAGCGACGCAACCTAGGCGCATACAATATAAAAAATATTGCAGGATATCTAGGCGCGGGGTCAGAGAGAGCGGTGATGTAGCGACGACGGCGCGACCTAGGCGCATATAATACAAAAATATTTCAGGATATCTAGGCGCGGGGTCAGAGAGAGCGGTGATGTAGCGACGACGGCGCGACCTAGGCGCATATAATACAAAAATATTGCAGGATATCTAGGCGCGGGGTCAGAGAGAGCGGTGATGTAGCGACGACGGCGCGACCTAGGCGCATATAATACAAAAATATTGCAGGATATCTATGGGCGGGGACTGAGAGATATCGACAGCGACGCAACCTAGGCGCATACAATATAAAAAATATTGCAGGATATCTAGGCGCGGGGTCAGAGAGAGCGGTGATGTAGCGACGACGGCGCGACCTAGGTGCATACAATACAAAAATATAGCAGGATATCTATGGGCGTGAACTGAGAGATATCGACGGCGACGCAACCTAGGCGCATACAATATAAAAAATATTGCAGGATATCTAGGCGCGGGGTCAGAGGGAGCGGTGATGTAGCGACGACGGCGCGACCGAGGCGCATATAATACAAAAATATTTCAGGATATCTAGGCGCGGGGTCAGAGAGACCGGTGATGTAGCGACGATGGCGCGACCTAGACGCATACAATACAATAATATTGCAGGATATCTATGGGCGGGGACTGAGAGATATCGACGGCGACGCGACCTAGACGCATACAATATAAAAAATATTGCAGGATATCTTGGCGCGGGGTCAGAGAGAGCGGTGATGTAGCGACAACGGCGCGACCTAGGCGCATACAATACAAAAATATTGCAGGATATCTAGGCGCGGGGTCAGAGAGAGCGGTGATGTAGCGACGACGACGCGATGTAGGCGCATACAATACAAAAATATTGCAGGATATCTATGGGCGTGAACTGAGAGATATCGACAGCGACGCAACCTAGGCGCATACAATATAAAAAATATTGCAGGATATCTAGGCGCGGGGTCAGAGAGAGCGGTGATGTAGCGACGACGGCGCGACCTAGGCGCATATAATACAAAAATATTTCAGGATATCTAGGCGCGGGGTCAGAGAGAGCGGTGATGTAGCGATGACGGCGCGACCTAGGCGCATACAATACAATAATATTGCAGGATATCTATGGGCGGGGACTGAGAGATATCGACGGCGACGCGACCTAGACGCATACAATATAAAAAATATTGCAGGATATCTTGGCGCGGGGTCAGAGAGAGCGGTGATGTAGCGACGACGGCGCGACCTAGGCGCATACAATACAAAAATATTGCAGGATATCTAGGCGCGGGGTCAGAGAGAGCGGTGATGTAGCGACGACGGCGCGACGTAGGCGCATACAATACAAAAATATTGCAGGATATCTATGGGCGTGAACTGAGAGATATCGAAAGCGACGCAACCTAGGCGCATACAATATAAAAAATATTGCAGGATATCTATGGGCGGGGACTGAGAGTTATCGTCGGCGACGCAACCTAGGCGCATACAATACAAAAATATTGCAGGATATCTAGGCGCGGGGTCAGAGAGAGCGGTGATGTAGCGACGACGGCGCGACGTAGGCGCATACAATACAAAAATATTGCAGGATATCTATGGGCGTGAACTGAGAGATATCGACAGCGACGCAACCTAGGCGCATACAATATAAAAAATATTGCAGGATATCTAGGCGCGGGGTCAGAGAGAGCGGTGATGTAGCGACGACGGCGCGACCTAGGCGCATATGATACAAAAATATTGCAGGATATCTAGGCGCGGGGTCAGAGAGAGCGGTTATTTAGCGACGACGGCGCGACCTAGGCGCATACAATACAAAAATATTGCATGATATCTATGGGCGTGGACTGAGAGATATCGAAGGCGACGCAACCTAGGCGCATACAATATAAAAAATATTGCAGGATATCTAGGCGCGGGGTCAGAGAGAGCGGTGATGTAGCGACGACGGCGCGACCTAGGCGCATATAATACAAAAATATTGCAGGATATCTAGGCGCGGGGTCAGAGAGAGCGGTTATTTAGCGACGACGGCGCGGCCTAGGCGCATACAATACAAAAATATTGCATGATATCTATGGGCGTGGACTGAGAGATATCGAAGGCGACGCAACCTAGGCGCATGCAATATAAAAAATATTGCAGGATATCTAGGCGCGGGGTCAGAGAGAGCGGTGATGTAGCGATGACGGCGCGACCTAGGCGCATACAATACAAAAATATTGCAGGACATCTAGGCGCGGGGTCAGAGAGAGCGACGACGGCGCGAGCTAGGCGCCTACAATACAAAAATATTGCAGGATATCTAGGCGCGTGTTCAGAGAGAGCGATGATGTAATGACGACGACGGGACCTAGGTGCATACAATACAAAAATATTACAGCATATCTAGGCGCGGGGTCAGAGAGAGCGATGATGTCGCGACGACGGCGCGACCTAGGCGCATACAATACTAAAATAATGCAGGATATCTAGGCGCGGGGACAGAGAGAGCGGTGATGTAGCGACGACGGCGCGACCTAGGCGCATACAATACAAAAATATTGCAGGATATCTATGGGCGTGGACTGAGAGATATCGACGGCGACGCAACCTAGGCGCATACAATATAAAAAATATTACAGGATATCTAGGCGCGGGGTCAGAGAGAGCGGTGATGTAGCGACGACTGCCCGAAATAGGCGCATACAATACAAAAATATTGCAGGATATCTAGGCGTGGGGTCAGAGAGAGGTGATGTAGCGACGACGGCGCGTCCTAGGCGCATAAAATACAAAAACATCGCAGGATATCTAGGCGGGGGGTCAGAGAGAGCGGTGATGTAGCGACGACGGCGCGACCTAGGCGCATACAATACTAAATTATTGCAGGTTATCTAGGCGCGGGGTCAGAGAGAGCGGTGATGTAGCGACGACCGCGCGACCTAGGCGCTTACAATACAAAAATATTGCAGGATATCTATGGGCGGGGACTGAGAGTTATCGTCGGCGACGCAACCTAGGCGCATGCAATATAAAAAATATTGCAGGATATCTAGGCGCGGGGTCAGAGAGCGGTGATGTAGCGATGACGGCGCGACCTAGGCGCATACAATACAAAAATATTGCAGGACATCTAGGCGCGGGGTCAGAGAGAGCGGTGATGTAGCGACGACGGCGCGAGCTAGGCGCATACAATACAAAAATATTGCAGGATATCTAGGCGCGGGTTCAGAGAGAGCGATGATGTAATGACGACGACGGGACCTAGGTGCATACAATACAAAAATATTAGAGGATATCTAGGCGCGGGGTCAGAGAGAGCGATGATGTAGCGAAGACGCCGCGACCTAGGCGCATACAATATTAAAATATTGCAGGATATCTTGGCGCGGGGTCAGAGAGAGCGGTGATGTAGCGACGACGGCGCGACCTAGGCGCATACAATACAAAAATATTGCAGGACATCTAGGCGCGGGGTCAGAGAGAGCGATGATGTAATGACGACGACGGGACCTAGGTGCATACAATACAAAAACATCGCAGGATATCTAGGCGCGGGGTCAGAGAGCGGTGATGTAGCGACGATGGCGCAACTTAGGCGCATACAATACAAAAATATTGCAGGATATCTAGGCGCGTGTTCAGAGAGAGCGATGATGTAGCGAAGACGCCGCGACCTAGGCGCATACAATATTAAAATATTGCAGGATATCTTGGCGCGGGGTCAGAGAGAGCGGTGATGTAGCGACGACGGCGCGACCTAGGCGCATACAATACAAAAATATTGCAGGGTATCTAGGCGCGTGTTCAGAGAGAGCGATGATGTAATGACGACGACGGGACCTAGGTGCATACAATACAAAAATATTACAGCATATCTAGGCGCGGGGTCAGAGAGAGCGATGATGTCGCGACGACGGCGCGACCTAGGCGCATACAATACTAAAATAATGCAGGATATCTAGGCGCGGGGTCAGAGAGAGCGATGATGTAGCGAAGACGCCGCGACCTAGGCGCATACAATATTAAAATATTGCAGGATATCTTGGCGCGGGGTCAGAGAGAGCGGTGATGTAGCGACGACGGCGCGACCTAGGCGCATACAATACAAAAATATTGCAGGACATCTAGGCGCGGGGTCAGAGAGAGCGATGATGTAATGACGACGACGGGACCTAGGTGCATACAATACAAAAACATCGCAGGATATCTAGGCGCGGGGTCAGAGAGCGGTGATGTAGCGACGATGGCGCAACTTAGGCGCATACAATACAAAAATATTGCAGGATATCTAGGCGCGTGTTCAGAGAGAGCGATGATGTAGCGAAGACGCCGCGACCTAGGCGCATACAATATTAAAATATTGCAGGATATCTTGGCGCGGGGTCAGAGAGAGCGGTGATGTAGCGACGACGGCGCGACCTAGGCGCATACAATACAAAAATATTGCAGGGTATCTAGGCGCGTGTTCAGAGAGAGCGATGATGTAATGACGACGACGGGACCTAGGTGCATACAATACAAAAATATTACAGCATATCTAGGCGCGGGGTCAGAGAGAGCGATGATGTCGCGACGACGGCGCGACCTAGGCGCATACAATACTAAAATAATGCAGGATATCTAGGCGCGGGGTCAGAGAGAGCGATGATGTAGCGAAGACGCCGCGACCTAGGCGCATACAATATTAAAATATTGCAGGATATCTTGGCGCGGGGTCAGAGAGAGCGGTGATGTAGCGACGACGGCGCGACCTAGGCGCATACAATACAAAAATATTGCAGGGTATCTTGGCGCGGGGTCAGAGAGAGCGATGATGTAATGACGACAACGGGACCTAGGTGCATACAATACAAAAATATTGCATGATATCTAGGCGCGGGGTCAGAGAGAGCGGTAATGTACCGACGACGGCGCGACCTAGGCGCATATAATACAAAAATATTGCAGGGTATCTATGGGCGTGAACTGAGAGATATCGACGGCGACGCAACCTAGGCGCATACAATATAAAAAATATTGCAGGATATCTAGGCGTGGGGTCAGAGAGAGCGGTTATTTAGCGACGACGGCGCGACCGAGGCGCATACAATACAAAAATATTGCAGGATATCTATGGGCGTGGACTAAGAGATATCGACGGCGACGCAACCTAGGCGCATACAATATAAAAAATATTGCAGGATATATAGGCGCGGGGTCAGAGAGAGCGGTGATGTAGCGACGACGGCGCGACCTAGGCGCATACAATACAAAAATATTGCAGGATATCTAGGCGCGGGGTCAGAGAGAGCGGTGATGTAGCGACGACGGCGCGACGTAGGCGCATACAATACAAAAATATTACAGGATATCTATGGGCGTGAACTGAGAGATATCGACAGCGACGCAACCTAGGCGCATACAATATAAAAAATATTGCAGGATATCTAGGCGCGGGGTCAGAGAGAGCGGTGATGTAGCGATGACGGCGCGACCTAGGCGCATATAATACAAAAATATTGCAGGATATCTAGGCGCGGGGTCAGAGAGAGCGGTTATTTAGCGACGACGGCGCGACCTAGGCGCATACAATACAAAAATATTGCATGATATCTATGGGCGTGGACTGAGAGATATCGACGGCGACGCAACCTAGGCGCATACAATATAAAAAATATTGCAGGATATCTAGGCGCGGGGTCAGAGAGAGCGGTGATGTAGCGACGACGGCGCGACCTAGGCGCATACAATACAAAAATATTGCAGGATATCTATGGGCGGGGACTGAGAGATATCGACGGCGACGCAACCTAGGCGCATACAATATAAAAAATATTGCTGGATATCTAGGCGCGGGGTCAGAGAGAGCGGTGATATAGCGACGACGGCCCGAAATAGGCGCATGCAATACAAAAATATTGCAGGATATCTAGGCGTGGGGTCAGAGAGAGGTAATGTAGCGACGACGGCGCGTCCTAGGCGAATAAAATACAAAAACATCGCAGGTTATTTAGGCGCGGGGTCAGAGAGAGCGGTGATGTAGCGACGACGGCCCGAAATAGGCGCATACAATACAAAAATATTGCAGGATATCTAGGCGTGGGATCAGAGAGAGGTAATGTAGCGACGACGGCGCGTCCTAGGCGCATACAATACTAAAATATTGCAGGATATCTAGGCGCGGGGTCAGAGAGAGCGGTGATGTAGCGACGACGGCGCGACCTAGGTGCATACAATACAAAAATATTGCAGGATATCTATGGGCGTGAACTGAGAGATATCGACGCCGACGCAACCTAGGCGCATACAATATAAAAAATATTGCAGGATATCTTGGCGCGGGGTCAGAGAGAGCGGTGATGTAGCGACGACGGCGCGACCTAGGCGCATACAATACAAAAATATTGCAGGATATCTAGGCGCGGGGTCAGAGAGAGCGGTGATGTAGCGACGACGGCGCGACGTAGGCGCATACAATACAAAAATATTGCAGGATATCTATGGGCGTGAACTGAGAGATATCGACAGCGACGCAACCTAGGCGCATACAATATAAAAAATATTGCAGGATATCTAGGCGCGGGGTCAGAGAGAGCGGTGATGTAGCGACGACGGCGCGACCTAGGCGCATATAATACAAAAATATTGCAGGATATCTAGGCGCGGGGTCAGAGAGAGCGGTTATTTAGCGACGACGGCACGACCTAGGCGCATACAATACAAAAATATTGCATGATATCTATGGGCGTGGACTGAGAGATATCGACGGCGACGCAACCTAGGCGCATACAATATAAAAAATATTGCAGGATATCTAGGCGCGGGGTCAGAGAGAGCGGTGATGTAGCGACGACGGCGCGACCTAGGCGCATACAATACAAAAATATTGCAGGATATCTATGGGCGGGGACTGAGAGATATCGACGGCGACGCAACCTAGGCGCATACAATATAAAAAATATTGCTGGATATCTAGGCGCGGGGTCAGAGAGAGCGGTGATGTAGCGACGACGGCCCGAAATAGGCGCATACAATACAAAAATATTGCAGGATATCTAGGCGTGGGGTCAGAGAGAGGTAATGTAGCGACGACGGCGCGTCCCAGGCGAATAAAATACAAAAACATCGCAGGTTATCTAGGCGCGGGGTCAGAGAGAGCGGTGATGTAGCGACGACGGCCCGAAATAGGCGCATACAATACAAAAATATTGCAGGATATCTAGGCGTGGGATCAGAGAGAGGTAATGTAGCGACGACGGCGCGTCCTAGGCGCATACAATACTAAAATATTGCAGGATATCTAGGCGCGGGGTCAGAGAGAGCGGTGATGTAGCGACGACCGCGCGACTTAGGCGCATACAATACAAAAATATTGCAGGATATCTATGGGCGGGGACTGAGAGTTATCGTCGGCGACGCAACCTAGGCGCATGCAATATAAAAAATATTGCAGGATATCTAGGCGCGGGGTCAGAGAGCGGTGATGTAGCGATGACGGCGCGACCTAGGCGCATACAATACAAAAATATTGCAGGACATCTAGGCGCGGGGTCAGAGAGAGCGGTGATGTAGCGACGACGGCGCGAGCTAGGCGCATACAATACAAAAATATTGCAGGATATCCAGGCGCGGGTTCAGAGAGAGCGATGATGTAATGACGACGACGGGACCTAGGTGCATACAATACAAAAATATTACAGGATATCTAGGCGCGGGGTCAGAGAGAGCGATGATGTAGCGACGACGGCGCGACCTAGGCGCATACAATATTAAAATATTGCAGGATATCTTGGCGCGGGGTCAGAGAGAGCGGTGATGTAGCGACGACGGCGCGACCTAGGCGCATACAATACAAAAATATTGCAGGACATCTAGGCGCGGGGTCAGAGAGAGCGATGATGTAATGACGACGACGGGACCTAGGTGCATACAATACAAAAACATCGCAGGATATCTAGGCGCGCGGTCAGAGAGCGGTGATGTAGCGACGATGGCGCAACTTAGGCGCATACAATACAAAAATATTGCAGGGTATCTTGGCGCGGGGTCAGAGAGAGCGATGATGTAATGACGACGACGGGACCTAGGTGCATACAATACAAAAATATTGCATGATATCTAGGCGCGGGGTCAGAGAGAGCGGTAATGTACCGACGACGGCGCGACCTAGGCGCATATAATACAAAAATATTGCAGGGTATCTATGGGCGTGAACTGAGAGATATCGACGGCGACGCAACCTAGGCGCATACAATATAAAAAATATTGCAGGATATCTAGGCGTGGGCACAGAGAGAGCGGTTATTTAGCGTCGGCGGCGCGACCTAGGCGCATAAAATACAAAAATATTGCAGGATATCTATGGGCGTGGACTAAGAGATATCGACGGCGACGCAACCTAGGCGCATACAATATAAAAAATATTGCAGGATATATAGGCGCGTGGTCAGAGAGAGCGGTGATGTAGCGACGACGGCGCGACCTAGGCGCATACAATACAAAAATATTGCAGGATATCTAGGCGCGGCGTCAGAGAGAGCGGTGATGTAGCGACGACGGCGCGACGTAGGCGCATACAATACAAAAATATTGCAGGATATCTATGGGCGTGAACTGAGAGATATCGACAGCGACGCAACCTAGGCGCATACAATATAAAAAATATTGCAGGATATCTAGGCGCGGGGTCAGAGAGAGCGGTGATGTAGCGACGACGGCGCGACCTAGGCGCATATAATACAAAAATATTGCAGGATATCTAGGCGCGGGGTCAGAGAGAGCGGTTATTTAGCGACGACGGCGCGACCTAGGCGCATACAATACAAAAATATTGCATGATATCTATGGGCGTGGATTGAGAGATATCGAAGGCGACGCAACTAGGCGCATACAATATAAAAAATATTGCAGGATATCTAGGCGCGGGGTCAGAGAGAGCGGTGATGTAGTGACGACGGCGCGACCTAGGCGCATACAATACAAAAATATTGCAGGATATCTATGGGCGGGGACTGAGAGATATCGACGGCGACGCAACCTAGGCGCATACAATATAAAAAATATTGCTGGATATCTAGGCGCGGGGTCAGAGAGAGCGGTGATGTAGCGACGACGGCCCGAAATAGGCGCATACAATACAAAAATTTTGCAGGATATCTAGGCGTGGGGTCAGAGAGTGGTAATGTAGCGACGACGGCGCGTCCTAGGCGAATAAAATACAAAAACATCGCAGGTTATCTAGGCGCGGGGTCAGAGAGAGCGGTGATGTAGCGACGACGGCCCGAAATAGGCGCATACAATACAAAAATATTGCAGGATATCTAGGCGTGGGATCAGAGAGAGGTAATGTAGCGATGACGGCGCGACCTAGGCGCATACAATACAAAAATATTGCAGGACATCTAGGCGCGGGGTCAGAGAGAGCGGTGATGTAGCGACGACGGCGTGAGCTAGGCGCATACAATACAAAAATATTGCAGGATATCCAGGCGCGGGTTCAGAGAGAGCGATGATGTAATGACGACGACGGGACCTAGGTGCATACAATACAAAAATATTACAGGATATCTAGGCGCGGGGTCAGAGAGAGCGATGATGTAGCGACGACGGCGCGACCTAGGCGCATACAATATTAAAATATTGCAGGATATCTTGGCGCGGGGTCAGAGAGAGCGGTGATGTAGCGACGACGGCGCGACCTAGGCGCATACAATACAAAAATATTGCAGGACATCTAGGCGCGGGGTCAGAGAGAGCGATGATGTAATGACGACGACGGGACCTAGGTGCATACAATACAAAAACATCGCAGGATATCTAGGCGCGCGGTCAGAGAGCGGTGATGTAGCGACGATGGCGCAACTTAGGCGCATACAATACAAAAATATTGCAGGGTATCTTGGCGCGGGGTCAGAGAGAGCGATGATGTAATGACGACGACGGGACCTAGGTGCATACAATACAAAAATATTGCATGATATCTAGGCGCGGGGTCAGAGAGAGCGGTAATGTACCGACGACGGCGCGACCTAGGCGCATAAAATACAAAAATATTGCAGGATATCTATGGGCGTGGACTAAGAGATATCGACGGCGACGCAACCTAGGCGCATACAATATAAAAAATATTGCAGGATATATAGGCGCGGGGTCAGAGAGAGCGGTAATGTAGCGACGACGGCGCGACCTAGGCGCATACAATACAAAAATATTGCAGGATATCTAGGCGCGGGGTCAGAGAGAGCGGTGATGTAGCGACGACGGCGCGACGTAGGCGCATACAATACAAAAATATTGCAGGATATCTATGGGCGTGAACTGAGAGATATCGACAGCGACGCAACCTAGGCGCATACAATATAAAAATATTGCAGGATATCTAGGCGCGGGGTCAGAGAGAGCGGTGATGTAGCGACGACGGCGCGACCTAGGCGCATATAATACAAAAATATTGCAGGATATCTAGGCGCGGGGTCAGAGAGAGCGGTTATTTAGCGACGACGGCGCGACCTAGGCGCATACAATACAAAAATATTGCATGATATCTATGGGCGTGGACTGAGAGATATCGAAGGCGACGCAACTAGGCGCATACAATATAAAAAATATTGCAGGATATCTAGGCGCGGGGTCAGAGAGAGCGGTGATGTAGTGACGACGGCGCGACCTAGGCGCATACAATACAAAAATATTGCAGGATATCTATGGGCGGGGACTGAGAGATATCGACGGCGACGCAACCTAGGCGCATACAATATAAAAAATATTGCTGGATATCTAGGCGCGGGGTCAGAGAGAGCGGTGATGTAGCGACGACGGCCCGAAATAGGCGCATACAATACAAAAATTTTGCAGGATATCTAGGCGTGGGGTCAGAGAGTGGTAATGTAGCGACGACGGCGCGTCCTAGGCGAATAAAATACAAAAACATCGCAGGTTATCTAGGCGCGGGGTCAGAGAGAGCGGTGATGTAGCGACGACGGCCCGAAATAGGCGCATACAATACAAAAATATTGCAGGATATCTAGGCGTGGGATCAGAGAGAGGTAATGTAGCGACGACGGCGCGTCCTAGGCGCATACAATACTAAAATATTGCAGGATATCTAGGCGCGGGGTCAGAGAGAGCGGTGATGTAGCGACGACGGCGCGACCTAGGTGCATACAATACAAAAATATTGCAGGATATCTATGGGCGTGAACTGAGAGATATCGACGGCGACGCAACCTAGGCGCATACAATATAAAAAATATTACAGGATATGTAGGCGCGGGGTCAGAGAGAGCGGTGATGTAGCGACGACGGCGCGACCTAGGCGCATATAATACAAAAATATTGCAGGATATCTGGGCGCGGGGTCAGAGAGAGCGGTTATTTAGCGATGACGGCGCGACCTAGGCGCATACAATACAAAAATATTGCATGATATCTATGGGCGTGGACTGAGAGATATCGACGGCGACGCAACCTAGGCGCATACAATATAAAAAATATTACAGGATATGTAGGCGCGGGGTCAGAGAGAGCGGTGATGTAGCGACGACGGCGCGACCTAGGCGCATATAATACAAAAATATTGCAGGATATCTAGGCGCGGGGTCAGAGAGAGCGGTTATTTAGCGATGACGGCGCGACCTAGGCGCATACAATACAAAAATATTGCATGATATCTATGGGCGTGGACTGAGAGATATCGACGGCGACGCAACCTAGGCGCATACAATATAAAAAATATTACAGGATATGTAGGCGCGGGGTCAGAGAGAGCGGTGATGTAGCGACGACGGCGCGACCTAGGCGCATATAATACAAAAATATTTCAGGATATCTAGGCGCGGGGTCAGAGAGAGCGGTGATGTAGCGACGACGGCGCGACCTAGGCGCATACAATACAATAATATTGCAGTATATCTATGGGCGGGGACTGAGAGATATCGACGGCGACGCGACCTAGACGCATACAATATAAAAAATATTGCAGGATATCTTGGCGCGGGGTCAGAGAGAGCGGTGATGTAGCGACGATGGCGCGACCTAGACGCATACAATACAAAAATATTGTAGGATATCTATTGGCGTGGACTGAGACATATCGACGGCGACGCAACCTAGGTGCATACAATATAAAAAATATTGCAGGAGATCTAGGCGCGGGGTCAGAGAGAGCGGTGATGTAGCAACGATGGCGCGACCTAGGCGCATAAAATACAAAAATATTGCAGGATATCTAGGCGCGGGGTCAGAGAGAGCGGTGATGTAGCGACGACGGCGCGACCTAGGCGCATACAATACAAAAATATTGCAGGATATCTATGGGCGTGGACTGAGACATATCGACGGCGACGCAACCTAGGCGCATACAATATAAAAAATATTGCAGAATATCTAGGTGCGGGGTCAGAGAGAGCGGTGATGTAGCGACGACGGCGCGACCTAGACGCATACAATATAAAAAATATTGCAGAATATCTAGGTGCGGGGTCAGAGAGAGCGGTGATGTAGCAACGACGGCGCGACCTAGGCGCATACAATACTAAATTATTGCAGGATATCTAGGCGCTGGGTCAGAGAGAGCGGTGATGTAGCGCATACAATACAAAAATATTGCAGGATATCTATGGGCGGGGACTGAGAGATATCGACGGCGACGCAACCTAGGCGCATACAATATAAAAAATATTGCTGGATATCTAGGCGCGGGGTCAGAGAGAGCGGTGATATAGCGACGACGGCCCGAAATAGGCGCATGCAATACAAAAATATTGCAGGATATCTAGGCGTGGGGTCAGAGAGAGGTAATGTAGCGACGACGGCGCGTCCTAGGCGAATAAAATACAAAAACATCGCAGGTTATTTAGGCGCGGGGTCAGAGAGAGCGGTGATGTAGCGACGACGGCCCGAAATAGGCGCATACAATACAAAAATATTGCAGGATATCTATGGGCGTGAACTGAGAGATATCGACAGCGACGCAACCTAGGCGCATACAATATAAAAAATATTGCAGGATATCTAGACGCGGGGATCAGAGAGAGCGGTGATGTAGCGACGACGGCGCGACCTAGGCGCATACAATACAAAAATATTGCAGGATATCTATGGGCGGGGACTGAGAGATATCGACGGCGACGCAACCTAGGCGCATACAATATAAAAAATATTGCTGGATATCTAGGCGCGGGGTCAGAGAGAGCGGTTATTTAGCGACGACGGCGCGACCTAGGCGCATACAATACAAAAATATTGCATGATATCTATGGGCGTGGACTGAGAGATATCGACAGCGACGCAACCTAGGCGCATACAATATAAAAAATATTGCAGGATATCTAGGCGCGGGGTCAGAGAGAGCGGTGATGTAGCGACGACGGCGCGACCTAGGCGCATACAATACAAAAATATTGCAGGATATCTATGGGCGGGGACTGAGAGATATCGACGGCGACGCAACCTAGGCGCATACAATATAAAAAATATTGCTGGATATCTAGGCGCGGGGTCAGAGAGAGCGGTGATGTAGCGACGACGGCCCGAAATAGGCGCATACAATACAAAAATTTTGCAGGATATCTAGGCGTGGGGTCAGAGAGTGGTAATGTAGCGACGACGGCGCGTCCTAGGCGAATAAAATACAAAAACATCGCAGGTTATCTAGGCGCGGGGTCAGAGAGAGCGGTGATGGAGCGACGACGGCCCGAAATAGGCGCATACAATACAAAAATATTGCAGGATATCTAGGCGTGGGATCAGAGAGAGGTAATGTAGCGACGACGGCGCGTCCTAGGCGCATACAATACTAAAATATTGCAGGATATCTAGGCGCGGGGTCAGAGAGAGCGGTGATGTAGCGACGACGGCGCGACCTAGGTGCATACAATACAAAAATATTGCAGGATATCTATGGGCGTGAACTGAGAGATATCGACGGCGACGCAACCTAGGCGCATACAATATAAAAAATATTACAGGATATGTAGGCGCGGGGTCAGAGAGAGCGGTGATGTAGCGACGACGGCGCGACCTAGGCGCATATAATACAAAAATATTGCAGGATATCTAGGCGCGGGGTCAGAGAGAGCGGTTATTTAGCGATGACGGCGCGACCTAGGCGCATACAATACAAAAATATTGCATGATATCTATGGGCGTGGACTGAGAGATATCGACGGCGACGCAACCTAGGCGCATACAATATAAAAAATATTACAGGATATGTAGGCGCGGGGTCAGAGAGAGCGGTTATTTAGCGTCGACGGCGCGACCTAGGCGCACATAATACAAAAATATTGCAGGATATCTAGGCGCGGGGTCAGAGAGAGCGGTTATTTAGCGATGACGGCGCGACCTAGGCGCATACAATACAAAAATATTGCATGATATCTATGGGCGTGAACTGAGAGATATCGACGGCGACGCAACCTAGGCGCATACAATATAAAAAATATTGCAGGATATCTAGGCGTGGGCACAGAGAGAGCGGTTATTTAGCGTCGACGGCGCGACCTAGGCGCATAAAATACAAAAATATTGCAGGATATCTATGGGCGTGGACTAAGAGATATCGACGGCGACGCAACCTAGGCGCATACAATATAAAAAATATTGCAGGATATATAGGCGCGGGGTCAGAGAGAGCGGTGATGTAGCGACGACGGCGCGACCTAGGCGCATACAATACAAAAATATTGCAGGATATCTAGGCGCGGGGTCAGAGAGAGCGGTGATGTAGCGACGACGGCGCGACGTAGGCGCATACAATACAAAAATATTGCAGGATATCTATGGGCGTGAACTGAGAGATATCGACAGCGACGCAACCTAGGCGCATACAATATAAAAAATATTGCAGGATATCTAGGCGCGGGGTCAGAGAGAGCGGTGATGTAGCGACGACGGCGCGACCTAGGCGCATATAATACAAAAATATTGCAGGATATCTAGGCGCTGGGTCAGAGAGAGCGGTTATTTAGCGACGACGGCGCGACCTAGGCGCATACAATACAAAAATATTGCATGATATCTATGGGCGTGGACTGAGAGATATCGAAGGCGACGCAACTAGGCGCATACAATATAAAAAATATTGCAGGATATCTAGGCGCGGGGTCAGAGAGAGCGGTGATGTAGTGACGACGGCGCGACCTAGGCGCATACAATACAAAAATATTGCAGGATATCTATGGGCGGGGACTGAGAGATATCGACGGCGACGCAACCTAGGCGCATACAATATAAAAAATATTGCTGGATATCTAGGCGCGGGGTCAGAGAGAGCGGTGATGTAGCGACGACGGCCCGAAATAGGCGCATACAATACAAAAATTTTGCAGGATATCTAGGCGTGGGGTCAGAGAGTGGTAATGTAGCGACGACGGCGCGTCCTAGGCGAATAAAATACAAAAACATCGCAGGTTATCTAGGCGCGGGGTCAGAGAGAGCGGTGATGTAGCGACGACGGCCCGAAATAGGCGCATACAATACAAAAATATTGCAGGATATCTAGGCGTGGGATCAGAGAGAGGTAATGTAGCGACGACGGCGCGTCCTAGGCGCATACAATACTAAAATATTGCAGGATATCTAGGCGCGGGGTCAGAGAGAGCGGTGATGTAGCGACGACGGCGCGACCTAGGTGCATACAATACAAAAATATTGCAGGATATCTATGGGCATGAACTGAGAGATATCGACGGCGACGCAACCTAGGCGCATACAATATAAAAAATATTACAGGATATGTAGGCGCGGGGTCAGAGAGAGCGGTGATGTAGCGACGACGGCGCGACCTAGGCGCATATAATACAAAAATATTGCAGGATATCTAGGCGCGGGGTCAGAGAGAGCGGTTATTTAGCGATGACGGCGCGACCTAGGCGCATACAATACAAAAATATTGCATGATATCTATGGGCGTGGACTGAGAGATATCGACGGCGACGCAACCTAGGCGCATACAATATAAAAAATATTACAGGATATGTAGGCGCGGGGTCAGAGAGAGCGGTGATGTAGCGACGACGGCGCGACCTAGGCGCATATAATACAAAAATATTGCAGGATATCTAGGCGCGGGGTCAGAGAGAGCGGTTATTTAGCGATGACGGCGCGACCTAGGCGCATACAATACAAAAATATTGCATGATATCTATGGGCGTGGACTGAGAGATATCGACGGCGACGCAACCTAGGCGCATACAATATAAAAAATATTACAGGATATGTAGGCGCGGGGTCAGAGAGAGCGGTGATGTAGCGACGACGGCGCGACCTAGGCGCATATAATACAAAAATATTTCAGGATATCTAGGCGCGGGGTCAGAGAGAGCGGTGATGTAGCGACGACGGCGCGACCTAGGCGCATACAATACAATAATATTGCAGTATATCTATGGGCGGGGACTGAGAGATATCGACGGCGACGCGACCTAGACGCATACAATATAAAAAATATTGCAGGATATCTTGGCGCGGGGTCAGAGAGAGCGGTGATGTAGCGACGATGGCGCGACCTAGACGCATACAATACAAAAATATTGTAGGATATCTATTGGCGTGGACTGAGACATATCGACGGCGACGCAACCTAGGTGCATACAATATAAAAAATATTGCAGGAGATCTAGGCGCGGGGTCAGAGAGAGCGGTGATGTAGCAACGATGGCGCGACCTAGGCGCATAAAATACAAAAATATTGCAGGATATCTAGGCGCGGGGTCAGAGAGAGCGGTGATGTAGCGACGACGGCGCGACCTAGGCGCATACAATACAAAAATATTGCAGGATATCTATGGGCGTGGACTGAGACATATCGACGGCGACGCAACCTAGGCGCATACAATATAAAAAATATTGCAGAATATCTAGGTGCGGGGTCAGAGAGAGCGGTGATGTAGCGACGACGGCGCGACCTAGACGCATACAATATAAAAAATATTGCAGAATATCTAGGTGCGGGGTCAGAGAGAGCGGTGATGTAGCGACGACGGCGCGACCTAGGCGCATACAATACTAAATTATTGCAGGATATCTAGGCGCTGGGTCAGAGAGAGCGGTGATGTAGCGCATACAATACAAAAATATTGCAGGATATCTATGGGCGGGGACTGAGAGATATCGACGGCGACGCAACCTAGGCGCATACAATATAAAAAATATTGCTGGATATCTAGGCGCGGGGTCAGAGAGAGCGGTGATATAGCGACGACGGCCCGAAATAGGCGCATGCAATACAAAAATATTGCAGGATATCTAGGCGTGGGGTCAGAGAGAGGTAATGTAGCGACGACGGCGCGTCCTAGGCGAATAAAATACAAAAACATCGCAGGTTATTTAGGCGCGGGGTCAGAGAGAGCGGTGATGTAGCGACGACGGCCCGAAATAGGCGCATACAATACAAAAATATTGCAGGATATCTATGGGCGTGAACTGAGAGATATCGACAGCGACGCAACCTAGGCGCATACAATATAAAAAATATTGCAGGATATCTAGACGCGGGGATCAGAGAGAGCGGTGATGTAGCGACGACGGCGCGACCTAGGCGCATACAATACAAAAATATTGCAGGATATCTATGGGCGGGGACTGAGAGATATCGACGGCGACGCAACCTAGGCGCATACAATATAAAAAATATTGCTGGATATCTAGGCGCGGGGTCAGAGAGAGCGGTTATTTAGCGACGACGGCGCGACCTAGGCGCATACAATACAAAAATATTGCATGATATCTATGGGCGTGGACTGAGAGATATCGACGGCGACGCAACCTAGGCGCATACAATATAAAAAATATTGCAGGATATCTAGGCGCGAGGTCAGAGAGAGCGGTGATGTAGCGACGACGGCGCGACCTAGGCGCATACAATACAAAAATATTGCAGGATATCTAGGCGCGGGGTCAGAGAGAGCGGTTATTTAGCGATGACGGCGCGACCTAGGCGCATACAATACAAAAATATTGCATGATATCTATGGGCGTGGACTGAGAGATATCGACGGCGACGCAACCTAGGCGCATACAATATAAAAAATATTACAGGATATGTAGGCGCGGGGTCAGAGAGAGCGGTTATTTAGCGTCGACGGCGCGACCTAGGCGCACATAATACAAAAATATTGCAGGATATCTAGGCGCGGGGTCAGAGAGAGCGGTTATTTAGCGATGACGGCGCGACCTAGGCGCATACAATACAAAAATATTGCATGATATCTATGGGCGTGAACTGAGAGATATCGACGGCGACGCAACCTAGGCGCATACAATATAAAAAATATTGCAGGATATCTAGGCGTGGGCACAGAGAGAGCGGTTATTTAGCGTCGACGGCGCGACCTAGGCGCATAAAATACAAAAATATTGCAGGATATCTATGGGCGTGGACTAAGAGATATCGACGGCGACGCAACCTAGGCGCATACAATATAAAAAATATTGCAGGATATATAGGCGCGGGGTCAGAGAGAGCGGTGATGTAGCGACGACGGCGCGACCTAGGCGCATACAATACAAAAATATTGCAGGATATCTAGGCGCGGGGTCAGAGAGAGCGGTGATGTAGCGACGACGGCGCGACGTAGGCGCATACAATACAAAAATATTGCAGGATATCTATGGGCGTGAACTGAGAGATATCGACAGCGACGCAACCTAGGCGCATACAATATAAAAAATATTGCAGGATATCTAGGCGCGGGGTCAGAGAGAGCGGTGATGTAGCGACGACGGCGCGACCTAGGCGCATATAATACAAAAATATTGCAGGATATCTAGGCGCTGGGTCAGAGAGAGCGGTTATTTAGCGACGACGGCGCGACCTAGGCGCATACAATACAAAAATATTGCATGATATCTATGGGCGTGGACTGAGAGATATCGAAGGCGACGCAACTAGGCGCATACAATATAAAAAATATTGCAGGATATCTAGGCGCGGGGTCAGAGAGAGCGGTGATGTAGTGACGACGGCGCGACCTAGGCGCATACAATACAAAAATATTGCAGGATATCTATGGGCGGGGACTGAGAGATATCGACGGCGACGCAACCTAGGCGCATACAATATAAAAAATATTGCTGGATATCTAGGCGCGGGGTCAGAGAGAGCGGTGATGTAGCGACGACGGCCCGAAATAGGCGCATACAATACAAAAATTTTGCAGGATATCTAGGCGTGGGGTCAGAGAGTGGTAATGTAGCGACGACGGCGCGTCCTAGGCGAATAAAATACAAAAACATCGCAGGTTATCTAGGCGCGGGGTCAGAGAGAGCGGTGATGTAGCGACGACGGCCCGAAATAGGCGCATACAATACAAAAATATTGCAGGATATCTAGGCGTGGGATCAGAGAGAGGTAATGTAGCGACGACGGCGCGTCCTAGGCGCATACAATACTAAAATATTGCAGGATATCTAGGCGCGGGGTCAGAGAGAGCGGTGATGTAGCGACGACGGCGCGACCTAGGTGCATACAATACAAAAATATTGCAGGATATCTATGGGCATGAACTGAGAGATATCGACGGCGACGCAACCTAGGCGCATACAATATAAAAAATATTACAGGATATGTAGGCGCGGGGTCAGAGAGAGCGGTGATGTAGCGACGACGGCGCGACCTAGGCGCATATAATACAAAAATATTGCAGGATATCTAGGCGCGGGGTCAGAGAGAGCGGTTATTTAGCGATGACGGCGCGACCTAGGCGCATACAATACAAAAATATTGCATGATATCTATGGGCGTGGACTGAGAGATATCGACGGCGACGCAACCTAGGCGCATACAATATAAAAAATATTACAGGATATGTAGGCGCGGGGTCAGAGAGAGCGGTGATGTAGCGACGACGGCGCGACCTAGGCGCATATAATACAAAAATATTGCAGGATATCTAGGCGCGGGGTCAGAGAGAGCGGTTATTTAGCGATGACGGCGCGACCTAGGCGCATACAATACAAAAATATTGCATGATATCTATGGGCGTGGACTGAGAGATATCGACGGCGACGCAACCTAGGCGCATACAATATAAAAAATATTACAGGATATGTAGGCGCGGGGTCAGAGAGAGCGGTGATGTAGCGACGACGGCGCGACCTAGGCGCATATAATACAAAAATATTTCAGGATATCTAGGCGCGGGGTCAGAGAGAGCGGTGATGTAGCGACGACGGCGCGACCTAGGCGCATACAATACAATAATATTGCAGTATATCTATGGGCGGGGACTGAGAGATATCGACGGCGACGCGACCTAGACGCATACAATATAAAAAATATTGCAGGATATCTTGGCGCGGGGTCAGAGAGAGCGGTGATGTAGCGACGATGGCGCGACCTAGACGCATACAATACAAAAATATTGTAGGATATCTATTGGCGTGGACTGAGACATATCGACGGCGACGCAACCTAGGTGCATACAATATAAAAAATATTGCAGGAGATCTAGGCGCGGGGTCAGAGAGAGCGGTGATGTAGCAACGATGGCGCGACCTAGGCGCATAAAATACAAAAATATTGCAGGATATCTAGGCGCGGGGTCAGAGAGAGCGGTGATGTAGCGACGACGGCGCGACCTAGGCGCATACAATACAAAAATATTGCAGGATATCTATGGGCGTGGACTGAGACATATCGACGGCGACGCAACCTAGGCGCATACAATATAAAAAATATTGCAGAATATCTAGGTGCGGGGTCAGAGAGAGCGGTGATGTAGCGACGACGGCGCGACCTAGACGCATACAATATAAAAAATATTGCAGAATATCTAGGTGCGGGGTCAGAGAGAGCGGTGATGTAGCGACGACGGCGCGACCTAGGCGCATACAATACTAAATTATTGCAGGATATCTAGGCGCTGGGTCAGAGAGAGCGGTGATGTAGCGCATACAATACAAAAATATTGCAGGATATCTATGGGCGGGGACTGAGAGATATCGACGGCGACGCAACCTAGGCGCATACAATATAAAAAATATTGCTGGATATCTAGGCGCGGGGTCAGAGAGAGCGGTGATATAGCGACGACGGCCCGAAATAGGCGCATGCAATACAAAAATATTGCAGGATATCTAGGCGTGGGGTCAGAGAGAGGTAATGTAGCGACGACGGCGCGTCCTAGGCGAATAAAATACAAAAACATCGCAGGTTATTTAGGCGCGGGGTCAGAGAGAGCGGTGATGTAGCGACGACGGCCCGAAATAGGCGCATACAATACAAAAATATTGCAGGATATCTATGGGCGTGAACTGAGAGATATCGACAGCGACGCAACCTAGGCGCATACAATATAAAAAATATTGCAGGATATCTAGACGCGGGGATCAGAGAGAGCGGTGATGTAGCGACGACGGCGCGACCTAGGCGCATACAATACAAAAATATTGCAGGATATCTATGGGCGGGGACTGAGAGATATCGACGGCGACGCAACCTAGGCGCATACAATATAAAAAATATTGCTGGATATCTAGGCGCGGGGTCAGAGAGAGCGGTTATTTAGCGACGACGGCGCGACCTAGGCGCATACAATACAAAAATATTGCATGATATCTATGGGCGTGGACTGAGAGATATCGACGGCGACGCAACCTAGGCGCATACAATATAAAAAATATTGCAGGATATCTAGGCGCGAGGTCAGAGAGAGCGGTGATGTAGCGACGACGGCGCGACCTAGGCGCATACAATACAAAAATATTGCAGGATATCTATGGGCGGGGACTGAGAGATATCGACGGCGACGCAACCTAGGCGCATATAATACAAAAATATTGCAGGATATCTAGGCGCGGGGTCAGAGAGAGCGGTTATTTAGCGACGACGGCGCGACCTAGGCGCATACAATACAAAAATATTGCATGATATCTATGGGCGTGGACTGAGAGATATCGACGGCGACGCAACCTAGGCGCATACAATATAAAAAATATTGCAGGATATCTAGGCGCGGGGTCAGAGAGAGCGGTGATGTAGCGACGACGGCGCGACCTAGGCGCATACAATACAAAAATATTGCAGGATATCTATGGGCGGGGACTGAGAGATATCGATGGCGACGCAACCTAGGCGCATACAATATAAAAAATATTGCTGGATATCTAGGCGCGGGGTCAGAGAGAGCGGTGATGTAGCGACGACGGCCCGAAATAGGCGCATACAATACAAAAATATTGCAGGATATCTAGGCGTGGGGTCAGAGAGAGGTAATGTAGCAACGACGGCGCGTCCCAGGCGAATAAAATACAAAAACATCGCAGGTTATCTAGGCGCGGGGTCAGAGAGAGCGGTGATGTAGCGACGACGGCCCGAAATAGGCGCATACAATACAAAAATATTGCAGGATATCTAGGCGTGGGATCAGAGGGAGGTAATGTAGCGACGACGGCGCGTCCTAGGCGCATACAATACTAAAATATTGCAGGATATCTAGGCGCGGGGTCAGAGAGAGCGGTGATGTAGCGACGACGGCGCGACCTAGGTGCATACAATACAAAAATATTGCAGGATATCTATGGGCGTGAACTGAGAGATATCGACGGCGACGCAACCTAGGCGCATACAATATAAAAAATATTGCAGGATATCTAGGCGCGGGGTCAGAGAGAGCGGTGATGTAGCGACGACGGCGCGACCTAGGCGCATACAATACAAAAATATTGCAGGATATCTATGGGCGGGGACTGAGAGATATCGACGGCGACGCAACCTAGGCGCATACAATATAAAAAATATTGCTGGATATCTAGGCGCGGGGTCAGAGAGAGCGGTTATTTAGCGACGACGGCGCGACCTAGGCGCATACAATACAAAAATATTGCAGGATATCTAGGCGTGGGATCAGAGGGAGGTAATGTAGCGACGACGGCGCGTCCTAGGCGAATAAAATACAAAAACATCGCAGGTTATTTAGGCGCGGGGTCAGAGAGAGCGGTGATGTAGCGACGACGACCCGAAATAGGCGCATACAATACAAAAATATTGCAGGATATCTAGGCGTGGGATCAGAGAGAGGTAATGTAGCGACGACGGCGCGTCCTAGGCGCATACAATACTAAAATATTGCAGGATATCTAGGCGCGGGGTCAGAGAGAGCGGTGATGTAGCGACGACGGCGCGACCTAGGCGCATACAATACAAAAATATTGCAGGATATCTATGGGCGTGAACTGAGAGATATCGACAGCGACGCAACCTAGGCGCATACAATATAAAAAATATTGCAGGATATCTAGACGCGGGGATCAGAGAGAGCGGTGATGTAGCGACGACGGCGCGACCTAGGCGCATACAATACAAAAATATTGCAGGATATCTATGGGCGGGGACTGAGAGATATCGACGGCGACGCAACCTAGGCGCATACAATATAAAAAATATTGCTGGATATCTAGGCGCGGGGTCAGAGAGAGCGGTTATTTAGCGACGACGGCGCGACCTAGGCGCATACAATACAAAAATATTGCATGATATCTATGGGCGTGGACTGAGAGATATCGACGGCGACGCAACCTAGGCGCATACAATATAAAAAATATTGCAGGATATCTAGGCGCGGGGTCAGAGAGAGCGGTGATGTAGCGACGACGGCGCGACCTAGGCGCATACAATACAAAAATATTGCAGGATATCTATTGACGGGGACTGAGAGATATCGACGGCGACGCAACCTAGGCGCATATAATACAAAAATATTGCAGGATATCTAGGCGCGGGGTCAGAGAGAGCGGTTATTTAGCGACGACGGGGCGACCTAGGCGCATACAATACAAAAATATTGCATGATATCTATGGGCGTGGACTGAGAGATATCGACGGCGACGCAACCTAGGCGCATACAATATAAAAAATATTGCAGGATATCTAGGCGCGGGGTCAGAGAGAGCGGTTATTTAGCGACGACGGCGCGACCTAGGCGCATACAATACAAAAATATTGCAGGATATCTATGGGCGGGGACTGAGAGATATCGACGGCGACGCAACCTAGGCGCATACAATATAAAAAATATTGCTGGATATCTAGGCGCGGGGTCAGAGAGAGCGGTTATTTAGCGACGACGGCGCGACCTAGGCGCATACAATACAAAAATATTGCATGATATCTATGGGCGTGGACTGAGAGATATCGACGGCGACGCAACCTAGGCGCATACAATATAAAAAATATTGCAGGATATCTAGGCGCGGGGTCAGAGAGAGCGGTGATGTAGCGACGACGGCGCGACCTAGGCGCATACAATACAAAAATATTGCAGGATATCTATGGGCGGGGACTGAGAGATATCGACGGCGACGCAACCTAGGCGCATATAATACAAAAATATTGCAGGATATCTAGGCGCGGGGTCAGAGAGAGCGGTTATTTAGCGACGACGGCGCGACCTAGGCGCATACAATACAAAAATATTGCATGATATCTATGGGCGTGGACTGAGAGATATCGACGGCGACGCAACCTAGGCGCATACAATATAAAAAATATTGCAGGATATCTAGGCGCGGGGTCAGAGAGAGCGGTGATGTAGCGACGTTGGCGCGACCTAGGCGCATACAATACAAAAATATTGCAGGATATCTATGGGCGGGGACTGAGAGATATCGACGGCGACGCAACCTAGGCGCATACAATATAAAAAATATTGCTGGATATCTAGGCGCGGGGTCAGAGAGAGCGGTGATGTAGCGACGACGGCCCGAAATAGGCGCATACAATACAAAAATATTGCAGGATATCTAGGCGTGGGGTCAGAGAGAGGTAATGTAGCGACGACGGCGCGTCCCAGGCGAATAAAATACAAAAACATCGCAGGTTATCTAGGCGCGGGGTCAGAGAGAGCGGTGATGTAGCGACGACGGCCCGAAATAGGCGCATACAATACAAAAATATTGCAGGATATCTAGGCGTGGGATCAGAGGGAGGTAATGTAGCGACGACGGCGCGTCCTAGGCGCATACAATACTAAAATATTGCAGGATATCTAGGCGCGGGGTCAGAGAGAGCGGTGATGTAGCGACGACGGCGCGACCTAGGTGCATACAATACAAAAATATTGCAGGATATCTATGGGCGTGAACTGAGAGATATCGACGGCGACGCAACCTAGGCGCATACAATATAAAAAATATTGCAGGATATCTAGGCGCGGGGTCAGAGAGAGCGGTGATGTAGCGACGACGGCGCGACCTAGGCGCATACAATACAAAAATATTGCAGGATATCTATGGGCGGGGACTGAGAGATATCGACGGCGACGCAACCTAGGCGCATACAATATAAAAAATATTGCTGGATATCTAGGCGCGGGGTCAGAGAGAGCGGTTATTTAGCGACGACGGCGCGACCTAGGCGCATACAATACAAAAATATTGCAGGATATCTAGGCGTGGGATCAGAGGGAGGTAATGTAGCGACGACGGCGCGTCCTAGGCGAATAAAATACAAAAACATCGCAGGTTATTTAGGCGCGGGGTCAGAGAGAGCGGTGATGTAGCGACGACGGCCCGAAATAGGCGCATACAATACAAAAATATTGCAGGATATCTAGGCGTGGGATCAGAGAGAGGTAATGTAGCGACGACGGCGCGTCCTAGGCGCATACAATACTAAAATATTGCAGGATATCTAGGCGCGGGGTCAGAGAGAGCGGTGATGTAGCGACGACGGCGCGACCTAGGCGCATACAATACAAAAATATTGCAGGATATCTATGGGCGTGAACTGAGAGATATCGACAGCGACGCAACCTAGGCGCATACAATATAAAAAATATTGCAGGATATCTAGACGCGGGGATCAGAGAGAGCGGTGATGTAGCGACGACGGCGCGACCTAGGCGCATACAATACAAAAATATTGCAGGATATCTATGGGCGGGGACTGAGAGATATCGACGGCGACGCAACCTAGGCGCATACAATATAAAAAATATTGCTGGATATCTAGGCGCGGGGTCAGAGAGAGCGGTTATTTAGCGACGACGGCGCGACCTAGGCGCATACAATACAAAAATATTGCATGATATCTATGGGCGTGGACTGAGAGATATCGACGGCGACGCAACCTAGGCGCATACAATATAAAAAATATTGCAGGATATCTAGGCGCGGGGTCAGAGAGAGCGGTGATGTAGCGACGACGGCGCGACCTAGGCGCATACAATACAAAAATATTGCAGGATATCTATGGGCGGGGACTGAGAGATATCGACGGCGACGCAACCTAGGCGCATATAATACAAAAATATTGCAGGATATCTAGGCGCGGGGTCAGAGAGAGCGGTTATTTAGCGACGACGGCGCGACCTAGGCGCATACAATACAAAAATATTGCATGATATCTATGGGCGTGGACTGAGAGATATCGACGGCGACGCAACCTAGGCGCATACAATATAAAAAATATTGCAGGATATCTAGGCGCGGGGTCAGAGAGAGCGGTGATGTAGCGACGACGGCGCGACCTAGGCGCATACAATACAAAAATATTGCAGGATATCTATGGGCGGGGACTGAGAGATATCGACGGCGACGCAACCTAGGCGCATACAATATAAAAAATATTGCTGGATATCTAGGCGCGGGGTCAGAGAGAGCGGTGATATAGCGACGACGGCCCGAAATAGGCGCATGCAATACAAAAATATTGCAGGATATCTAGGCGTGGGGTCAGAGAGAGGTAATGTAGCGACGACGGCGCGTCCTAGGCGAATAAAATACAAAAACATCGCAGGTTATTTAGGCGCGGGGTCAGAGAGAGCGGTGATGTAGCGACGACGGCCCGAAATAGGCGCATACAATACAAAAATATTGCAGGATATCTAGGCGTGGGATCAGAGAGAGGTAATGTAGCGACGACGGCGCGTCCTAGGCGCATACAATACTAAAATATTGCAGGATATCTAGGCGCGGGGTCAGAGAGAGCGGTGATGTAGCGACGACGGCGCGACCTAGGTGCATACAATACAAAAATATTGCAGGATATCTATGGGCGTGAACTGAGAGATATCGACGCCGACGCAACCTAGGCGCATACAATATAAAAAATATTGCAGGATATCTAGGCGCGGGGTCAGAGGGAGCGGTGATGTAGCGACGACGGCGCGACCGAGGCGCATATAATACAAAAATATTTCAGGATATCTAGGCGCGGGGTCAGAGAGAGCGGTGATGTAGCGACGATGGCGCGACCTAGACGCATACAATACAATAATATTGCAGGATATCTATGGGCGGGGACTGAGAGATATCGACGGCGACGCGACCTAGACGCATACAATATAAAAAATATTGCAGGACATCTTGGCGCGGGGTCAGAGAGAGCGGTGATGTAGCGACGACGGCGCGACCTAGGCGCATACAATACAAAAATATTGCAGGATATCTATGGGCGTGAACTGAGAGATATCGACAGCGACGCAACCTAGGCGCATACAATATAAAAAATATTGCAGGATATCTAGGCGCGGGGTCAGAGAGAGCGGTGATGTAGCGACGACGGCGCGACCTAGGCGCATACAATACAAAAATATTGCAGGATATCTATGGGCGGGGACTGAGAGATATCGACGGCGACGCAACCTAGGCGCATACAATATAAAAAATATTGCTGGATATCTAGGCGCGGGGTCAGAGAGAGCGGTGATGTAGCGACGACGGCCCGAAATAGGCGCATACAATACAAAAATATTGCAGGATATCTAGGCGTGGGGTCAGAGAGAGGTAATGTAGCGACGACGGCGCGTCCCAGGCGAATAAAATACAAAAACATCGCAGGTTATCTAGGCGCGGGGTCAGAGAGAGCGGTAATGTAGCGACGACGGCCCGAAATAGGCGCATACAATACAAAAATATTGCAGGATATCTAGGCGTGGGATCAGAGAGAGGTAATGTAGCGACGACGGCGCGTCCTAGGCGCATACAATACTAAAATATTGCAGGATATCTAGGCGCGGGGTCAGAGAGAGCGGTGATGTAGCGACGACCGCGCGACCTAGGCGCATACAATACAAAAATATTGCAGGATATCTATGGGCGGGGACTGAGAGTTATCGTCGGCGACGCAACCTAGGCGCATGCAATATAAAAAATATTGCAGGATATCTAGGCGCGGGGTCAGAGAGCGGTGATGTAGCGATGACGGCGCGACCTAGGCGCATACAATACAAAAATATTGCAGGACATCTAGGCGCGGGGTCAGAGAGAGCGGTGATGTAGTGACGACGGCGCGAGCTAGGCGCATACAATACAAAAATATTGCAGGATATCTAGGCGCGGGGTCAGAGAGAGCGGTTATTTAGCGATGACGGCGCGACCTAGGCGCATACAATACAAAAATATTGCATGATATCTATGGGCGTGGACTGAGAGATATCGACGGCGACGCAACCTAGGCGCATACAATATAAAAAATATTACAGGATATGTAGGCGCGGGGTCAGAGAGAGCGGTGATGTAGCGACGACGGCGCGACCTAGGCGCATATAATACAAAAATATTTCAGGATATCTAGGCGCGGGGTCAGAGAGAGCGGTGATGTAGCGACGACGGCGCGACCTAGGCGCATACAATACAATAATATTGCAGTATATCTATGGGCGGGGACTGAGAGATATCGACGGCGACGCGACCTAGACGCATACAATATAAAAAATATTGCAGGATATCTTGGCGCGGGGTCAGAGAGAGCGGTGATGTAGCGACGATGGCGCGACCTAGACGCATACAATACAAAAATATTGTAGGATATCTATTGGCGTGGACTGAGACATATCGACGGCGACGCAACCTAGGTGCATACAATATAAAAAATATTGCAGGAGATCTAGGCGCGGGGTCAGAGAGAGCGGTGATGTAGCAACGATGGCGCGACCTAGGCGCATAAAATACAAAAATATTGCAGGATATCTAGGCGCGGGGTCAGAGAGAGCGGTGATGTAGCGACGACGGCGCGACCTAGGCGCATACAATATTAAAATATTGCAGGATATCTTGGCGCGGGGTCAGAGAGAGCGGTGATGTAGCGACGATGGCGCGACCTAGACGCATACAATACAAAAATATTGTAGGATATCTATTGGCGTGGACTGAGACATATCGACGGCGACGCAACCTAGGTGCATACAATATAAAAAATATTGCAGGAGATCTAGGCGCGGGGTCAGAGAGAGCGGTGATGTAGCAACGATGGCGCGACCTAGGCGCATAAAATACAAAAATATTGCAGGATATCTAGGCGCGGGGTCAGAGAGAGCGGTGATGTAGCGACGACGGCGCGACCTAGGCGCATACAATACAAAAATATTGCAGGATATCTATGGGCGTGGACTGAGACATATCGACGGCGACGCAACCTAGGCGCATACAATATAAAAAATATTGCAGAATATCTAGGTGCGGGGTCAGAGAGAGCGGTGATGTAGCGACGACGGCGCGACCTAGACGCATACAATATAAAAAATATTGCAGAATATCTAGGTGCGGGGTCAGAGAGAGCGGTGATGTAGCGACGACGGCGCGACCTAGGCGCATACAATACTAAATTATTGCAGGATATCTAGGCGCTGGGTCAGAGAGAGCGGTGATGTAGCGCATACAATACAAAAATATTGCAGGATATCTATGGGCGGGGACTGAGAGATATCGACGGCGACGCAACCTAGGCGCATACAATATAAAAAATATTGCTGGATATCTAGGCGCGGGGTCAGAGAGAGCGGTGATATAGCGACGACGGCCCGAAATAGGCGCATGCAATACAAAAATATTGCAGGATATCTAGGCGTGGGGTCAGAGAGAGGTAATGTAGCGACGACGGCGCGTCCTAGGCGAATAAAATACAAAAACATCGCAGGTTATTTAGGCGCGGGGTCAGAGAGAGCGGTGATGTAGCGACGACGGCCCGAAATAGGCGCATACAATACAAAAATATTGCAGGATATCTATGGGCGTGAACTGAGAGATATCGACAGCGACGCAACCTAGGCGCATACAATATAAAAAATATTGCAGGATATCTAGACGCGGGGATCAGAGAGAGCGGTGATGTAGCGACGACGGCGCGACCTAGGCGCATACAATACAAAAATATTGCAGGATATCTATGGGCGGGGACTGAGAGATATCGACGGCGACGCAACCTAGGCGCATACAATATAAAAAATATTGCTGGATATCTAGGCGCGGGGTCAGAGAGAGCGGTTATTTAGCGACGACGGCGCGACCTAGGCGCATACAATACAAAAATATTGCATGATATCTATGGGCGTGGACTGAGAGATATCGACGGCGACGCAACCTAGGCGCATACAATATAAAAAATATTGCAGGATATCTAGGCGCGGGGTCAGAGAGAGCGGTGATGTAGCGACGACGGCGCGACCTAGGCGCATACAATACAAAAATATTGCAGGATATCTAGGCGTGGGATCAGAGAGAGGTAATGTAGCGACGACGGCGCGTCCTAGGCGCATACAATACTAAAATATTGCAGGATATCTAGGCGCGGGGTCAGAGAGAGCGGTGATGTAGCGACGACGGCGCGACCTAGGTGCATACAATACAAAAATATTGCAGGATATCTATGGGCGTGAACTGAGAGATATCGACGGCGACGCAACCTAGGCGCATACAATATAAAAAATATTACAGGATATGTAGGCGCGGGGTCAGAGAGAGCGGTGATGTAGCGACGACGGCGCGACCTAGGCGCATATAATACAAAAATATTGCAGGATATCTAGGCGCGGGGTCAGAGAGAGCGGTTATTTAGCGATGACGGCGCGACCTAGGCGCATACAATACAAAAATATTGCATGATATCTATGGGCGTGGACTGAGAGATATCGACGGCGACGCAACCTAGGCGCATACAATATAAAAAATATTACAGGATATGTAGGCGCGGGGTCAGAGAGAGCGGTTATTTAGCGTCGACGGCGCGACCTAGGCGCATATAATACAAAAATATTGCAGGATATCTAGGCGCGGGGTCAGAGAGAGCGGTTATTTAGCGATGACGGCGCGACCTAGGCGCATACAATACAAAAATATTGCATGATATCTATGGGCGTGAACTGAGAGATATCGACGGCGACGCAACCTAGGCGCATACAATATAAAAAATATTGCAGGATATCTAGGCGTGGGCACAGAGAGAGCGGTTATTTAGCGTCGACGGCGCGACCTAGGCGCATAAAATACAAAAATATTGCAGGATATCTATGGGCGTGGACTAAGAGATATCGACGGCGACGCAACCTA
Organism: Crataerina pallida; assembly: GCA_949710015.1. NCBI lineage: Eukaryota > Metazoa > Arthropoda > Insecta > Diptera > Hippoboscidae > Crataerina > Crataerina pallida. The sequence continues at coordinate 13,201,212 of OX453292.1, read as the reverse complement.
GGCGCATACAATATAAAAAATATTGCAGGATATATAGGCGCGGGGTCAGAGAGAGCGGTGATGTAGCGACGACGGCGCGACCTAGGCGCATACAATACAAAAATATTGCAGGATATCTAGGCGCGGGGTCAGAGAGAGCGGTGATGTAGCGACGACGGCGCGACGTAGGCGCATACAATACAAAAATATTGCAGGATATCTATGGGCGTGAACTGAGAGATATCGACAGCGACGCAACCTAGGCGCATACAATATAAAAAATATTGCAGGATATCTAGGCGCGGGGTCAGAGAGAGCGGTGATGTAGCGACGACGGCGCGACCTAGGCGCATATAATACAAAAATATTGCAGGATATCTAGGCGCGGGGTCAGAGAGAGCGGTTATTTAGCGACGACGGCGCGACCTAGGCGCATACAATACAAAAATATTGCATGATATCTATGGGCGTGGACTGAGAGATATCGAAGGCGACGCAACTAGGCGCATACAATATAAAAAATATTGCAGGATATCTAGGCGCGGGGTCAGAGAGAGCGGTGATGTAGTGACGACGGCGCGACCTAGGCGCATACAATACAAAAATATTGCAGGATATCTATGGGCGGGGACTGAGAGATATCGACGGCGACGCAACCTAGGCGCATACAATATAAAAAATATTGCTGGATATCTAGGCGCGGGGTCAGAGAGAGCGGTGATGTAGCGACGACGGCCCGAAATAGGCGCATACAATACAAAAATTTTGCAGGATATCTAGGCGTGGGGTCAGAGAGTGGTAATGTAGCGACGACGGCGCGTCCTAGGCGAATAAAATACAAAAACATCGCAGGTTATCTAGGCGCGGGGTCAGAGAGAGCGGTGATGTAGCGACGACGGCCCGAAATAGGCGCATACAATACAAAAATATTGCAGGATATCTAGGCGTGGGATCAGAGAGAGGTAATGTAGCGACGACGGCGCGTCCTAGGCGCATACAATACTAAAATATTGCAGGATATCTAGGCGCGGGGTCAGAGAGAGCGGTGATGTAGCGACGACGGCGCGACCTAGGTGCATACAATACAAAAATATTGCAGGATATCTATGGGCGTGAACTGAGAGATATCGACGGCGACGCAACCTAGGCGCATACAATATAAAAAATATTACAGGATATGTAGGCGCGGGGTCAGAGAGAGCGGTGATGTAGCGACGACGGCGCGACCTAGGCGCATATAATACAAAAATATTGCAGGATATCTAGGCGCGGGGTCAGAGAGAGCGGTTATTTAGCGATGACGGCGCGACCTAGGCGCATACAATACAAAAATATTGCATGATATCTATGGGCGTGGACTGAGAGATATCGACGGCGACGCAACCTAGGCGCATACAATATAAAAAATATTACAGGATATGTAGGCGCGGGGTCAGAGAGAGCGGTGATGTAGCGACGACGGCGCGACCTAGGCGCATATAATACAAAAATATTGCAGGATATCTAGGCGCGGGGTCAGAGAGAGCGGTTATTTAGCGATGACGGCGCGACCTAGGCGCATACAATACAAAAATATTGCATGATATCTATGGGCGTGGACTGAGAGATATCGACGGCGACGCAACCTAGGCGCATACAATATAAAAAATATTACAGGATATGTAGGCGCGGGGTCAGAGAGAGCGGTGATGTAGCGACGACGGCGCGACCTAGGCGCATATAATACAAAAATATTTCAGGATATCTAGGCGCGGGGTCAGAGAGAGCGGTGATGTAGCGACGACGGCGCGACCTAGGCGCATACAATACAATAATATTGCAGTATATCTATGGGCGGGGACTGAGAGATATCGACGGCGACGCGACCTAGACGCATACAATATAAAAAATATTGCAGGATATCTTGGCGCGGGGTCAGAGAGAGCGGTGATGTAGCGACGATGGCGCGACCTAGACGCATACAATACAAAAATATTGTAGGATATCTATTGGCGTGGACTGAGACATATCGACGGCGACGCAACCTAGGTGCATACAATATAAAAAATATTGCAGGAGATCTAGGCGCGGGGTCAGAGAGAGCGGTGATGTAGCAACGATGGCGCGACCTAGGCGCATAAAATACAAAAATATTGCAGGATATCTAGGCGCGGGGTCAGAGAGAGCGGTGATGTAGCGACGACGGCGCGACCTAGGCGCATACAATACAAAAATATTGCAGGATATCTATGGGCGTGGACTGAGACATATCGACGGCGACGCAACCTAGGCGCATACAATATAAAAAATATTGCAGAATATCTAGGTGCGGGGTCAGAGAGAGCGGTGATGTAGCGACGACGGCGCGACCTAGACGCATACAATATAAAAAATATTGCAGAATATCTAGGTGCGGGGTCAGAGAGAGCGGTGATGTAGCGACGACGGCGCGACCTAGGCGCATACAATACTAAATTATTGCAGGATATCTAGGCGCTGGGTCAGAGAGAGCGGTGATGTAGCGCATACAATACAAAAATATTGCAGGATATCTATGGGCGGGGACTGAGAGATATCGACGGCGACGCAACCTAGGCGCATACAATATAAAAAATATTGCTGGATATCTAGGCGCGGGGTCAGAGAGAGCGGTGATATAGCGACGACGGCCCGAAATAGGCGCATGCAATACAAAAATATTGCAGGATATCTAGGCGTGGGGTCAGAGAGAGGTAATGTAGCGACGACGGCGCGTCCTAGGCGAATAAAATACAAAAACATCGCAGGTTATTTAGGCGCGGGGTCAGAGAGAGCGGTGATGTAGCGACGACGGCCCGAAATAGGCGCATACAATACAAAAATATTGCAGGATATCTATGGGCGTGAACTGAGAGATATCGACAGCGACGCAACCTAGGCGCATACAATATAAAAAATATTGCAGGATATCTAGACGCGGGGATCAGAGAGAGCGGTGATGTAGCGACGACGGCGCGACCTAGGCGCATACAATACAAAAATATTGCAGGATATCTATGGGCGGGGACTGAGAGATATCGACGGCGACGCAACCTAGGCGCATACAATATAAAAAATATTGCTGGATATCTAGGCGCGGGGTCAGAGAGAGCGGTTATTTAGCGACGACGGCGCGACCTAGGCGCATACAATACAAAAATATTGCATGATATCTATGGGCGTGGACTGAGAGATATCGACGGCGACGCAACCTAGGCGCATACAATATAAAAAATATTGCAGGATATCTAGGCGCGGGGTCAGAGAGAGCGGTGATGTAGCGACGACGGCGCGACCTAGGCGCATACAATACAAAAATATTGCAGGATATCTATGGGCGGGGACTGAGAGATATCGACGGCGACACAACCTAGGCGCATATAATACAAAAATATTGCAGGATATCTAGGCGCGGGGTCAGAGAGAGCGGTTATTTAGCGACGACGGCGCGACCTAGGCGCATACAATACAAAAATATTGCATGATATCTATGGGCGTGGACTGAGAGATATCGACGGCGACGCAACCTAGGCGCATACAATATAAAAAATATTGCAGGATATCTAGGCGCGGGGTCAGAGAGAGCGGTGATGTAGCGACGACGGCGCGACCTAGGCGCATACAATACAAAAATATTGCAGGATATCTATGGGCGGGGACTGAGAGATATCGACGGCGACGCAACCTAGGCGCATACAATATAAAAAATATTGCTGGATATCTAGGCGCGGGGTCAGAGAGAGCGGTGATGTAGCGACGACGGCCCGAAATAGGCGCATACAATACAAAAATATTGCAGGATATCTAGGCGTGGGGTCAGAGAGAGGTAATGTAGCGACGACGGCGCGTCCCAGGCGAATAAAATACAAAAACATCGCAGGTTATCTAGGCGCGGGGTCAGAGAGAGCGGTGATGTAGCGACGACGGCCCGAAATAGGCGCATACAATACAAAAATATTGCAGGATATCTAGGCGTGGGATCAGAGGGAGGTAATGTAGCGACGACGGCGCGTCCTAGGCGCATACAATACTAAAATATTGCAGGATATCTAGGCGCGAGGTCAGAGAGAGCGGTGATGTAGCGACGACGGCGCGACCTAGGTGCATACAATACAAAAATATTGCAGGATATCTATGGGCGTGAACTGAGAGATATCGACGGCGACGCAACCTAGGCGCATACAATATAAAAAATATTGCAGGATATCTAGGCGCGGGGTCAGAGAGAGCGGTGATGTAGCGACGACGGCGCGACCTAGGCGCATACAATACAAAAATATTGCAGGATATCTATGGGCGGGGACTGAGAGATATCGACGGCGACGCAACCTAGGCGCATACAATATAAAAAATATTGCTGGATATCTAGGCGCGGGGTCAGAGAGAGCGGTTATTTAGCGACGACGGCGCGACCTAGGCGCATACAATACAAAAATATTGCAGGATATCTAGGCGTGGGATCAGAGGGAGGTAATGTAGCGACGACGGCGCGTCCTAGGCGAATAAAATACAAAAACATCGCAGGTTATTTAGGCGCGGGGTCAGAGAGAGCGGTGATGTAGCGACGACGACCCGAAATAGGCGCATACAATACAAAAATATTGCAGGATATCTAGGCGTGGGATCAGAGAGAGGTAATGTAGCGACGACGGCGCGTCCTAGGCGCATACAATACTAAAATATTGCAGGATATCTAGGCGCGGGGTCAGAGAGAGCGGTGATGTAGCGACGACGGCGCGACCTAGGCGCATACAATACAAAAATATTGCAGGATATCTATGGGCGTGAACTGAGAGATATCGACAGCGACGCAACCTAGGCGCATACAATATAAAAAATATTGCAGGATATCTAGACGCGGGGATCAGAGAGAGCGGTGATGTAGCGACGACGGCGCGACCTAGGCGCATACAATACAAAAATATTGCAGGATATCTATGGGCGGGGACTGAGAGATATCGACGGCGACGCAACCTAGGCGCATACAATATAAAAAATATTGCTGGATATCTAGGCGCGGGGTCAGAGAGAGCGGTTATTTAGCGACGACGGCGCGACCTAGGCGCATACAATACAAAAATATTGCATGATATCTATGGGCGTGGACTGAGAGATATCGACGGCGACGCAACCTAGCCGCATACAATATAAAAAATATTGCAGGATATCTAGGCGCGGGGTCAGAGAGAGCGGTGATGTAGCGACGACGGCGCGACCTAGGCGCATACAATACAAAAATATTGCAGGATATCTATGGGCGGGGACTGAGAGATATCGACGGCGACGCAACCTAGGCGCATATAATACAAAAATATTGCAGGATATCTAGGCGCGGGGTCAGAGAGAGCGGTTATTTAGCGACGACGGGGCGACCTAGGCGCATACAATACAAAAATATTGCATGATATCTATGGGCGTGGACTGAGAGATATCGACGGCGACGCAACCTAGGCGCATACAATATAAAAAATATTGCAGGATATCTAGGCGCGGGGTCAGAGAGAGCGGTTATTTAGCGACGACGGCGCGACCTAGGCGCATACAATACAAAAATATTGCAGGATATCTATGGGCGGGGACTGAGAGATATCGACGGCGACGCAACCTAGGCGCATACAATATAAAAAATATTGCTGGATATCTAGGCGCGGGGTCAGAGAGAGCGGTTATTTAGCGACGACGGCGCGACCTAGGCGCATACAATACAAAAATATTGCATGATATCTATGGGCGTGGACTGAGAGATATCGACGGCGACGCAACCTAGGCGCATACAATATAAAAAATATTGCAGGATATCTAGGCGCGGGGTCAGAGAGAGCGGTGATGTAGCGACGACGGCGCGACCTAGGCGCATACAATACAAAAATATTGCAGGATATCTATGGGCGGGGACTGAGAGATATCGACGGCGACGCAACCTAGGCGCATATAATACAAAAATATTGCAGGATATCTAGGCGCGGGGTCAGAGAGAGCGGTTATTTAGCGACGACGGCGCGACCTAGGCGCATACAATACAAAAATATTGCATGATATCTATGGGCGTGGACTGAGAGATATCGACGGCGACGCAACCTAGGCGCATACAATATAAAAAATATTGCAGGATATCTAGGCGCGGGGTCAGAGAGAGCGGTGATGTAGCGACGTTGGCGCGACCTAGGCGCATACAATACAAAAATATTGCAGGATATCTATGGGCGGGGACTGAGAGATATCGACGGCGACGCAACCTAGGCGCATACAATATAAAAAATATTGCTGGATATCTAGGCGCGGGGTCAGAGAGAGCGGTGATGTAGCGACGACGGCCCGAAATAGGCGCATACAATACAAAAATATTGCAGGATATCTAGGCGTGGGGTCAGAGAGAGGTAATGTAGCGACGACGGCGCGTCCCAGGCGAATAAAATACAAAAACATCGCAGGTTATCTAGGCGCGGGGTCAGAGAGAGCGGTGATGTAGCGACGACGGCCCGAAATAGGCGCATACAATACAAAAATATTGCAGGATATCTAGGCGTGGGATCAGAGGGAGGTAATGTAGCGACGACGGCGCGTCCTAGGCGCATACAATACTAAAATATTGCAGGATATCTAGGCGCGGGGTCAGAGAGAGCGGTGATGTAGCGACGACGGCGCGACCTAGGTGCATACAATACAAAAATATTGCAGGATATCTATGGGCGTGAACTGAGAGATATCGACGGCGACGCAACCTAGGCGCATACAATATAAAAAATATTGCAGGATATCTAGGCGCGGGGTCAGAGAGAGCGGTGATGTAGCGACGACGGCGCGACCTAGGCGCATACAATACAAAAATATTGCAGGATATCTATGGGCGGGGACTGAGAGATATCGACGGCGACGCAACCTAGGCGCATACAATATAAAAAATATTGCTGGATATCTAGGCGCGGGGTCAGAGAGAGCGGTTATTTAGCGACGACGGCGCGACCTAGGCGCATACAATACAAAAATATTGCAGGATATCTAGGCGTGGGATCAGAGGGAGGTAATGTAGCGACGACGGCGCGTCCTAGGCGAATAAAATACAAAAACATCGCAGGTTATTTAGGCGCGGGGTCAGAGAGAGCGGTGATGTAGCGACGACGGCCCGAAATAGGCGCATACAATACAAAAATATTGCAGGATATCTAGGCGTGGGATCAGAGAGAGGTAATGTAGCGACGACGGCGCGTCCTAGGCGCATACAATACTAAAATATTGCAGGATATCTAGGCGCGGGGTCAGAGAGAGCGGTGATGTAGCGACGACGGCGCGACCTAGGCGCATACAATACAAAAATATTGCAGGATATCTATGGGCGTGAACTGAGAGATATCGACAGCGACGCAACCTAGGCGCATACAATATAAAAAATATTGCAGGATATCTAGACGCGGGGATCAGAGAGAGCGGTGATGTAGCGACGACGGCGCGACCTAGGCGCATACAATACAAAAATATTGCAGGATATCTATGGGCGGGGACTGAGAGATATCGACGGCGACGCAACCTAGGCGCATACAATATAAAAAATATTGCTGGATATCTAGGCGCGGGGTCAGAGAGAGCGGTTATTTAGCGACGACGGCGCGACCTAGGCGCATACAATACAAAAATATTGCATGATATCTATGGGCGTGGACTGAGAGATATCGACGGCGACGCAACCTAGGCGCATACAATATAAAAAATATTGCAGGATATCTAGGCGCGGGGTCAGAGAGAGCGGTGATGTAGCGACGACGGCGCGACCTAGGCGCATACAATACAAAAATATTGCAGGATATCTATGGGCGGGGACTGAGAGATATCGACGGCGACGCAACCTAGGCGCATATAATACAAAAATATTGCAGGATATCTAGGCGCGGGGTCAGAGAGAGCGGTTATTTAGCGACGACGGCGCGACCTAGGCGCATACAATACAAAAATATTGCATGATATCTATGGGCGTGGACTGAGAGATATCGACGGCGACGCAACCTAGGCGCATACAATATAAAAAATATTGCAGGATATCTAGGCGCGGGGTCAGAGAGAGCGGTGATGTAGCGACGACGGCGCGACCTAGGCGCATACAATACAAAAATATTGCAGGATATCTATGGGCGGGGACTGAGAGATATCGACGGCGACGCAACCTAGGCGCATACAATATAAAAAATATTGCTGGATATCTAGGCGCGGGGTCAGAGAGAGCGGTGATATAGCGACGACGGCCCGAAATAGGCGCATGCAATACAAAAATATTGCAGGATATCTAGGCGTGGGGTCAGAGAGAGGTAATGTAGCGACGACGGCGCGTCCTAGGCGAATAAAATACAAAAACATCGCAGGTTATTTAGGCGCGGGGTCAGAGAGAGCGGTGATGTAGCGACGACGGCCCGAAATAGGCGCATACAATACAAAAATATTGCAGGATATCTAGGCGTGGGATCAGAGAGAGGTAATGTAGCGACGACGGCGCGTCCTAGGCGCATACAATACTAAAATATTGCAGGATATCTAGGCGCGGGGTCAGAGAGAGCGGTGATGTAGCGACGACGGCGCGACCTAGGTGCATACAATACAAAAATATTGCAGGATATCTATGGGCGTGAACTGAGAGATATCGACGCCGACGCAACCTAGGCGCATACAATATAAAAAATATTGCAGGATATCTAGGCGCGGGGTCAGAGGGAGCGGTGATGTAGCGACGACGGCGCGACCGAGGCGCATATAATACAAAAATATTTCAGGATATCTAGGCGCGGGGTCAGAGAGAGCGGTGATGTAGCGACGATGGCGCGACCTAGACGCATACAATACAATAATATTGCAGGATATCTATGGGCGGGGACTGAGAGATATCGACGGCGACGCGACCTAGACGCATACAATATAAAAAATATTGCAGGACATCTTGGCGCGGGGTCAGAGAGAGCGGTGATGTAGCGACGACGGCGCGACCTAGGCGCATACAATACAAAAATATTGCAGGATATCTAGGCGCGGGGTCAGAGAGAGCGGTGATGTAGCGACGACGGCGCGACGTAGGCGCATACAATACAAAAATATTGCAGGATATCTATGGGCGTGAACTGAGAGATATCGACAGCGACGCAACCTAGGCGCATACAATATAAAAAATATTGCAGGATATCTAGGCGCGGGGTCAGAGAGAGCGGTGATGTAGCGACGACGGCGCGACCTAGGCGCATACAATACAAAAATATTGCAGGATATCTATGGGCGGGGACTGAGAGATATCGACGGCGACGCAACCTAGGCGCATACAATATAAAAAATATTGCTGGATATCTAGGCGCGGGGTCAGAGAGAGCGGTGATGTAGCGACGACGGCCCGAAATAGGCGCATACAATACAAAAATATTGCAGGATATCTAGGCGTGGGGTCAGAGAGAGGTAATGTAGCGACGACGGCGCGTCCCAGGCGAATAAAATACAAAAACATCGCAGGTTATCTAGGCGCGGGGTCAGAGAGAGCGGTGATGTAGCGACGACGGCCCGAAATAGGCGCATACAATACAAAAATATTGCAGGATATCTAGGCGTGGGATCAGAGAGAGGTAATGTAGCGACGACGGCGCGTCCTAGGCGCATACAATACTAAAATATTGCAGGATATCTAGGCGCGGGGTCAGAGAGAGCGGTGATGTAGCGACGACCGCGCGACCTAGGCGCATACAATACAAAAATATTGCAGGATATCTATGGGCGGGGACTGAGAGTTATCGTCGGCGACGCAACCTAGGCGCATGCAATACAAAAAATATTGCAGGATATCTAGGCGCGGGGTCAGAGAGCGGTGATGTAGCGATGACGGCGCGACCTAGGCGCATACAATACAAAAATATTGCAGGACATCTAGGCGCGGGGTCAGAGAGAGCGGTGATGTAGTGACGACGGCGCGAGCTAGGCGCATACAATACAAAAATATTGCAGGATATCCAGGCGCGGGTTCAGAGAGAGCGATGATGTAATGACGACGACGGGACCTAGGTGCATACAATACAAAAATATTACAGGATATCTAGGCGCGGGGTCAGAGAGAGCGATGATGTAGCGACGACGGCGCGACCTAGGCGCATACAATATTAAAATATTGCAGGATATCTTGGCGCGGGGTCAGAGAGAGCGGTGATGTAGCGACGACGGCGCGACCTAGGCGCATACAATACAAAAATATTGCAGGACATCTAGGCGCGGGGTCAGAGAGAGCGATGATGTAATGACGACGACGGGACCTAGGTGCATACAATACAAAAACATCGCAGGATATCTAGGCGTGCGGTCAGAGAGCGGTGATGTAGCGACGATGGCGCGACCTAGGCGCATACAATACAAAAATATTGCATGATATCTATGGGCGTGGACTGAGAGATATCGAAGGCGACGCAACTAGGCGCATACAATATAAAAAATATTGCAGGATATCTAGGCGCGGGGTCAGAGAGAGCGGTGATGTAGTGACGACGGCGCGACCTAGGCGCATACAATACAAAAATATTGCAGGATATCTATGGGCGGGGACTGAGAGAGCGGTTATTTAGCGACGACGGCGCGACCTAGGCGCATACAATACAAAAATATTGCATGATATCTATGGGCGTGGACTGAGAGATATCGAAGGCGACGCAACTAGGCGCATACAATATAAAAAATATTGCAGGATATCTAGGCGCGGGGTCAGAGAGAGCGGTGATGTAGTGACGACGGCGCGACCTAGGCGCATACAATACAAAAATATTGCAGGATATCTATGGGCGGGGACTGAGAGATATCGACGGCGACGCAACCTAGGCGCATACAATATAAAAAATATTGCTGGATATCTAGGCGCGGGGTCAGAGAGAGCGGTGATGTAGCGACGACGGCCCGAAATAGGCGCATACAATACAAAAATTTTGCAGGATATCTAGGCGTGGGGTCAGAGAGTGGTAATGTAGCGACGACGGCGCGACCTAGGCGCATACAATACAAAAATATTGCAGGATATCTATGGGCGGGGACTGAGAGATATCGACGGCGACGCAACCTAGGCGCATACAATATAAAAAATATTGCTGGATATCTAGGCGCGGGGTCAGAGAGAGCGGTGATGTAGCGACGACGGCCCGAAATAGGCGCATACAATACAAAAATTTTGCAGGATATCTAGGCGTGGGGTCAGAGAGTGGTAATGTAGCGACGACGGCGCGTCCTAGGCGAATAAAATACAAAAACATCGCAGGTTATCTAGGCGCGGGGTCAGAGAGAGCGGTGATGTAGCGACGACGGCCCGAAATAGGCGCATACAATACAAAAATATTGCAGGATATCTAGGCGTGGGATCAGAGAGAGGTAATGTAGCGATGACGGCGCGACCTAGGCGCATACAATACAAAAATATTGCAGGACATCTAGGCGCGGGGTCAGAGAGAGCGGTGATGTAGCGACGACGGCGCGAGCTAGGCGCATACAATACAAAAATATTGCAGGATATCCAGGCGCGGGTTCAGAGAGAGCGATGATGTAATGACGACGACGGGACCTAGGTGCATACAATACAAAAATATTACAGGATATCTAGGCGCGGGGTCAGAGAGAGCGATGATGTAGCGACGACGGCGCGACCTAGGCGCATACAATATTAAAATATTGCAGGATATCTTGGCGCGGGGTCAGAGAGAGCGGTGATGTAGCGACGACGGCGCGACCTAGGCGCATACAATACAAAAATATTGCAGGACATCTAGGCGCGGGGTCAGAGAGAGCGATGATGTAATGACGACGACGGGACCTAGGTGCATACAATACAAAAACATCGCAGGATATCTAGGCGCGCGGTCAGAGAGCGGTGATGTAGCGACGATGGCGCAACTTAGGCGCATACAATACAAAAATATTGCAGGGTATTTTGGCGCGGGGTCAGAGAGAGCGATGATGTAATGACGACGACGGGACCTAGGTGCATACAATACAAAAATATTGCATGATATCTAGGCGCGGGGTCAGAGAGAGCGGTAATGTACCGACGACGGCGCGACCTAGGCGCATATAATACAAAAATATTGCAGGGTATCTATGGGCGTGAACTGAGAGATATCGACGGCGACGCAACCTAGGCGCATACAATATAAAAAATATTGCAGGATATCTAGGCGTGGGCACAGAGAGAGCGGTTATTTAGCGTCGACGGCGCGACCTAGGCGCATAAAATACAAAAATATTGCAGGATATCTATGGGCGTGGACTAAGAGATATCGACGGCGACGCAACCTAGGCGCATACAATATAAAAAATATTGCAGGATATATAGGCGCGGGGTCAGAGAGAGCGGTGATGTAGCGACGACGGCGCGACCTAGGCGCATACAATACAAAAATATTGCAGGATATCTAGGCGCGGGGTCAGAGAGAGCGGTGATGTAGCGACGACGGCGCGACGTAGGCGCATACAATACAAAAATATTGCAGGATATCTATGGGCGTGAACTGAGAGATATCGACAGCGACGCAACCTAGGCGCATACAATATAAAAAATATTGCAGGATATCTAGGCGCGGGGTCAGAGAGAGCGGTGATGTAGCGACGACGGCGCGACCTAGGCGCATATAATACAAAAATATTGCAGGATATCTAGGCGCGGGGTCAGAGAGAGCGGTTATTTAGCGACGACGGCGCGACCTAGGCGCATACAATACAAAAATATTGCATGATATCTATGGGCGTGGACTGAGAGATATCGAAGGCGACGCAACTAGGCGCATACAATATAAAAAATATTGCAGGATATCTAGGCGCGGGGTCAGAGAGAGCGGTGATGTAGTGACGACGGCGCGACCTAGGCGCATACAATACAAAAATATTGCAGGATATCTATGGGCGGGGACTGAGAGATATCGACGGCGACGCAACCTAGGCGCATACAATATAAAAAATATTGCTGGATATCTAGGCGCGGGGTCAGAGAGAGCGGTGATGTAGCGACGACGGCCCGAAATAGGCGCATACAATACAAAAATTTTGCAGGATATCTAGGCGTGGGGTCAGAGAGTGGTAATGTAGCGACGACGGCGCGTCCTAGGCGAATAAAATACAAAAACATCGCAGGTTATCTAGGCGCGGGGTCAGAGAGAGCGGTGATGTAGCGACGACGGCCCGAAATAGGCGCATACAATACAAAAATATTGCAGGATATCTAGGCGTGGGATCAGAGAGAGGTAATGTAGCGACGACGGCGCGTCCTAGGCGCATACAATACTAAAATATTGCAGGATATCTAGGCGCGGGGTCAGAGAGAGCGGTGATGTAGCGACGACGGCGCGACCTAGGTGCATACAATACAAAAATATTGCAGGATATCTATGGGCGTGAACTGAGAGATATCGACGGCGACGCAACCTAGGCGCATACAATATAAAAAATATTGCAGGATATCTAGGCGCGGGGTCAGAGAGAGCGGTTATTTAGCGATGACGGCGCGACCGAGGCGCATATAATACAAAAATATTGCATGATATCTATGGGCGTGGACTGAGAGATATCGACGGCGACGCAACCCAGGCGCATACAATATAAAAAATATTACAGGATATGTAGGCGCGGGGTCAGAGAGAGCGGTGATGTAGCGACGACGGCGCGACCTAGGCGCATATAATACAAAAATATTGCAGGATATCTAGGCGCGGGGTCAGAGAGAGCGGTTATTTAGCGATGACGGCGCGACCTAGGCGCATACAATACAAAAATATTGCATGATATCTATGGGCGTGGACTGAGAGATATCGACGGCGACGCAACCTAGGCGCATACAATATAAAAAATATTACAGGATATGTAGGCGCGGGGTCAGAGAGAGCGGTGATGTAGCGACGACGGCGCGACCTAGGCGCATACAATACAATAATATTGCAGTATATCTATGGGCGGGGACTGAGAGATATCGACGGCGACGCGACCTAGACGCATACAATATAAAAAATATTGCAGGATATCTTGGCGCGGGGTCAGAGAGAGCGGTGATGTAGCGACGATGGCGCGACCTAGACGCATACAATACAAAAATATTGTAGGATATCTATTGGCGTGGACTGAGACATATCGACGGCGACGCAACCTAGGTGCATACAATATAAAAAATATTGCAGGAGATCTAGGCGCGGGGTCAGAGAGAGCGGTGATGTAGCAACGATGGCGCGACCTAGGCGCATAAAATACAAAAATATTGCAGGATATCTAGGCGCGGGGTCAGAGAGAGCGGTGATGTAGCGACGACGGCGCGACCTAGGCGCATACAATACAAAAATATTGCAGGATATCTATGGGCGGGGACTGAGAGATATCGACGGCGACGCGACCTAGACGCATACAATATAAAAAATATTGCAGGATATCTTGGCGCGGGGTCAGAGAGAGCGGTGATGTAGCGACGATGGCGCGACCTAGACGCATACAATACAAAAATATTGTAGGATATCTATTGGCGTGGACTGAGACATATCGACGGCGACGCAACCTAGGTGCATACAATATAAAAAATATTGCAGGATATCTAGGCGCGGGGTCAGAGAGAGCGGTGATGTAGTGACGACGGCGCGACCTAGGCGCATACAATACAAAAATATTGCAGGATATCTATGGGCGGGGACTGAGAGATATCGACGGCGACGCAACCTAGGCGCATACAATATAAAAAATATTGCTGGATATCTAGGCGCGGGGTCAGAGAGAGCGGTGATGTAGCGACGACGGCCCGAAATAGGCGCATACAATACAAAAATTTTGCAGGATATCTAGGCGTGGGGTCAGAGAGTGGTAATGTAGCGACGACGGCGCGTCCTAGGCGAATAAAATACAAAAACATCGCAGGTTATCTAGGCGCGGGGTCAGAGAGAGCGGTGATGTAGCGACGACGGCCCGAAATAGGCGCATACAATACAAAAATATTGCAGGATATCTAGGCGTGGGATCAGAGAGAGGTAATGTAGCGATGACGGCGCGACCTAGGCGCATACAATACAAAAATATTGCAGGACATCTAGGCGCGGGGTCAGAGAGAGCGGTGATGTAGCGACGACGGCGCGAGCTAGGCGCATACAATACAAAAATATTGCAGGATATCCAGGCGCGGGTTCAGAGAGAGCGATGATGTAATGACGACGACGGGACCTAGGTGCATACAATACAAAAATATTACAGGATATCTAGGCGCGGGGTCAGAGAGAGCGATGATGTAGCGACGACGGCGCGACCTAGGCGCATACAATATTAAAATATTGCAGGATATCTTGGCGCGGGGTCAGAGAGAGCGGTGATGTAGCGACGACGGCGCGACCTAGGCGCATACAATACAAAAATATTGCAGGACATCTAGGCGCGGGGTCAGAGAGAGCGATGATGTAATGACGACGACGGGACCTAGGTGCATACAATACAAAAACATCGCAGGATATCTAGGCGCGCGGTCAGAGAGCGGTGATGTAGCGACGATGGCGCAACTTAGGCGCATACAATACAAAAATATTGCAGGGTATTTTGGCGCGGGGTCAGAGAGAGCGATGATGTAATGACGACGACGGGACCTAGGTGCATACAATACAAAAATATTGCATGATATCTAGGCGCGGGGTCAGAGAGAGCGGTAATGTACCGACGACGGCGCGACCTAGGCGCATATAATACAAAAATATTGCAGGGTATCTATGGGCGTGAACTGAGAGATATCGACGGCGACGCAACCTAGGCGCATACAATATAAAAAATATTGCAGGATATCTAGGCGTGGGCACAGAGAGAGCGGTTATTTAGCGTCGACGGCGCGACCTAGGCGCATAAAATACAAAAATATTGCAGGATATCTATGGGCGTGGACTAAGAGATATCGACGGCGACGCAACCTAGGCGCATACAATATAAAAAATATTGCAGGATATATAGGCGCGGGGTCAGAGAGAGCGGTGATGTAGCGACGACGGCGCGACCTAGGCGCATACAATACAAAAATATTGCAGGATATCTAGGCGCGGGGTCAGAGAGAGCGGTGATGTAGCGACGACGGCGCGACGTAGGCGCATACAATACAAAAATATTGCAGGATATCTATGGGCGTGAACTGAGAGATATCGACAGCGACGCAACCTAGGCGCATACAATATAAAAAATATTGCAGGATATCTAGGCGCGGGGTCAGAGAGAGCGGTGATGTAGCGACGACGGCGCGACCTAGGCGCATATAATACAAAAATATTGCAGGATATCTAGGCGCGGGGTCAGAGAGAGCGGTTATTTAGCGACGACGGCGCGACCTAGGCGCATACAATACAAAAATATTGCATGATATCTATGGGCGTGGACTGAGAGATATCGAAGGCGACGCAACTAGGCGCATACAATATAAAAAATATTGCAGGATATCTAGGCGCGGGGTCAGAGAGAGCGGTGATGTAGTGACGACGGCGCGACCTAGGCGCATACAATACAAAAATATTGCAGGATATCTATGGGCGGGGACTGAGAGATATCGACGGCGACGCAACCTAGGCGCATACAATATAAAAAATATTGCTGGATATCTAGGCGCGGGGTCAGAGAGAGCGGTGATGTAGCGACGACGGCCCGAAATAGGCGCATACAATACAAAAATTTTGCAGGATATCTAGGCGTGGGGTCAGAGAGTGGTAATGTAGCGACGACGGCGCGTCCTAGGCGAATAAAATACAAAAACATCGCAGGTTATCTAGGCGCGGGGTCAGAGAGAGCGGTGATGTAGCGACGACGGCCCGAAATAGGCGCATACAATACAAAAATATTGCAGGATATCTAGGCGTGGGATCAGAGAGAGGTAATGTAGCGACGACGGCGCGTCCTAGGCGCATACAATACTAAAATATTGCAGGATATCTAGGCGCGGGGTCAGAGAGAGCGGTGATGTAGCGACGACGGCGCGACCTAGGTGCATACAATACAAAAATATTGCAGGATATCTATGGGCGTGAACTGAGAGATATCGACGGCGACGCAACCTAGGCGCATACAATATAAAAAATATTGCAGGATATCTAGGCGCGGGGTCAGAGAGAGCGGTTATTTAGCGATGACGGCGCGACCGAGGCGCATATAATACAAAAATATTGCATGATATCTATGGGCGTGGACTGAGAGATATCGACGGCGACGCAACCCAGGCGCATACAATATAAAAAATATTACAGGATATGTAGGCGCGGGGTCAGAGAGAGCGGTGATGTAGCGACGACGGCGCGACCTAGGCGCATATAATACAAAAATATTGCAGGATATCTAGGCGCGGGGTCAGAGAGAGCGGTTATTTAGCGATGACGGCGCGACCTAGGCGCATACAATACAAAAATATTGCATGATATCTATGGGCGTGGACTGAGAGATATCGACGGCGACGCAACCTAGGCGCATACAATATAAAAAATATTACAGGATATGTAGGCGCGGGGTCAGAGAGAGCGGTGATGTAGCGACGACGGCGCGACCTAGGCGCATATAATACAAAAATATTTCAGGATATCTAGGCGCGGGGTCAGAGAGAGCGGTGATGTAGCGACCTAGGCGCATACAATACAATAATATTGCAGTATATCTATGGGCGGGGACTGAGAGATATCGACGGCGACGCGACCTAGACGCATACAATATAAAAAATATTGCAGGATATCTTGGCGCGGGGTCAGAGAGAGCGGTGATGTAGCGACGATGGCGCGACCTAGACGCATACAATACAAAAATATTGTAGGATATCTATTGGCGTGGACTGAGACATATCGACGGCGACGCAACCTAGGTGCATACAATATAAAAAATATTGCAGGAGATCTAGGCGCGGGGTCAGAGAGAGCGGTGATGTAGCGCATACAATACAAAAATATTGCAGGATATCTATGGGCGGGGACTGAGAGATATCGACGGCGACGCAACCTAGGCGCATACAATATAAAAAATATTGCTGGATATCTCGGCGCGGGGTCAGAGAGAGCGGTGATATAGCGACGACGGCCCGAAATAGGCGCATGCAATACAAAAATATTGCAGGATATCTAGGCGTGGGGTCAGAGAGAGGTAATGTAGCGACGACGGCGCGTCCTAGGCGAATAAAATACAAAAACATCGCAGGTTATTTAGGCGCGGGGTCAGAGAGAGCGGTGATGTAGCGACGACGGCCCGAAATAGGCGCATACAATACAAAAATATTGCAGGATATCTATGGGCGTGAACTGAGAGATATCGACAGCGACGCAACCTAGGCGCATACAATATAAAAAATATTGCAGGATATCTAGACGCGGGGATCAGAGAGAGCGGTGATGTAGCGACGACGGCGCGACCTAGGCGCATACAATACAAAAATATTGCAGGATATCTATGGGCGGGGACTGAGAGATATCGACGGCGACGCAACCTAGGCGCATACAATATAAAAAATATTGCTGGATATCTAGGCGCGGGGTCAGAGAGAGCGGTTATTTAGCGACGACGGCGCGACCTAGGCGCATACAATACAAAAATATTGCATGATATCTATGGGCGTGGACTGAGAGATATCGACGGCGACGCAACCTAGGCGCATACAATATAAAAAATATTGCAGGATATCTAGGCGCGGGGTCAGAGAGAGCGGTGATGTAGCGACGACGGCGCGACCTAGGCGCATACAATACAAAAATATTGCAGGATTTCTATGGGCGGGGACTGAGAGATATCGACGGCGACGCAACCTAGGCGCATATAATACAAAAATATTGCAGGATATCTAGGCGCGGGGTCAGAGAGAGCGGTTATTTAGCGACGACGGCGCGACCTAGGCGCATACAATACAAAAATATTGCATGATATCTATGGGCGTGGACTGAGAGATATCGACGGCGACGCAACCTAGGCGCATACAATATAAAAAATATTGCAGGATATCTAGACGCGGGGATCAGAGAGAGCGGTGATGTAGCGACGACGGCCCGAAATAGGCGCATACAATACAAAAATATTGCAGGATATCTATGGGCGTGAACTGAGAGATATCGACAGCGACGCAACCTAGGCGCATACAATATAAAAAATATTGCAGGATATCTAGACGCGGGGATCAGAGAGAGCGGTGATGTAGCGACGACGGCGCGACCTAGGCGCATACAATACTAAATTATTGCAGGATATCTAGGCGCTGGGTCAGAGAGAGCGGTGATGTAGCGCATACAATACAAAAATATTGCAGGATATCTATGGGCGGGGACTGAGAGATATCGACGGCGACGCAACCTAGGCGCATACAATATAAAAAATATTGCTGGATATCTCGGCGCGGGGTCAGAGAGAGCGGTGATATAGCGACGACGGCCCGAAATAGGCGCATGCAATACAAAAATATTGCAGGATATCTAGGCGTGGGGTCAGAGAGAGGTAATGTAGCGACGACGGCGCGTCCTAGGCGAATAAAATACAAAAACATCGCAGGTTATTTAGGCGCGGGGTCAGAGAGAGCGGTGATGTAGCGACGACGGCCCGAAATAGGCGCATACAATACAAAAATATTGCAGGATATCTATGGGCGTGAACTGAGAGATATCGACAGCGACGCAACCTAGGCGCATACAATATAAAAAATATTGCAGGATATCTAGACGCGGGGATCAGAGAGAGCGGTGATGTAGCGACGACGGCGCGACCTAGGCGCATACAATACAAAAATATTGCAGGATATCTATGGGCGGGGACTGAGAGATATCGACGGCGACGCAACCTAGGCGCATACAATATAAAAAATATTGCTGGATATCTAGGCGCGGGGTCAGAGAGAGCGGTTATTTAGCGACGACGGCGCGACCTAGGCGCATACAATACAAAAATATTGCATGATATCTATGGGCGTGGACTGAGAGATATCGACGGCGACGCAACCTAGGCGCATACAATATAAAAAATATTGCAGGATATCTAGGCGCGGGGTCAGAGAGAGCGGTGATGTAGCGACGACGGCGCGACCTAGGCGCATACAATACAAAAATATTGCAGGATTTCTATGGGCGGGGACTGAGAGATATCGACGGCGACGCAACCTAGGCGCATATAATACAAAAATATTGCAGGATATCTAGGCGCGGGGTCAGAGAGAGCGGTTATTTAGCGACGACGGCGCGACCTAGGCGCATACAATACAAAAATATTGCATGATATCTATGGGCGTGGACTGAGAGATATCGACGGCGACGCAACCTAGGCGCATACAATATAAAAAATATTGCAGGATATCTAGACGCGGGGATCAGAGAGAGCGGTGATGTAGCGACGACGGCGCGACCTAGGCGCATACAATACAAAAATATTGCAGGATATCTATGGGCGGGGACTGAGAGATATCGACGGCGACGCAACCTAGGCGCATACAATATAAAAAATATTGCTGGATATCTAGGCGCGGGGTCAGAGAGAGCGGTTATTTAGCGACGACGGCGCGACCTAGGCGCATACAATACAAAAATATTGCATGATATCTATGGGCGTGGACTGAGAGATATCGACGGCGACGCAACCTAGGCGCATACAATATAAAAAATATTGCAGGATATCTAGGCGCGGGGTCAGAGAGAGCGGTGATGTAGCGACGACGGCGCGACCTAGGCGCATACAATACAAAAATATTGCAGGATATCTATGGGCGGGGACTGAGAGATATCGACGGCGACGCAACCTAGGCGCATACAATATAAAAAATATTGCAGGATATCTTGGCGCGTGGTCAGAGAGAGCGGTGATGTAGCGACGATGGCGCGACCTAGGCGTATACAATACAAAAATATTGCAGGATATCTATGGGCGGGGACTGAGAGATATCGACGGCGACGCAACCTAGGCGCATACAATATAAAAAATATTGCAGGATATCTAGGCGCGGGGTCAGAGAACGGTGATGTAGCGACGACGGCGCGACCTAGGCGCATACAATACAAAAATATTGCAGGATATCTAGGCGCGGGGTCAGAGAGATATCGACGGCGACGCAACCTAGGCGCATACAATATAAAAAATATTGCTGGATATCTCGGCGCGGGGTCAGAGAGAGCGGTGATATAGCGACGACGGCCCGAAATAGGCGCATGCAATACAAAAATATTGCAGGATATCTAGGCGTGGGGTCAGAGAGAGGTAATGTAGCGACGACGGCGCGTCCTAGGCGAATAAAATACAAAAACATCGCAGGTTATCTAGGCGCGGGGTCAGAGAGAGCGGTGATGTAGCGACGACGGCCCGAAATAGGCGCATACAATACAAAAATATTGCAGGATATCTAGGCGTGGGGTCAGAGAGAGGTAATGTAGCGACGACGGCGCGTCCCAGGCGAATAAAATACAAAAACATCGCAGGTTATCTAGGCGCGGGGTCAGAGAGAGCGGTGATGTAGCGACGACGGCCCGAAATAGGCGCATACAATACAAAAATATTGCAGGATATCTAGGCGTGGGATCAGAGGGAGGTAATGTAGCGACGACGGCGCGTCCTAGGCGCATACAATACTAAAATATTGCAGGATATCTAGGCGCGGGGTCAGAGAGAGCGGTGATGTAGCGACGACGGCGCGACCTAGGTGCATACAATACAAAAATATTGCAGGATATCTATGGGCGTGAACTGAGAGATATCGACGGCGACGCAACCTAGGCGCATACAATATAAAAAATATTGCAGGATATCTAGGCGCGGGGTCAGAGAGAGCGGTTATTTAGCGATGACGGCGCGACCGAGGCGCATATAATACAAAAATATTGCATGATATCTATGGGCGTGGACTGAGAGATATCGACGGCGACGCAACCTAGGCGCATACAATATAAAAAATATTACAGGATATGTAGGCGCGGGGTCAGAGAGAGCGGTGATGTAGCGACGACGGCGCGACCTAGGCGCATATAATACAAAAATATTGCAGGATATCTAGGCGCGGGGTCAGAGAGAGCGGTTATTTAGCGATGACGGCGCGACCTAGGCGCATACAATACAAAAATATTGCATGATATCTATGGGCGTGGACTGAGAGATATCGACGGCGACGCAACCTAGGCGCATACAATATAAAAAATATTACAGGATATGTAGGCGCGGGGTCAGAGAGAGCGGTGATGTAGCGACGACGGCGCGACCTAGGCGCATATAATACAAAAATATTTCAGGATATCTAGGCGCGGGGTCAGAGAGAGCGGTGATGTAGCGACGACGGCGCGACCTAGGCGCATACAATACAATAATATTGCAGTATATCTATGGGCGGGGACTGAGAGATATCGACGGCGACGCGACCTAGACGCATACAATATAAAAAATATTGCAGGATATCTTGGCGCGGGGTCAGAGAGAGCGGTGATGTAGCGACGATGGCGCGACCTAGACGCATACAATACAAAAATATTGTAGGATATCTATTGGCGTGGACTGAGACATATCGACGGCGACGCAACCTAGGTGCATACAATATAAAAAATATTGCAGGAGAACTAGGCGCGGGGTCAGAGAGAGCGGTGATGTAGCAACGATGGCGCGACCTAGGCGCACAAAATACAAAAATATTGCAGGATATCTAGGCGCGGGGTCAGAGAGAGCGGTGATGTAGCGACGACGGCGCGACCTAGGCGCATACAATACAAAAATATTGCAGGATATCTATGGGCGTGGACTGAGACATATCGACGGCGACGCAACCTAGGCGCATACAATATAAAAAATATTGCAGAATATCTAGGTGCGGGGTCAGAGAGAGCGGTGATGTAGCGACGACGGCGCGACCTAGATGCATACAATATAAAAAATATTGCAGAATATCTAGGTGCGGGGTCAGAGAGAGCGGTGATGTAGCGACGACGGCGCGACCTAGGCGCATACAATACTAAATTATTGCAGGATATCTAGGCGCGGGGTCAGAGAGAGCGGTGATGTAGCGACGATGGCGCGACCTAGGCGTATACCATACAAAAATATTGCAGGATATCTATGGGCGGGGACTGAGAGATATCGACGGCGACGCAACCTAGGCGCATACAATATAAAAAATATTGCAGGATATCTAGGCGCGGGGTCAGAGAGAGCGGTGATGTAGCGACGACGGCGCGACCTAGGCGCATACAGTACAAAAATATTGCAGGATATCTAGGCGCGGGGTCAGAGGGAGCGATGATGTAATGACGGCGACTGGACCTAGGTGCATACAATACAAAAATATTACAGGATATCTAGGCGCGGGGTCAGAGAGAGCGATGATGTAGCGACGACGGCGCGACCTAGGCGCATACAATACAAAAATATTACAGGATATCTAGGCGCGGGGTCAGAGAGAGAGGTGATGTAGCGACGACGGCGCGAAATAGGCGCATACAATACAAAAATATTGCAGGATATCTAGGCGCGGGGTCAGAGAGAGCGGTGATATAGCGACGACGGCGTGACCTAGGCGCATATAATACAAAAATATTGCAGGATATCTAGGCGCGGGGTCAGAGAGAGCGGTGATAAGGCGACGACGGCGCGACCTAGGCGCATACAATACAAAAAATTGCAGGATATCTAGGCGCGGGTTCAGAGAGAGCGATGATGTAATGACGACGACGGGACCTAGGTGCATACAATACAAAAATATTACAGGATATCTAGGCGCGGGATCAGAGAGAGCGATGATGTAGCGACGACGGCGCGACCTAGGCGCATATAATACAAAAATATTTCAGGATATCTAGGCGCGGGGTCAGAGAGAGCGGTGATGTAGCGACGACGGCGCGACCTAGGCGCATACAATACAATAATATTGCAGCATATCTATGGGTGGGGACTGAGAGATATCGACGGCGACGCGACCTAGACGCATACAATATAAAAAATATTGCAGGATATCTTGGCGCGTGGTCAGAGAGAGCGGTGATGTAGCGACGATGGCGCGACCTAGGCGTATACAATACAAAAATATTGCAGGATATCTATGGGCGGGGACTGAGAGATATCGACGGCGACGCAACCTAGGCGCATACAATATAAAAAATATTGCAGGATATCTAGGCGCGGGGTCAGAGAACGGTGATGTAGCGACGACGGCGCGACCTAGGCGCATACAATACAAAAATATTGCAGGATATCTAGGCGCGGGGTCAGAGAGAGCGATGATGTAATGACGGCGACTGGACCTAGGTGCATACAATACAAAAATATTACAGGATATCTAGGCGCGGGGTCAGAGAGAGAGGTGATGTAGCGACGACGGCGCGACCTAGGCGCATATAATACAAAAATATTGCAGGATATCTAGGCGCGGTCAGAGAGAGCGGTGATGTAGCGACGACCGCGCGACCTAGGCGCATTCAATACAAAAATATTGCAGGATATCTAGGCGCGGGGTCAGAGAGAGAGGTGATGTAGCGACGACGGCGCGACCTAGGCGCATAAAATACAAAAATATTGCAGGATATCTAGGCGCGGTCAGAGAGAGAGGTGATGTAGCGACGACGGCGCGACCTAGGCGCACACAATACAAAAATATTGCAGGATATCTATGCGCGGGGTCAGAGAGAGCGGTGATGTAGCGACGACGGCGCAACCTAGGCGCATATAATACAAAAATATTGCAGGATATCTAGGCGCGGTCAGAGAGAGCGGTGATGTAGCGACGACCGCGCGACCTAGTCGCATACAATACAAAAATATTGCAGGATATCTATGGGCGGGGACTAAGAGTTATCGTCGGCGACGCAATCTATGCGCATGCAATATAAAAAATATTGCATGATATCTAGGCGCGGGGTCAGAGAGAGCGGTGATGTAGCGATGACGGCGCGACCTAGGCGCATACAATACAAAAATATTGCAGGACATCTAGGCGCGGGATCAGAGAGAGCGACGACGGCGCGAGCTAGGCGCATACAATACAAAAATATTGCAGGATATCTAGGCGCGTGTTCAGAGAGAGCGATGATGTAATGACGACGACGGGACCTAGGTGCATACAATACAAAAATATTACAGCATATTTAGGCGCGGGGTCAGAGAGAGCGATGATGTAGCGACGACGGCGCGACCTAGGCGCATACAATACTAAAATAATGCAGGATATCTAGGCGTGGGGTCAGAGAGAGCGGTGATGTAGCGACGACGGCGCGACCTAGGCGCATACAATACAAAAATATTGCAGGATATCTATGGGCGTGGACTGAGAGATATCGACGGCGACGCAACCTAGGCGCATACAATATAAAAAATATTACAGGATATCTAGGCGCGGGGTCAGAGAGAGCAGTGATGTAGCGACGACGGGCCGAAATAGGCGCATACAATACAAAAATATTGCAGGATATCTAGGCGTGGGATCAGGGAGAGGTGATGTAGCGACGACGGCACGTCCTAGGCGCATAAAATACAAAAACATCGCAGGATATCTAGGCGGGGGGTCAGAGAGAGCGGTGATGTAGCGACGACGGCGCGACCTAGGCGCATACAATACTAAATTATTGCAGGTTATCTAGGCGCGGGGTCAGAGAGGGCGGTGATGTAGCGACGACCGCGCGACCTAGGCGCATACAATACAAAAATATAGCAGGATATCTATGGGCGGGGACTGAGAGTTATCGTCGGCGACGCAACCTAGGCGCATGCAATATAAAAAATATTGCAGGATATCTAGGCGAGGGGTCAGAGAGCGGTGATGTAGCGATGACGGCGCGACCTAGGCGCATACAATACAAAAATATTGCAGGACATCTAGGCGCGGGGTCAGAGAGAGCGGTGATGTAGCGACGACGGCGCGAGCTAGTCGCATACAATACAAAAATATTGCAGGATATCTAGGCGCGGGTTCAGAGAGAGCGATGATGTAATGACGACGACGGGACCTAGGTGCATACAATACAAAAATATTACAGGATATCTAGGCGCGGGGTCAGAGAGAGCGATGATGTAGCGACGACGGCGCGAAATAGGCGCATATAATACAAAAATATTGCAGGATATCTATGGGCGGGGACTGAGAGTTATCGACGGCGACGCAACCTAGGCGCATACAATAAAAAAATTATTGCAGGATATATAGGCGCGGGGTCAGAGAGAGCGGTAATGTAGCGACGACCGCGCGACCTAGGCGCCTATAATACAAAAATATTGCAGGATATCTATGGGCGGGGACTGAGAGTTATCGTCGGCAACGCAACCTAGGAGCATGCAATATAAAAAATATTGCAGGATATCTAGGCGCGGGGTCAGAGAGAGCGGTGATGTAGCGACGACGGCGCGAGCTAGGCGCATACAATACAAAAATATTGCAGGATATCTAGGCGCGGGTTCAAAGAGAGCGATGATGTAATGACGACGACGGGACCTAGGTGCATACAATACAAAAATATTACAGGATATCTAGGCGCGGGGTCAGAGAGAGCAATGATGTAGCGACGACGGCGCGAAATAGGCGCATACAATACAAAAATATTGCACGATATCTAGGCGCGGGGTCAGAGAGAGCGGTGATATAGCGACGACGGCGCGACCTAGGCGCATATAATACAAAAATATTACAGTATATCTAGGCGCGGTAAGGGAGAGCGGTGATGTAGCGACGACCGCGCGACCTAGGCGCATATAATACAAAAATATTGCAGGATATCTATGGGCGGGGACTGAGAGATATCGACGGCGACGCAACCTAGGCACATACAATACAAAAATATTGCAGGATATCTATGGGCGGGGACTGAGAGATATCGACGGCGACGCAACCTAGGCACATACAATACAAAAATATTACAGGATATCTAGGCGCGGTAAGGGAGAGCGGTGATGTAGCGACGACCGCGCGACCTAGGCGCATATAATACAAAAATATTGCAGGATATCTATGGGCGGGGACTGAGAGTTATCGACGGCGACGCAACCTAGGCGCATACAATAAAAAAATTATTGCAGGATATATAGGCGCGGGGTCAGAGAGAGCGGTAATGTAGCGACGACCGCGCGACCTAGGCGCCTATAATACAAAAATATTGCAGGATATCTATGGGCGGGGACTGAGAGTTATCGTCGGCAACGCAACCTAGGCGCATGCAAAATAAAAAATATTGCAGGATATCTAGGCGCGGGGTCAGAGAGAGCGGTGATGTAGCGACGATGGCGCGACCTAGGCGCATACAATACAAAAATATTGCAGGATATCTAGGCGCGGGTTCAAAGAGAGCGATGATGTAATGACAACGACGGGACCTAGGTGCATACAATACTAAAATATTACAGGATATCTAGGAGCCGGGGTCAGAGAGAGCGGTGATGTAACGACGACAGCGCGACCTAAGCGCATACAATACAAAAATATTGCAGGATATCTATGGGCGGGGACTGAGAGATATCGACGGCGACGCAATCTAGGCGCATACAATAAAAAAATTATTGCAGGATATCTAGGCGCGGGGTCAGAGAGAGCGGTGATGTAGCGACGACGGCGCGAAATAGGCGCATACAATACAAAAATATTGCAGGATATCTATGGGCGGGGACTGAGAGTTATCGACGGCGACGCAACCTAGGCACCTACAATACAAAAATATTGCAGGATATCTAGAAATGGTCAGAGAGAGCGGTGATGTAGCGACGACGGCGCGACCTAAGCGCATACAATACAAAAATATTGCAGGATATCTATGGGCGGGGACTAAGAGTTATCGACGGCGACGCAACCTAGGCGCATACAATATAAAAAATATTGCAGGATATCTAGGCGCGGGATCAGAGAGAGCGATGATGTAACGACGACGACGGGACCTAGGTGCATACAATACAAAAATATTGCAGGATATCTAGGCGCGGGTTTAGAGAGAGCGGTGATTTAGCGACGACGGCGCGACCTAGGCGCATACAATATAAAAATATTGCAGGAAATCTAGGCGCGGGGACAGAGATACTCTAACGATGTAGCGAAGATGGCGCGATCTAGGCGCATACAATATAAAAATATTGCAGGATATCTAGAGATGGTCAGAGAGAGCGGTGATGTAGCGACGACGGCGCGACCTAAGCGCATACAATACAAAAATATTGCATGATATCTATGGGCGGGGACTGAGAGATATCGACGGCGACGCAACCTAGGCGCATACAATATAAAAAATATTGCAGGATATCTAGGCGCGGGATCAGAGAGAGCGATGATGTAACGACGACGACGGGACCTAGGTGCATACAATACAAAAATATTGCAGGATATCTAGGCGCGGGGTCAGAGAGAGCGGTGATTTTGCGACGACGGCGCGACCTAGGCGCATACAATATAAAAATATAGCAGGAAATCTAGGCGCGGGGTCAGAGAGACTCTAACGATGTAGCGAAAATGGCGCGATCTAGGCGCATACAATACAAAAATATTGCAGGATATCTAGAGATGGTCAGAGAGAGCGGTGATGTAGCGACGACGGCGCGACCTAAGCGCATACAACACAAAAATATTGCAGGATATCTATGGGCGGGGACTGAGAGATATCGACGGCGACGCAACCTAGGCACATACAATACAAAAATATTGCAGGATATCTATGGGCGGGGACTGAGAGTTATCGACGGCGATGCAAACTAGGCGCATACAATATAAAAAATATTGCAGGATATCTAGGCGCGGGGTCAGAGAGAGCGGTGATGTAGCGATGACGGCGTGACCTAGGCGCATACAATACAAAAATATTGCTGGATATCTATGGGCGGGGACTGAGAGATATCGACGGCGACGCAACCTAGGCGCATATAATACAAAAATATTGCAGGATATCTAGGCGCGGGGACAGAGAGAGCAGTGATGTAGCGACGATGGCGCGACCTAAGCGCATACAATACAAAAATATTGAAGGCTTTCTATGGGCAGGGACTGGGAGATATCGACGGCGACGCAACCTAGGCTCATACAATACAAAAATATTGCAGGATATCTATGGGCGGGGACTGAGAGTTATCGACGGCGATGCAAACTAGGCGCATACAATATAAAAAATATTGCAGGATATCTAGGCGCGGGGTCAGAGAGAGCGGTGATGTAGCGATGACGGCGTGACCTAGGCGCATACAATACAAAAATATTGCTGGATATCTATGGGCGGGGACTGAGAGATATCGACGGCGACGCAACCTAGGCGCATATAATACAAAAATATTGCAGGATATCTAGGCGCGGGGACAGAGAGAGCAGTGATGTAGCGACGATGGCGCGACCTAAGCGCATACAATACAAAAATATTGAAGGCTTTCTATGGGCAGGGACTGGGAGATATCGACGGCGACGCGACCTAGACGCATACAATATAAAAAATATTGCAGGATATCTTGGCGCGGGGTCAGAGAGAGCGGTGATGTAGCGACGATGGCGCGACCTAGACGCATACAATACAAAAATATTGTAGGATATCTATGGGCGTGGACTGAGACATATCGACGGCGACGCAACCTAGGCGCATACAATATAAAAAATATTGCAGGATTTCTAGGCGCGGGGTCAGAGAGAGCGGTGATGTAGCAACGATGGCGCGACCTAGGCGCATACAATACAAAAATATTGCAGGATATCTAGGCGCGTGGTCAGAGAGAGCGGTGATGTAGCGACGACGGCGCGACCTAGGCGCATACAATACAAAAATATTGCAGGATATCTAGGCGCGGGGTCAGAGAGAGCGATGATGTAATGACGGCGACGCGACCTTGGTGCATACAATATAAAAATATTGCAGGATATCTAGGCGCGGGGTCAGAGAGAGCGGTGATGTAGCGACGACGGCGCGACCTAGGCGCATACAATACAAAAATATTGCAGGATATCTAGGCGCGGGGTCAGAGAGAGCGGTGATGTAGCGACGACGGCGCGACCTAGGCGCATACAATACAAAAATATTGCAGGATATCTATGGACGGGGACTGAGAGATATCGACGGCGACGCAACTTAGGCGCATGCAATATAAAAAATATTGCAGGATATCTAGGCGCGGGGTCAGAGAGCGGTGATGTAGCGACGATGGCGCGACCTAGGCGCATATAATACAAAAATATTGCAGGATATCTAGGCGCAGGGTCAGAGAGAGCGGTGATGTAGCGACGACTGCGCGACCTAGGCGCATACAATATATAAATATTGCAGGATATCTAGGTACGGGGACTGAGAGATATCGACGTCGACGCGACCTAGGCGCATACAATACAAAAATATTACAGGATATCTAGGAGCGGGGTCAGAGAGAGCGATGATGTAGCGACGACGGCGCGACCTTGGTGCATACAATACAAAAATATTACAGGATATCTAGGCGCAGGGTCAGAGAGAGCGGTGATGTAGCGACGACGGCGCGGCCTAGGCGCATACAATACTAAATTATTGCAGGATATCTAGGCGCGGGGTCAGAGAGAGCGGTGATGTAGCGACGATGGCGCGACCTAGGCGTATACAATACAAAAATATTGCAGGATATCTATGGGCGGGGACTGAGAGATATCGACGGCGACGCAACCTAGGCGCATACAATATAAAAAATATTGCAGGATATCTAGGCGCGGGGTCAGAGAGCGGTGATGTAGCGACGACGGCGCGACCTAGGCGCGGGGTCAGAGCGAGCGATGATGTAATGACGGCGACGGGACCTAGGTGCATACAATACAAAAATATTACAGGATATCTAGGCGCGGGGTCAGAGAGAGCGATGATGTAGCGACGACGGCGCGACCTAGGCGCATACAATACAAAAATATTGCACGATATCTAGGCGCGGGGTCAGAGAGAGCGGTGATATAGCGACGACGGCGCGACCTAGGCGCATATAATACAAAAATATTACAGGATATCTAGGCGCGGTAAGGGAGAGCGGTGATGTAGCGACGACCGCGCGACCTAGGCGCATATAATACAAAAATATTGCACGATATCTAGGCGCGGGGTCAGAGAGAGCAATGATGTAATGACGGCGACGCGACCTTGGTGCATACAATATAAAAAATATTGCAGGATATCTAGGCGCGGGGTCAGAGAGAGCGATGATGTAGCGACGACGGCGCGACCTAGGCGCATACAATACAAAAATATTGCACGATATCTAGGCGCGGGGTCAGAGAGAGCGGTGATATAGCGACGACGGCGCGACCTAGGCGCATATAATACAAAAATATTGCAGGATATCTAGGCGCGGGGTCAGAGAGAGCGGTGATGTAGCGACGATGGCGCGACCTAGGCGTATACAATACAAAAATATTGCAGGATATCTATGGGCGGGGACTGAGAGATATCGACGGCGACGCAACCTAGGCGCATACAATATAAAAAATATTGCAGGATATCTAGGCGCGGGGTCAGAGAGCGGTGATATAGCGACGACGGCGCGACCTAGGCGCATATAATACAAAAATATTACAGGATATCTAGGCGCGGGGTCAGAGAGAGAGGTGATGTAGCGACGACGGCGCGACCTAGGCGCATATAATACAAAAATATTGCAGGATATCTATGGGCGGGGACTAAGAGTTATCGACGGCGACGCAACCTAGGCGCATACAATATAAAAAATATTGCAGGATATCTAGGCGCGGGATCAGAGAGAGCGATGATGTAACGACGACGACGGGACCTAGGTGCATACAATACAAAAATATTGCAGGATATCTAGGCGCGGGTTTAGAGAGAGCGGTGATTTAGCGACGACGGCGCGACCTAGGCGCATACAATATAAAAATATTGCAGGAAATCTAGGCGCGGGGACAGAGAGACTCTAACGATGTAGCGAAGATGGCGCGATCTAGGCGCATACAATACAAAAATATTGCAGGATATCTAGAGATGGTCAGAGAGAGCGGTGATGTAGCGACGACGGCGCGACCTAAGCGCATACAATACAAAAATATTGCATGATATCTATGGGCGGGGACTGAGAGATATCGACGGCGATGCAACCTAGGCGCATACAATATAAAAAATATTGCAGGATATCTAGGCGCGGGATCAGAGAGAGCGATGATGTAACGACGACGACGGGACCTAGGTGCATACAATACAAAAATATTGCAGGATATCTAGGCGCGGGGTCAGAGAGAGCGGTGATTTTGCGACGACGGCGCGACCTAGGCGCATACAATATAAAAATATTGCAGGAAATCTAGGCGCGGGG
The DNA here is from genome assembly GCA_949710015.1 of Crataerina pallida. Classification (NCBI taxonomy): domain Eukaryota; kingdom Metazoa; phylum Arthropoda; class Insecta; order Diptera; family Hippoboscidae; genus Crataerina; species Crataerina pallida. The sequence goes on along the minus strand of OX453292.1, from coordinate 13,169,079 downwards.
ACAGAGAGACTCTAACGATGTAGCGAAAATGGCGCGATCTAGGCGCATACAATACAAAAATATTGCAGGATATCTAGAGATGGTCAGAGAGAGCGGTGATGTAGCGACGACGGCGCGACCTAAGCGCATACAACACAAAAATATTGCAGGATATCTATGGGCGGGGACTGAGAGATATCGACGGCGACGCAACCTAGGCACATACAATACAAAAATATTGCAGGATATCTATGGGCGGGGACTGAGAGTTATCGACGGCGATGCAAACTAGGCGCATACGATATAAAAAATATTGCAGGATATCTAGGCGCGGGGTCAGAGAGAGCGGTGATGTAGCGACGATGGCGCGACCTAGGCGTATACAATACAAAAATATTGCAGGATATCTATGGGCGGGGACTGAGAGATATCGACGGCGACGCAACCTAGGCGCATATAATACAAAAATATTGCAGGATATCTAGGCGCGGGGTCAGAGAGCGGTGATGTAGCGACGACGGCGCGACCTAGGCGCGGGGTCAGAGCGAGCGATGATGTAATGACGGCGACGGGACCTAGGTGCATACAATACAAAAATATTACAGGATATCTATGCGCGGGGTCAGAGAGAGCGATGATGTAGCGACGACGGCGCGACCTAGGCGCATACAATACAAAAATATTGCACGATATCTAGGCGCGGGGTCAGAGAGAGCGGTGATATAGCGACGACGGCGCGACCTAGGCGCATATAATACAAAAATATTACAGGATATCTAGGCGCGGTAAGGGAGAGCGGTGATGTAGCGACGACCGCGCGACCTAGGCGCATATAATACAAAAATATTGCACGATATCTAGGCGCGGGGTCAGAGAGAGCAATGATGTAATGACGGCGACGCGACCTTGGTGCATACAATATAAAAAATATTGCAGGATATCTAGGCGCGGGGTCAGAGAGAGCGATGATGTAGCGACGACGGCGCGACCTAGGCGCATACAATACAAAAATATTGCACGATATCTAGGCGCGGGGTCAGAGAGAGCGGTGATATAGCGACGACGGCGCGACCTAGGCGCATATAATACAAAAATATTGCAGGATATCTAGGCGCGGGGTCAGAGAGAGCGGTGATGTAGCGACGATGGCGCGACCTAGGCGTATACAATACAAAAATATTGCAGGATATCTATGGGCGGGGACTGAGAGATATCGACGGCGACGCAACCTAGGCGCATATAATACAAAAATATTGCAGGATATCTAGGCGCGGGGTCAGAGAGCGGTGATGTAGCGACGACGGCGCGACCTAGGCGCGGGGTCAGAGCGAGCGATGATGTAATGACGGCGACGGGACCTAGGTGCATACAATACAAAAATATTACAGGATATCTAGGCGCGGGGTCAGAGAGAGCGATGATGTAGCGACGACGGCGCGACCTAGGCGCATACAATACAAAAATATTGCACGATATCTAGGCGCGGGGTCAGAGAGAGCGGTGATATAGCGACGACGGCGCGACCTAGGCGCATATAATACAAAAATATTACAGGATATCTAGGCGCGGGGTCAGAGAGAGAGGTGATGTAGCGACGACGGCGCGACCTAGGCGCATATAATACAAAAATATTGCAGGATATCTATGGGCGGGGACTAAGAGTTATCGACGGCGACGCAACCTAGGCGCATACAATATAAAAAATATTGCAGGATATCTAGGCGCGGGATCAGAGAGAGCGATGATGTAACGACGACGACGGGACCTAGGTGCATACAATACAAAAATATTGCAGGATATCTAGGCGCGGGTTTAGAGAGAGCGGTGATTTAGCGACGACGGCGCGACCTAGGCGCATACAATATAAAAATATTGCAGGAAATCTAGGCGCGGGGACAGAGAGACTCTAACGATGTAGCGAAGATGGCGCGATCTAGGCGTATACAATACAAAAATATTGCAGGATATCTAGAGATGGTCAGAGAGAGCGGTGATGTAGCGACGACGGCGCGACCTAAGCGCATACAATACAAAAATATTGCATGATATCTATGGGCGGGGACTGAGAGATATCGACGGCGATGCAACCTAGGCGCATACAATATAAAAAATATTGCAGGATATCTAGGCGCGGGATCAGAGAGAGCGATGATGTAACGACGACGACGGGACCTAGGTGCATACAATACAAAAATATTGCAGGATATCTAGGCGCGGGATCAGAGAGAGCGGTGATTTTGCGACGACGGCGCGACCTAGGCGCATACAATATAAAAATATTGCACGAAATCTAGGCGCGGGGACAGAGAGACTCTAACGATGTAGCGAAAATGGCGCGATCTAGGCGCATACAATACAAAAATATTGCAGGATATCTAGAGATGGTCAGAGAGAGCGGTGATGTAGCGACGACGGCGCGACCTAAGCGCATACAACACAAAAATATTGCAGGATATCTATGGGTGGGGACTGAGAGATATCGACGGCGACGCAACCTAGGCACATACAATACAAAAATATTGCAGGATATCTATGGGCGGGGACTGAGAGTTATCGACGGCGATGCAAACTAGGCGCATACAATATAAAAAATATTGCAGGATATCTAGGCGCGGGGTCAGAGAGAGCGGTGATGTAGCGATGACGGCGTGACCTAGGCGCATACAATACAAAAATATTGCTGGATATCTATGGGCGGGGACTGAGAGATATCGACGGCGACGCAACCTAGGCGCATATAATACAAAAATATTGCAGGATATCTAGGCGCGGGGACAGAGAGAGCAGTGATGTAGCGACGATGGCGCGACCTAAGCGCATACAATACAAAAATATTGAAGGCTTTCTATGGGCAGGGACTGGGAGATATCGACGGCGACGCGACCTAGACGCATACAATATAAAAAATATTGCAGGATATCTTGGCGCGGGGTCAGAGAGAGCGGTGATGTAGCGAGGATGGCGCGACCTAGACGCATACAATACAAAAATATTGTAGCTTATCTATGGGCGTGGACTGAGACATATCGACGGCGACGCAACCTAGGCGCATACAATATAAAAAATATTGCAGGATTTCTAGGCGCGGGGTCAGAGAGAGCGGTGATGTAGCAACGATGGCGCGACCTAGGCGCATACAATACAAAAATATTGCAGGATATCTAGGCGCGTGGTCAGAGAGAGCGGTGATGTAGCGACGACGGCGCGACCTAGGCGCATACAATACAAAAATATTGCAAGATATCTATGGGCGTGAACTGAGAGATATCGACGGCGACGCAACCTAGGCGCATACAATATAAAAAATATTGCAGGATATCTAGGCGCGGGGTCAGAGAGAGCGGTGATGTAGCGACGACGGCGCGACCTAGGCGCATATAATACAAAAATATTGCAGGATATCTAGGCGCGGGGTCAGAGAGAGCGATGATGTAGCGATGACGGCGCGACCTAGGCGCATACAATACAAAAATATTGCATGATATCTATGGGCGTGGACTGAGAGAAATCGACGGCGACGCAACCTAGGCGCATACAATATAAAAAATATTGCAGGATATGTAGGCGCGGGGTCAGAGAGAGCGGTGATGTAGCGACGACGGCGCGACCTAGGCGCATATAATACAAAAATATTTCAGGATATCTAGGCGCGGGGTCAGAGAGAGCGGTGATGTAGCGACGACGGCGCGACCTAGGCGCATACAATACAATAATATTGCAGCATATCTATGGGCGGGGACTGAGAGATATCGACGGCGACGCGACCTAGACGCATACAATATAAAAAATATTGCAGGTTATCTTGGCGCGGGGTCAGAGAGAGCGGTGATGTAGCGACGATGGCGCGACCTAGACGCATACAATACAAAAATATTGTAGGATATCTATTGGCGTGGACTGAGACATATCGACGGCGACGCAACCTAGGTACATACAATATAAAAAATATTGCAGGAGATCTAGGCGCGGGGTCAGAGAGAGCGGTGATGTAGCAACGATGACGCGACCTAGGCGCATAAAATACAAAAATATTGCAGGATATCTAGGCGCGGGGTCAGAGAGAGCGGTGATGTAGCGACGACGGCGCGACCTAGGCGCAGACAATACAAAAATATTGCAGGATATCTATGGGCGTGGACTGAGACATATCGACGGCGATGCAACCTAGGCGCATACAATATAAAAAATATTGCAGAATATCTAGGCGCGGGGTCAGAGAGAGCGGTGATGCAGCGACGACGGCGCGACCTAGACGCATACAATATAAAAATATTGCAGGATAATTGGGCGCGGGGTCAAAGAGAGCGGTGATGTAGCGACGACGGCGCGACCTAGGCGCATACAATACAAAAATATTGCAGGATATCTATGGGCGTGGACTGAGACATATCGACGGCGACGCAACTTAGGCGCATGCAATATAAAAAATATTGCAGGATATCTAGGCGCGGGGTCAGAGAGCGGTGATGTAGCGACGATGGCGCGACCTAGGCGCATATAATACAAAAATATTGCAGGATATCTAGGCGCGGGGTCAGAGAGAGCGGTGATGTAGCGACGACGGCGCGACCTAGGCGCATACAATACAAAAATATTGCAAGATATCTATGGGCGTGAACTGAGAGATATCGACGGCGACGCAACCTAGGCGCATACAATATAAAAAATATTGCAGGATATCTAGGCGCGTGGTCAGAGAGAGCGGTGATGTAGCGACGACGGCGCGACCTAGGCGCATACAATACAAAAATATTGCAAGATATCTATGGGCGTGAACTGAGAGATATCGACGGCGACGCAACCTAGGCGCATACAATATAAAAAATATTGCAGGATATCTAGGCGCGGGGTCAGAGAGAGCGGTGATGTAGCGACGACGGCGCGACCTAGGCGCATATAATACAAAAATATTGCAGGATATCTAGGCGCGGGGTCAGAGAGAGCGATGATGTAGCGATGACGGCGCGACCTAGGCGCATACAATACAAAAATATTGCATGATATCTATGGGCGTGGACTGAGAGAAATCGACGGCGACGCAACCTAGGCGCATACAATATAAAAAATATTGCAGGATATGTAGGCGCGGGGTCAGAGAGAGCGGTGATGTAGCGACGACGGCGCGACCTAGGCGCATATAATACAAAAATATTTCAGGATATCTAGGCGCGGGGTCAGAGAGAGCGGTGATGTAGCGACGACGGCGCGACCTAGGCGCATACAATACAATAATATTGCAGCATATCTATGGGCGGGGACTGAGAGATATCGACGGCGACGCGACCTAGACGCATACAATATAAAAAATATTGCAGGTTATCTTGGCGCGGGGTCAGAGAGAGCGGTGATGTAGCGACGATGGCGCGACCTAGACGCATACAATACAAAAATATTGTAGGATATCTATTGGCGTGGACTGAGACATATCGACGGCGACGCAACCTAGGTACATACAATATAAAAAATATTGCAGGAGATCTAGGCGCGGGGTCAGAGAGAGCGGTGATGTAGCAACGATGACGCGACCTAGGCGCATAAAATACAAAAATATTGCAGGATATCTAGGCGCGGGGTCAGAGAGAGCGGTGATGTAGCGACGACGGCGCGACCTAGGCGCAGACAATACAAAAATATTGCAGGATATCTATGGGCGTGGACTGAGACATATCGACGGCGATGCAACCTAGGCGCATACAATATAAAAAATATTGCAGAATATCTAGGCGCGGGGTCAGAGAGAGCGGTGATGCAGCGACGACGGCGCGACCTAGACGCATACAATATAAAAATATTGCAGGATAATTGGGCGCGGGGTCAAAGAGAGCGGTGATGTAGCGACGACGGCGCGACCTAGGCGCATACAATACAAAAATATTGCAGGATATCTATGGGCGTGGACTGAGACATATCGACGGCGACGCAACTTAGGCGCATGCAATATAAAAAATATTGCAGGATATCTAGGCGCGGGGTCAGAGAGCGGTGATGTAGCGACGATGGCGCGACCTAGGCGCATATAATACAAAAATATTGCAGGATATCTAGGCGCAGGGTCAGAGAGAGCGGTGATGTAGCGACGACTGCGCGACCTAGGCGCATACAATATATAAATATTGCAGGATATCTAGGTACGGGGACTGAGAGATAGCGACGTCGACGCGACCTAGGCGCATACAATACAAAAATATTGCACGATATCTAGGCGCGGGGTCAGAGAGAGCAATGATGTAATGACGGCGACGCGACCTTGGTGCATACAATATAAAAAATATTGCAGGATATCTAGGCGCAGGGTCAGAGAGAGCGGTGATGTAGCGACGACGGCGCGACCTAGGCGCATACAATACTAAATTATTGCAGGATATCTAGGCGCGGGGTCAGAGAGCGGTGATGTAGCGACGATGGCGCGACCTAGGCGCATATAATACAAAAATATTGCAGGATATCTAGGCGCAGGGTCAGAGAGAGCGGTGATGTAGCGACGACGGCGCGACCTAGGCGCATACAATACAAAAATATTGCAGGATATCTAGGCGCGGGGTCAGAGAGAGCGATGATGTAATGACGGCCACGCGACCTTGGTGCATACAATATAAAAATATTGCAGGATATCTAGGCGCGGGGTCAGAGAGAGCGGTGATGTAGCGACGACGGCGCGACCTTGGTGCATACAATATAAAAATATTGCAGGATATCTAGGCGCGGGGTCAGAGAGAGCGGTGATGTAGCGACGACGGCGCGACCTAGGCGCATACAATACAAAAATATTGCAGGATATCTAGACGCGGGGTCAGAGAGAGCGGTGATGTAGCGACGACGGCGCGACCTAGGCGCATACAATACAAAAATATTGCAGGATATCTATGGACGGGGACTGAGAGATATCGACGGCGACGCAACTTAGGCGCATGCAATATAAAAAATATTGCAGGATATCTAGGCGCGGGGTCAGAGAGCGGTGATGTAGCGACGATGGCGCGACCTAGGCGCATATAATACAAAAATATTGCAGGATATCTAGGCGCAGGGTCAGAGAGAGCGGTGATGTAGCAACGATGACGCGACCTAGGCGCATAAAATACAAAAATATTGCAGGATATCTAGGCGCGGGGTCAGAGAGAGCGGTGATGTAGCGACGACGGCGCGACCTAGGCGCATACAATACAAAAATATTGCAGGATATCTAGGCGCGAGGTCTGAGAGAGCGATGATGTAATGACGGCGACGGGACCTAGGTGCATACAATACAAAAATATTACAGGATATCTAGGAGCGGGGTCAGAGAGAGCGATGATGTAGCGACGACGGCGCGACCTTGGTGCATACAATACAAAAATATTACAGGATATCTAGGCGCAGGGTCAGAGAGAGCGGTGATGTAGCGACGACGGCGCGACCTAGGCGCATACTAAATTATTGCAGGATATCTAGGCGCGGGGTCAGAGAGAGCGGTGATGTAGCGACGATGGCGCGACCTAGGCGTATACAATACAAAAATATTGCAGGATATCTATGGGCGGGGACTGAGAGATATCGACGGCGACGCAACCTAGGCGCATACAATATAAAAAATATTGCAGGATATCTAGGCGCGGGGTCAGAGAGCGGTGATGTAGCGACGACGGCGCGACCTAGGCGCATACAATACAAAAATATTGCAGGATATCTAGGCGCGGGGTCAGAGCGAGCGATGATGTAATGACGGCGACGGGACCTAGGTGCATACAATACAAAAATATTACAGGATATCTAGGCGCGGGGTCAGAGAGAGCGATGATGTAGCGACGACGGCGCGACCTAGGCGCATACAATACAAAAATATTGCACGATATCTAGGCGCGGGGTCAGAGAGAGCGGTGATATAGCGACGACGGCGCGACCTAGGCGCATATAATACAAAAATATTACAGGATATCTAGGCGCGGTAAGGGAGAGCGGTGATGTAGCGACGACCGCGCGACCTAGGCGCATATAATACAAAAATATTGCACGATATCTAGGCGCGGGGTCAGAGAGAGCAATGATGTAATGACGGCGACGCGACCTTGGTGCATACAATATAAAAAATATTGCAGGATATCTAGGCGCGGGGTCAGAGAGAGCGATGATGTAGCGACGACGGCGCGACCTAGGCGCATACAATACAAAAATATTGCACGATATCTAGGCGCGGGGTCAGAGAGAGCGGTGATATAGCGACGACGGCGCGACCTAGGCGCATATAATACAAAAATATTGCAGGATATCTAGGCGCGGGGTCAGAGAGAGCGGTGATGTAGCGACGATGGCGCGACCTAGGCGTATACAATACAAAAATATTGCAGGATATCTATGGGCGGGGACTGAGAGATATCGACGGCGACGCAACCTAGGCGCATACAATATAAAAAATATTGCAGGATATCTTGGCGCGGGGTCAGAGAGCGGTGATGTAGCGACGACGGCGCGACCTAGGCGCATATAATACAAAAATATTACAGGATATCTAGGCGCGGGGTCAGAGAGAGAGGTGATGTAGCGACGACGGCGCGACCTAGGCGCATATAATACAAAAATATTGCAGGATATCTAGGCGCGGTCAGAGAGAGCGGTGATGTAGCGACGACCACGCGATCTAGGCGCATTCAATACAAAAATATTACAGGATATCTAGGCGCGGGGTCAGAGAGAGAGGTGATGTAGCGACGACGGCGCGACCTAGGCGCATATAATACAAAAATATTGCAGGATATCTAGGCGCGGTCAGAGAGAGAGGTGATGTAGCGACGACGGCGCGACCTAGGCGCACACAATACAAAAATATTGCAGGATATCTAGGCGCGGGGTCAGAGAGAGCAGTGATGTAGAGACGACGGCGCGACCTAGGCGCATATAATACAAAAATATTGCAGGATATCTAGGCGGGGTCAGAGAGAGCGGTGATGTAGCGACGACCGCGCGACCTAGGCGCATACAATTCAAAAATATTGCAGGATATCTATGGGCGGGGACTAAGAGTTATCGTCGGCGACGCAACCTAGGCGCATGCAATATAAAAAATATTGCAGGATATCTAGGCGCGGGGTCAGAGAGAGCGGTGATGTAGCGATGACGGCGCGACCTAGGCGCATACAATACAAAAATATTGCAGGACATCTAGGCGCGGGGTCAGAGAGAGCGACGACGGCGCGAGCTAGGCGCATACAATACAAAAATATTGCAGGATATTTAGGCGCGTGTTCAGAGAGAGCGATGATGTAATGACGACGACGGGACCTAGGTGCATACAATACAAAAATATTACAGCATATCTAGGCGCGGGGTCAGAGAGAGCGATGATGTAGCGACGACGGCGCGACCTAGGCGCATACAATACTAAAATAATGCAGGATATCTAGGCGTGGGGTCAGAGAGAGCGGTGATGTAGCGACGACGGCGCGACCTAGGCGCATACAATACAAAAATATTGCAGGATATCTATGGGCGTGGACTGAGAGATATCGACGGCGACGCAACCTAGGCGCATACAATATAAAAAATATTACAGGATATCTAGGCGCGGGGTCAGAGAGAGCGGTGATGTAGCGACGACGGCCCGAAATAGGCGCATACAATACAAAAATATTGCAGGATATCTAGGCGTGGGGTCAGAGAGAGGTGATGTAGCGACGACGGCGCGTCCTAGGCGCATAAAATACAAAAACATCGCAGGATATCTAGGCGGGGGGTCAGAGAGAGCGGTGATGTAGCGACGACGGCGCGACCTAGGCGCATACAATACTAAATTATTGCAGGTTATCTAGGCGCGGGGTCAGAGAGAGCGGTGATGTAGCGACGACGGCGCGAGCTAGGCGCACACAATACAAAAATATTGCAGGATATCTAGGCGCGGGGTCAGAGAGAGCAGTGATGTAGCGACGACGGCGCGACCTAGGCGCATATAATACAAAAATATTGCAGGATATCTAGGCGCGGGTTCAGAGAGAGCGATGATGTAATGACGACGACGGGACCTAGGTGCATACAATACAAAAATATTACAGGATATCTAGGCGCGGGGTCAGAGAGAGCGATGATGTAGCGACGACGGCGCGAAATAGGCGCATACAATACAAAAATATTGCAGGATATCTATGGGCGGAGACTGAGAGTTATCGACGGCGACGCAACCTAGGCACCTACAATACAAAAATATTGCAGGATATCTAGAGATGGTCAGAGAGAGCGGTGATGTAGCGACGACCGCGCGACCTAGGCGCATATAATACAAAAATATTACAGGATATCTAGGAGCCGGGGTCAGAGAGAGCGGTGATGTAACGACGACGGCGCGACCTAAGCGCATACAATACAAAAATATTGCAGGATATTTAAGGGAGGGGACTGAGAGATATCGACGGCGACGCAACCTAGGCGCATACAATAAAAAAATTATTGCAGGATATCTAGGCGCGGGGTCAGAGAGAGCGGTGATGTAGCGACGACGGCGCGAAATAGGCGCATACAATACAAAAATATTGCAGGATATCTATGGGCGGGGACTGAGAGTTATCGACGGCGACGCAACCTAGGCACCTACAATACAAAAATATTGCAGGATATCTAGAGATGGTCAGAGAGAGCGGTGATGTAGCGACGACGGCGCGACCTAAGCGTATACAATACAAAAATATTGCAGGATATCTATGGGCGTGGACTGAGACATATCGACGGCGACGCAACCTAGGCGCATACAATATAAAAAATATTGCAGGATATCTAGGCGCGGGATCAGAGAGAGCGATGATGTAACGACGACGACGGGACCTAGGTGCATACAATACAAAAATATTGCAGGATATCTAGGCGCGGGTTTGGAGAGAGCGGTGATTTAGCGACGACGGCGCGACCTAGGCGCATACAATATAAAAATATTGAAGGAAATCTAGGCACGGGGACAGAGAGACTCTAACGATGTAGCGAAGATGGCGCGATCTAGGCGCATACAATACAAAAATATTGCAGGATATCTAGAGATGGTCAGAGAGAGCGGTGATGTAGCGCCGACGGCGCGACCTAAGCGCATACAATACAAAAATATTTCATGATATCTATGGGCGGGGACTGAGAGATATCGACGGCGACGCAACCTCGGCGCATACAATATAAAAAATATTGCAGGATATCTAGGCGCGGGATCAGAGAGAGCGATGATGTAACGACGACGACGGGACCTAGGTGCATACAATACAAAAATATTACAGGATATCTAGGAGCCGGGGTCAGAGAGAGCGGTGATGTAACGACGACGGCGCTACCTAAGCGCATACAATACAAAAATATTGCAGGATATCTATGGGCGGGGACTGAGAGATATCGACGGCGACGCAACCTAGGCGCATACAATAAAAAAATTATTGCAGGATATCTAGGCGCGGGGTCAGAGAGAGCGGTGATGTAGCGACGACGGCGCGAAATAGGCGCATACAATACAAAAATATTGCAGGATATCTATGGGCGGGGACTGAGAGTTATCGACGGCGACGCAACCTAGGCACCTACAATACAAAAATATTGCAGGATATCTAGAGATGGTCAGAGAGAGCGGTGATGTAGCGACGACGGCGCGACCTAAGCGCATACAATACAAAAATATTGCAGGATATCTATGGGCGGGGACTAAGAGTTATCGACGGCGACGCAACCTAGGCGCATACAATATAAAAAATATTGCAGGATATCTAGGCGCGGGATCAGAGAGAGCGATGATGTAACGACGACGACGGGACCTAGGTGCATACAATACAAAAATATTGCAGGATATCTAGGCGCGGGTTTAGAGAGAGCGGTGATTTAGCGGCGACGGCGCGACCTAGGCGCATACAATATAAAAATATTGCAGGAAATCTAGGCGCGGGGACAGAGAGACTCTAACGATGTAGCGAAGATGGCGCGATCTAGGTGCATACAATACAAAAATATTGCAGGATATCTAGAGATGATCAGAGAGAGCGGTGATGTAGCGACGACGGCGCGACCTAAGCGCATACAATACAAAAATATTGCAGGATATCTATGGGCGGGGACTAAGAGTTATCGACGGCGACGCAACCTAGGCGCATACAATATAAAAAATATTGCAGGATATCTAGGCGCGGGATCAGAGAGAGCGATGATGTAACGACGACGACGGGACTTAGGTGCATACAATACAAAAATATTGCAGGATATCTAGGTGCGGGGTCAGAGAGAGCGGTGATTTTGCGACGACAGCGCGACCTAGGCGCATACAATATAAAAATATAGCAGGAAATCTAGGCGCGGGGTCAGAGAGACTCTAACGATGTAGCGAAAATGGCGCGATCTAGGCGCATACAATACAAAAATATTGCAGGATATCTAGAGATGGTCAGAGAGAGCGGTGATGTAGCGACGACGCCGCGACCTAAGCGCATACAACACAAAAATATTGCAGGATATCTATGGACGGGGACTGAGAGATATCGACGGCGACGCAACCTAGGCACATACAATACAAAAATATTGCAGGATATCTATGGGCGGGGACTGAGAGTTATCGACGGCGATGCAAACTAGGCGCATACAATATAAAAAATATTGCAGGATATCTAGGCGCGGGGTCAGAGAGAGCGGTGATGTAGCGACGACGGCGCGACCTAGGCGCATATAATACAAAAATATTGCAGGATATCTAGGCGCGGGGTCAGAGAGTGCGTTTATTTAGCGACGACGGCGCGACCTAGGCGCATACAATACAAAAATATTGCATGATATCTATGGGCGTGGACTGAGAGATATCGACGGCGACGCAACCTAGGCGCATACAATATAAAAAATATTGCAGGATATCTAGGCGCGGGGTCAGAGAGAGCGGTGATGTAGCGACGACGGCGCGACCTAGGCGCATACAATACAAAAATATTGCGGGATATCTATGGGCGGGGACTGAGAGATATCGACGGCGACGCAACCTAGGCGCATACAATATAAAAAATATTGCTGGATATCTAGGCGCGGGGTCAGAGAGAGCGGTGATGTAGCGACGACGGCCCGAAATAGGCGCATACAATACAAAAATATTGCAGGATATCTAGGCGTGGGGTCAGAGAGAGGTAATGTAGCGACGACGGCGCGTCCTAGGCGAATAAAATACAAAAACATCGCAGGTTATCTAGGCGCGGGGTCAGAGAGAGCGGTGATGTAGCGACGACGGCCCGAAATAGGCGCATACAATACAAAAATATTGCAGGATATCTAGGCGTGGGATCAGAGAGAGGTAATGTAGCGACGACGGCGCGTCCTAGGCGCATACAATACTAAAATATTGCAGGATATCTAGGCGCGGGGTCAGAGAGAGCGGTGATGTAGCGACGACGGCGCGACCTAGGTGCATACAATACAAAAATATTGCAGGATATCTATGGGCGTGAACTGAGAGATATCGACGGCGACGCAACCTAGGCGCATACAATAAAAAAATATTGCAGGATATCTAGGCGCGGGGTCAGAGGGAGCGGTGATGTAGCGACGACGGCGCGACCGAGGCGCATATAATACAAAAATATTTCAGGATATCTAGGCGCGGGGTCAGAGAGAGCGGTGATGTAGCGATGACGGCGCGACCTAGGCGCATACAATAAAATAATATTGCAGGATATCTATGGGCGGGGACTGAGAGATATCGACGGCGACGCGACCTAGACGCATACAATATAAAAAATATTGCAGGATATCTTGGCGCGGGGTCAGAGAGAGCGGTGATGTAGCGACGATGGCGCGACCTAGACGCATACAATACAAAAATATTGTAGGATATCTATTGGCGTGGACTGAGACATATCGACGGCGACGCAACCTAGGTGCATACAATATAAAAAATATTGCAGGAGATCTAGGCGCGGGGTCAGAGAGAGCGGTGATGTAGCAACGATGGCGCGACCTAGGCGCATAAAATACAAAAATATTGCAGGATATCTAGGCGCGGGGTCAGAGAGAGCGGTGATGTAGCGACGACGGCGCGACCTAGGCGCATATAATACAAAAATATTGCAGGATATCTATGGGCGTGGACTGAGACATATCGACGGCGACGCAACCTAGGCGCATACAATATAAAAAATATTGCAGAATATCTAGGTGCGGGGTCAGAGAGAGCGGTGATGTAGCGACGACGGCGCGACCTAGACGCATACAATATAAAAAATATTGCAGCATAATTGGGCGCGGGGTCAAAGAGAGCGGTGATGTAGCGACGACGGCGCGACCTAGGCGCATACAATACTAAATTATTGCAGGATATCTAGGCGCGGGGTCAGAGAGAGCGGTGATGTAGCGACGATGGCGCGACCTAGGCGTATACCATACAAAAATATTGCAGGATATCTATGGGCGGGGACTGAGAGATATCGACGGCGACGCAACCTAGGCGCATACAATATAAAAAATATTGCAGGATATCTAGGCGCGGGGTCAGAGAGAGCGGTGATGTAGCGACGACGGCGCGACCTAGGTGCATACAGTACAAAAATATTGCAGGATATCTAGGCGCGGGGTCAGAGAGAGTGATGATGTAATGACGGCGACGGGACCTAGGTGCATACAATACAAAAATATTACAGGATATCTAGGAGCGGGGTCAGAGAGAGCGATGATATAGCGACGACGGCGCGACCTTGGTGCATACAATACAAAAATATTACAGGATATTTAGGCGCAGGGTCAGAGAGAGCGGTGATGTAGCGACGACGGCGCGACCTAGGCGCATACAATACTAAATTATTGCAGGATATCTAGGCGCGGGGTCAGAGAGAGCGGTGATGTAGCGACGATGGTGCGACCTAGGCGTATACAATACAAAAATATTGCAGGATATCTATGGGCGGGGACTGAGAGATATCGACGGCGACGCAACCTAGGCGCATACAATATAAAAAATATTGCAGGATATCTAGGCGCGGGGTCAGAGAGCGGTGATGTAGCGACGACGGCGCGACCTAGGCGCATACAATACAAAAATATTGCAGGATATCTAGGCGCGGGGTCAGAGGGAGCGATGATGTAATGACGGCGACTGGACCTAGGTGCATACAATACAAAAATATTACAGGATATCTAGGCGCGGGGTCAGAGAGAGCGATGATGTAGCGACGACGGCGCGACCTAGGCGCATACAATACAAAAATATTACAGGATATCTAGGCGCGGGGTCAGAGAGAGAGGTGATGTAGCGACGACGGCGCGACCTAGGCGCATACAATACAAAAATATTGCAGGATATCTAGGCGCGGGGTCAGAGAGAGCGATGATATAGCGACGACGGCGTGACCTAGGCGCATATAATACAAAAATATTGCAGGATATCTAGGCGCGGGGTCAGAGAGAGCGATGATGTAATGACGGCGACTGGACCTAGGTGCATACAATACAAAAATATTACAGGATATCTAGGCGCGGGGTCAGAGAGCGGTGATGTAGCGATGACGGCGCGACCTAGGCGCATACAATACAAAAATATTGCAGGATATCTAGGCGCGGGGTCAGAGAGAGCGATGATGTAATGACGGCGACTGGACCTAGGTGCATACAATACAAAAATATTACAGGATATCTAGGCGCGGGGTCAGAGAGAGAGGTGATGTAGCGACGACGGCGCGACCTAGGCGCATATAATACAAAAATATTGCAGGATCTCTAGGCGCGGGGTCAGAGAGAGAGGTGATGTAGCGACGACGGCGCGACCTAGGCGCATATAATACAAAAATATTGCAGGATATCTAGCCGCGGTCAGAGAGAGCGGTGATGTAGCGACGACCGCGCGACCTAGTCGCATACAATACAAAAATATTACAGGATATCTAGGCGCGGGGTCAGAGAGAGAGGTGATGTAGCGACGACGGCGCGACCTAGGCGCATATAATACAAAAATATTGTAGGATATCTAGGCGCGGTCAGAGAGAGAGGTGATGTAGCGACGACGGCGCGACCTAGGCGCACACAATACAAAAATATTGCAGGATATCTATGCGCGGGGTCAGAGAGAGCGGTGATGTAGCGACGACGGCGCGACCTAGGCGCATATAATACAAAAATATTGCAGGATATCTAGGCGCGGTCAGAGAGAGCGGTGATGTAGCGACGACCGCGCGACCTAGTCGAATACAATACAAAAATATTGCAGGATATCTATGGGCGGGGACTAAGAGTTATCGTCGGCGACGCAACCTAGGCGCATGCAATATAAAAAATATTGCATGATATCTAGGCGCGGGGTCAGAGAGAGCGGTGATGTAGCGATGACGGCGCGACCTAGGCGCATACAATACAAAAATATTGCAGGACATCTAGGCGCGGGGTCAGAGAGAGCGGTGATGTAGCGACGACGGCGCGAGCTAGGCGCATACAATACAAAAATATTGCAGGATATCTAGGCGCGTGTTCAGAGAGAGCGATGATGTAATGACGACGACGGGACCTAGGTGCATACAATACAAAAATATTACAGCATATTTAGGCGCGGGGTCAGAGAGAGCGATGATGTAGCGACGACGGCGCGACCTAGGCGCATACAATACTAAAATAATGCAGGATATCTAGGCGCGGGGTCAGAGAGAGCGATGATGTAGCGACGACGGCGCGACCTAGGCGCATACAATACTAAAATAATGCAGGATATCTAGGCGTGGGGTCAGAGAGATCGGTGATGTAGCGACGACGGCGCGACCTAGGCGCATACAATACAAAAATATTGCAGGATATCTATGGGCGTGGACTGAGAGATATCGACGGCGACGCAACCTAGGCGCATACAATATAAAAAATATTACAGGATATCTATGCGCGGGGTCAGAGAGAGCGATGATGTAGCGACGACGGCGCGACCTAGGCGCATACAATACTAAAATAATGCAGGATATCTAGGCGGGTGGTCAGAGAGAGCGGTGATGTAGCGACGACGGCGCGACCTAGGCGCATACAATACTCAATTATTGCAGGTTATCTAGGCGCGGGGTCAGAGAGAGCGGTGATGTAGCGACGACCGCGCGACCTAGGCGCATACAATACAAAAATATTGCAGGATATCTATGGGCGGGGACTGAGAGTTATCGTCGGCGACGCAACCTAGGCGCATGCAATATAAAAAATATTGCAGGATATCTAGGCGCGGGGTCAGAGAGCGGTGATGTAGCGATGACGGCGCGACCTAGGCGCATACAATACAAAAATATTGCAGGACATCTAGGAGCGGGGTCAGAGAGAGCGGTGATGTAGCGACGACGGCGCGAGCTAGGCGCATACAATACAAAAATATTGCAGGATATCTAGGCGCGGGTTCAGAGAGAGCGATGATGTAATGACGACGACGGGACCTAGGTGCATACAATACAAAAATATTACAGGATATCTAGGCGCGGGGTCAGAGAGAGCGATGATGTAGCGACGACGGCGCGAAATAGGCGCATACAATACAAAAATATTACAGGATATCTATGGGCGGGGACTGAGAGTTATCGACGGCGACGCAACCTAGGCGCATACAATAAAAAAATTATTGCAGGATATATAGGCGCGGGGTCAGAGAGAGCGGTAATGTAGCGACGACCGAGCGACCTAGGCGCATATAATACAAAAATATTGCAGGATATCTATGGGCGGGGTCTGAGAGTTATCGTCGGCAACGCAACCTAGGCGCATGCAATATAAAAAATATTGCAGGATATCTAGGCGCGGGGTCGGAGAGAGCGGTGATGTAGCGACGATGGCGCGACCTAGGCGCATACAATACAAAAATATTGCAGGATATCTAGGCGCGGGGTCAGAGAGAGCGCTGATGTAGCAACGATGGCGCGACCTAGGCGCATACAATACTAAAATATTGCAGGATATCTAGGCGCGGGGTCAGAGAGAGCGGTGATGTAGCGACGACGGCGCGACCTAGGCGCATAAAATACAAAAATATTGCAGGATATCTATGGGCGTGGACTGAGAGATATCGACGACGACGCAACCTAGGCGCATACAATATAAAAAATATTGCAGGATATCTAGGCGCGGGGTCAGAGAGAGCGGTGGTGTAGCGACGACCGCGCGACCTAGGCGCATACAATACAAAAATATTGCAGGATATCTATGGGCGGGGACTGAGAGTTATCGTCGGCGACGCAACCTAGGCGCATGCAATATAAAAAATATTGGAGGATATCTAGGTGCGGGGTCAGAGAGCGGTGATGTAGCGATGACGGCGCGACCTAGGCGCATAAAATACAAAAATATTGCAGGACATCTAGGCGCGGGGTCAGAGAGAGCGGTGATGTAGCGACGACGGCGCGAGCTAGGCGCATACAATACAAAAATATTGCAGGATATCTAGGCGCGGGTTCAAAGAGAGCGATGATGTAATGACGACGACGGGACCTAGGTGCATACAATACAAAAATATTACAGGATATCTAGGAGCCGGGGTCAGAGAGAGCGGTGATGTAACGACGACAGCGCGACCTAAGCGCATACAATACAAAAATATTGCAGGATATCTATGGGCGGGGACTGAGAGATATCGACGGCGACGCAACCTAGGCGCATACAATAAAAAAATTATTGCAGGATATCTAGGCGCGGGGTCAGAGAGAGCGGTGATGTAGCGACGACGGCGCGAAATAGGCGCATACAATACAAAAATATTGCAGGATATCTATGGGCGGGGACTGAGAGTTATCGACGGCGACGCAACCTAGGCACCTACAATACAAAAATATTGCAGGATATCTAGAGATGGTCAGAGAGAGCGGTGATGTAGCGACGACGGCGCGACCTAAGCGCATACAATACAAAAATATTGCAGGATATCTATGGGCGGGGACTAAGAGTTATCGACGGCGACACAACCTAGGCGCATACAATATAAAAAATATTGCAGGATATCTAGGCGCGGGATCAGAGAGAGCGATGATGTAACGACGACGACGGGACCTAGGTGCATACAATACAAAAATATTGCAGGATATCTAGGCGCGGGTTTAGAGAGAGCGGTGATTTAGCGACGACGGCGCGACCTAGGCGCATACAATATAAAAATATTGCAGGAAATCTAGGCGCGGGGATAGAGAGACTCTAACGATGTAGCGAAGATGGCGCGATCTAGGCGCATACAATACAAAAATATTGCAGGATATCTAGAGATGGTCAGAGAGAGCGGTGATGTAGCGACGACGGCGCGACCTAAGCGCATACAATACAAAAATATTGCATGATATCTATGGGCGGGGACTGAGAGATATCGACGGCGACGCAACCTAGGCGCATACAATATAAAAAATATTGCAATATATCTAGGCGCGGGATCAGAGAGAGCGATGATGTAACGACGACGACGGGACCTAGGTGCATACAATACAAAAATATTGCAGGATATCTAGGCGCGGGGTCAGAGAGAGCGGTGATTTTGCGACGACGGCGCGACCTAGGCGCATACAATACAATAATATTGCAGCATATCTATGGGCGGGGACTGAGAGATATCGACGGCGACGCGACCTAGACGCATACAATATAAAAAATATTGCAGGATATCTTGGCGCGGGGTCAGAGAGAGCGGTGATGTAGCGACGATGGCGCGACCTAGACGCATACAATACAAAAATATTGTAGGATATCTATTGGCGTGGACTGAGACATATCGACGGCGACGCAACCTAGGTACATACAATATAAAAAATATTGCAGGAGATCTAGGCGCGGGGTCAGAGAGAGCGGTGATGTAGCAACGATGGCGCGACCTAGGCGCATAAAATACAAAAATATTGCAGGATATCTAGGCGCGGGGTCAGAGAGAGCGGTGATGTAGCGACGACGGCGCGACCTAGGCGCAGACAATACAAAAATATTGCAGGATATCTATGGGCGTGGACTGAGACATATCGACGGCGATGCAACCTAGGCGCATACAATATAAAAAATATTGCAGAATATCTAGGCGCGGGGTCAGAGAGAGCGGTGATGCAGCGACGACGGCGCGACCTAGACGCATACAATATAAAAATATTGCAGGATAATTGGGCGCGGGGTCAAAGAGAGCGGTGATGTAGCGACGACGGCGCGACCTAGGCGCATACAATACAAAAATATTGCAGGATATCTATGGGCGTGGACTGAGACATATCGACGGCGACGCAACCTAGGCGCATACAATATAAAAAATATTGCAGGATATCTAGGCGCGGGGTCAGAGAGAGCGGTGATGTAGCGACGACGGCGACGGGACCTAGGTGCATACAATACAAAAATATTACAGGATATCTAGGAGCGGGGTCAGAGAGAGCGATGATGTAGCGAAGACGGCGCGACCTTGGTGCAAACAATACAAAAATATTACAGGATATCTAGGCGCAAGGTCAGAGAGAGCGGTGATGTAGCGACGACGGCGCGACCTAGGCGCATACAATACTAAATTATTGCAGGATATCTAGGCGCGGGGTCAGAGAGAGCGGTGATGTAGCGACGATGGCGCGACCTAGCCGTATACAATACAAAAATATTGCAGGATATCTATGGGCGGGGACTGAGAGATATCGACGGCGACGCAACCTAGGCGCATACAATATAAAAAATATTGCAGGATATCTAGGCGCGGGGTCAGAGAACGGTGATGTAGCGACGACGGCGCGACCTAGGCGCATACAATACAAAAATATTGCAGGATATCTAGGCGCGGGGTCAGAGCGAGCGATGATGTAATGACGGCGACGGGACCTAGGTGCATACAATACAAAAATATTGCAGGATATCTAGGCGCAGGGTCAGAGAGAGCGGTGATGTAGCGACGACGGCGCGACCTAGGCGCATATAATACAAAAATATTGCAGGATATCTAGGCGCGGTAAGGGAGAGCGGTGATGTAGCGATGACGGCGTGACCTAGGCGCATACAATACAAAAATATTGCTGGATATCTATGGGCGGGGACTGAGAGATATCAACGGCGACGCAACCTAGGCGCATATAATACAAAAATATTGCAGGATATCTAGGCGCGGGGACAGAGAGAGCAGTGACGTAGCGACGATGGTGTGACCTAGGCGCATACAATACAAAAATATTGCAGGCTTTCTATGGGCAGGGACTGGGAGATATCGACGGCGACGCGACCTAGACGCATACAATATAAAAAATATTGCAGGATATCTATGGGCGGGGACTGAGAGATATCGACGGCGACGCAACTTAGGCGCATGCAATATAAAAAATATTGCAGGATATCTAGGCGCGGGGTCAGAGAGCGGTGATGTAGCGACGATGGCGCGACCTAGGCGCATATAATACAAAAATATTGGAGGATATCTAGGCGCAGGGTCAGAGAGAGCGGTGATGTAGCGACGACTGCGCGACCTAGGCGCATACAATACAAAAATATTGCAGGATATCTATGGGCGTGGACTGAGACATATCGACGGCGACGCAACCTAGGCGCATACAATATAAAAAATATTGCAGGATATCTAGGCGCGGGGTCAGAGAGAGCGGTGATGCAGCGACGACGGCGCGACCTAGGCGCATACAATATAAAAATATTGCAGGATAATTGGGCGCGGGGTCAAAGAGAGCGGTGATGTAGCGACGACGGCGCGACCTAGGCGCATACAATACAAAAATATTGCAGGATATCTATGGGCGTGGACTGAGACATATCGACGGCGACGCAACCTAGGCGCATACAATATAAAAAATATTGCAGGATATCTAGACGCGGGGTCAGAGAGAGCGGTGATGTAGCGACGATGGCGTGACCTAGGCGCATATAATACAAAAATATTGCAGGATATCTAGGCGCGGGGTCAGAGAGAGCGGTGATGTAGCGACGACGGCGCGACCTAGGCGCATACAATACAAAAATATTGCAGGATATCTAGGCGCGGGGTCAGAGAGAGCGATGATGTAATGACGGCGACGCGACCTTGGTGCATACAATATAAAAATATTGCAGGATATCTAGGCGCGGGGTCAGAGAGAGCGGTGATGTAACGACGACGGCGCGACCTAGGCGCATACAATACAAAAATATTGCAGGATATCTAGGCGCGGGGTCAGAGAGAGCGGTGATGTAGCGACGACGGCGCGACCTAGGCGCAAACAATACAAAAATATTGCAGGATATCTATGGGCGGGGACTGAGAGATATCGACGGCGACGCAACTTAGGCGCATGCAATATAAAAAATATTGCAGGATATCTAGGCGCGGGGTCAGAGAGCGGTGATGTAGCGACGATGGCGCGACCTAGGCGCATATAATACAAAAATATTGGAGGATATCTAGGCGCAGGGTCAGAGAGAGCGGTGATGTAGCGACGACTGCGCGACCTAGGCGCATACAATATATAAATATTGCAGGATATCTAGGTACGGGGACTGAGAGATATCGACGTCGACGCGACCTAGGCGCATACAATACAAAAATGTTGCACGATATCTAGGCGCGGGGTCAGAGAGAGCAATGATGTAATGACGGCGACGCGACCTTGGTGCATACAATATAAAAAATATTGCAGGATATCTAGGCGCAGGGTCAGAGAGAGCGGTGATGTAGCGACGACGGCGCGACCTAGGCGCATACAATACTAAATTATTGCAGGATATCTAGGCGCGGGGTCAGAGAGAGCGGTGATGTAGCGACGATGGCGCGACCTAGGCGTATACCATACAAAAATATTGCAGGATATCTATGGGCGGGGACTGAGAGATATCGACGGCGACGCAACCTAGGCGCATACAATATAAAAAATATTGCAGGATTTCTAGGCGCGGGGTCAGAGAGAGCGGTGATGTAGCAACGATGGCGCGACCTAGGCGCATACAATACAAAAATATTGCAGGATATCTAGGCGCGTGGTCAGAGAGAGCGGTGATGTAGCGACGACGGCGCGACCTAGGCGCATACAAGACAAAAATATTGCAAGATATCTATGGGCGTGAACTGAGAGATATCGACGGCGACGCAACCTAGGCGCATACAATATAAAAAATATTGCAGGATATCTAGGCGCGGGGTCAGAGAGAGCGGTGATGTAGCGACGACGGCGCGACCTAGGCGCATATAATACAAAAATATTGCAGGATATCTAGGCGCGGGGTCAGAGAGAGGGGTGATGTAGCGATGACGGCGCGACCTAGGCGCATACAATACAAAAATATTGCATGATATCTATTGGCGTGGACTGAGAGATATCGACGGCGACGCAACCTAGGCGCATACAATATAAAAAATATTGCAGGATATGTTGGCGCGGGGTCAGAGAGAGCGGTGATGTAGCGACGACGGCGCGACCTAGGCGCATATAATACAAAAATATTTCAGGATATCTAGGCGCGGGGTCAGAGAGAGCGGTGATGTAGCGACGACGGCGCGACCTAGGCCCATACAATACAATAATATTGCAGCATATCTATGGGCGGGGACTGAGAGATATCGACGGCGACGCGACCTAGACGCATACAATATAAAAAATATTGCAGGATATCTTGGCGCGGGGTCAGAGAGAGCGGTGATGTAGCGACGATGGCGCGACCTAGACGCATACAATACAAAAATATTGTAGGATATCTATTGGCGTGGACTGAGACATATCGACGGCGACGCAACCTAGGTACATACAATATAAAAAATATTGCAGGAGATCTAGGCGCGGGGTCAGAGAGAGCGGTGATGTAGCAACGATGGCGCGACCTAGGCGCATAAAATACAAAAATATTGCAGGATATCTAGGCGCGGGGTCAGAGAGAGCGGTGATGTAGCGACGACGGCGCGACCTAGGCGCAGACAATACAAAAATATTGCAGGATATCTATGGGCGTGGACTGAGACATATCGACGGCGATGCAACCTAGGCGCATACAATATAAAAAATATTGCAGAATATCTAGGCGCGGGGTCAGAGAGAGCGGTGATGCAGCGACGACGGCGCGACCTAGACGCATACAATATAAAAATATTGCAGGATAATTGGGCGCGGGGTCAAAGAGAGCGGTGATGTAGCGACGACGGCGCGACCTAGGCGCATACAATACAAAAATATTGCAGGATATCTATGGGCGTGGACTGAGACATATCGACGGCGACGCAACCTAGGCGCATACAATATAAAAAATATTGCAGGATATCTAAGCGCGGGGTCAGAGAGAGCGGTGATGTAGCGACGACGGCGTGACCTAGGCGCATATAATACAAAAATATTGC
The DNA here is from genome assembly GCA_949710015.1 of Crataerina pallida. Classification (NCBI taxonomy): domain Eukaryota; kingdom Metazoa; phylum Arthropoda; class Insecta; order Diptera; family Hippoboscidae; genus Crataerina; species Crataerina pallida. Next base: position 13,144,898 of record OX453292.1, on the reverse strand, counting down.
AGGATATCTAGGCGCGGGGTCAGAGAGAGCGGTGATGTAGCGACGACGGCGCGACCTAGGCGCATACAATACAAAAATATTGCAGGATATCTAGGCGCGGGGTCAGAGAGAGCGATGATGTAATGACGGCGACGCGACCTTGGTGCATACAATATAAAAATATTGCAGGATATCTAGGCGCGGGGTCAGAGAGAGCGGTGATGTAACGACGACGGCGCGACCTAGGCGCATACAATACAAAAATATTGCAGGATATCTAGGCGCGGGGTCAGAGAGAGCGGTGATGTAGCGACGACGGCGCGACCTAGGCGCAAACAATACAAAAATATTGCAGGATATCTATGGGCGGGGACTGAGAGATATCGACGGCGACGCAACTTAGGCGCATGCAATATAAAAAATATTGCAGGATATCTAGGCGCGGGGTCAGAGAGCGGTGATGTAGCGACGATGGCGCGACCTAGGCGCATATAATACAAAAATATTGGAGGATATCTAGGCGCAGGGTCAGAGAGAGCGGTGATGTAGCGACGACTGCGCGACCTAGGCGCATACAATATATAAATATTGCAGGATATCTAGGTACGGGGACTGAGAGATATCGACGTCGACGCGACCTAGGCGCATACAATACAAAAATGTTGCACGATATCTAGGCGCGGGGTCAGAGAGAGCAATGATGTAATGACGGCGACGCGACCTTGGTGCATACAATATAAAAAATATTGCAGGATATCTAGGCGCAGGGTCAGAGAGAGCGGTGATGTAGCGACGACGGCGCGACCTAGGCGCATACAATACTAAATTATTGCAGGATATCTAGGCGCGGGGTCAGAGAGAGCGGTGATGTAGCGACGATGGCGCGACCTAGGCGTATACCATACAAAAATATTGCAGGATATCTATGGGCGGGGACTGAGAGATATCGACGGCGACGCAACCTAGGCGCATACAATATAAAAAATATTGCAGGATATCTAGGCGCGGGGTCAGAGAGAGCGGTGATGTAGCGACGACGGCGCGACCTAGGCGCATACAATACAAAAATATTGCAGGATATCTATGCGCGGGGTCAGAGAGAGCGGTGATGTAGCGACGACGGCGACGGGACCTAGGTGCATACAATACAAAAATATTACAGGATATCTAGGAGCGGGGTCAGAGAGAGCGATGATGTAGCGACGACGGCGCGACCTTGGTGCAAACAATACAAAAATATTACAGGATATCTAGGCGCAAGGTCAGAGAGAGCGGTGATGTAGCGACGACGGCGCGACCTAGGCGCATACAATACAAAAATATTGCAGGATATCTAGGCGCGGGGACAGAGAGAGCAGTGATGTAGCGACGATGGCGTGACCTAGGCGCATACAATACAAAAATATTGCAGGCTTTCTATGGGCAGGGACTGGGAGATATCGACGGCGACGCGACCTAGACGCATACAATATAAAAAATATTGCAGGATATCTTGGCGCGGGGTCAGAGAGAGCGGTGATGTAGCAACGATGGCGCGACTTAGACGCATACAATACAAAAATATTGTAGGATATCTATGGGCGTGGACTGAGACATATCGACGGCGACGCAACCTAGGCGCATACAATATAAAAAATATTGCAGGATTTCTAGGCGCGGGGTCAGAGAGAGCGGTGATGTAGCAACGATGGCGCGACCTAGGCGCATACAATACAAAAATATTGCAGGATATCTAGGCGCGTGGTCAGAGAGAGCGGTGATGTAGCGACGACGGCGCGACCTAGGCGCATACAATACAAAAATATTGCAAGATATCTATGGGCGTGAACTGAGAGATATCGACGGCGACGCAACCTAGGCGCATACAATATAAAAAATATTGCAGGATATCTAGGCGCGGGGACAGAGAGAGCAGTGATGTAGCGACGATGGCGTGACCTAGGCGCATACAATACAAAAATATTGCAGGCTTTCTATGGGCAGGGACTGGGAGATATCGACGGCGACGCGACCTAGACGCATACAATATAAAAAATATTGCAGGATATCTTGGCGCGGGGTCAGAGAGAGCGGTGATGTAGCAACGATGGCGCGACCTAGACGCATACAATACAAAAATATTGTAGGATATCTATGGGCGTGGACTGAGACATATCGACGGCGACGCAACCTAGGCGCATACAATATAAAAAATATTGCAGGATTTCTAGGCGCGGGGTCAGAGAGAGCGGTGATGTAGCAACGATGGCGCGACCTAGGCGCATACAATACAAAAATATTGCAGGATATCTAGGCGCGTGGTCAGAGAGAGCGGTGATGTAGCGACGACGGCGCGACCTAGGCGCATACAATACAAAAATATTGCAGGATATCTAGGCGCGGGGTCAGATCGAGCGATGATGTAATGACGGCGACGGGACCTAGGTGCATACAATACAAAAATATTACAGGATATCTAGGCGCGGGGTCAGAGAGAGCGATGATGTAGCGACGACGGCGCGACCTAGGCGCATACAATACAAAAATATTACAGGATATCTAGGCGCGGGGTCAGAGAGAGCGGTGATGTAGCGACAACGGCGCGACCTAGGCGCATACAATACAAAAATATTGCACGATATCTAGGCGCGGGGTCAGAGAGAGCGGTGATATAGCGACGACGGCGCGACCTAGGCGCATATAATACAAAAATATTGCAGGATATCTAGGCGCGGTAAGGGAGAGCGGTGATGTAGCGATGACGGCGTGACCTAGGCGCATACAATACAAAAATATTGCTGGATATCTATGGGCGGGGACTGAGAGATATCAACGGCGACGCAACCTAGGCGCATATAATACAAAAATATTGCAGGATATCTAGGCGCGGGGACAGAGAGAGCAGTGATGTAGCGACGATGGCGTGACCTAGGCGCATACAATACAAAAATATTGCAGGCTTTCTATGGGCAGGGACTGGGAGATATCGACGGCGACGCGACCTAGACGCATACAATATAAAAAATATTGCAGGATATCTTGGCGCGGGGTCAGAGAGAGCGGTGATGTAGCAACGATGGCGCGACCTAGACGCATAAAATACAAAAATATTGTAGGATATCTATGGGCGTGGACTGAGACATATCGACGGCGACGCAACCTAGGCGCATATAATATAAAAAATATTGCAGGATTTCTAGGCGCGGGGTCAGAGAGAGCGGTGATGTAGCAACGATGGCGCGACCTAGGCGCATACAATACAAAAATATTGCAGGATATCTAGGCGCGTGGTCAGAGAGAGCGGTGATGTAGCGACGACGGCGCGACCTAGGCGCATACAATACAAAAATATTGCAAGATATCTATGGGCGTGAACTGAGAGATATCGACGGCGACGCAACCTAGGCGCATACAATATAAAAAATATTGCAGGATATCTAGGCGCGGGGTCAGAGAGAGCGGTGATGTAGCGACGACGGCGCGACCTAGGCGCATATAATACAAAAATATTGCAGGATATCTAGGCGCGGGGTCAGAAAGAGCGGTGATGTAGCGATGACGGCGCGACCTAGGCGCATACAATACAAAAATATTGCATGATATCTATTGGCGTGGACTGAGAGATATCGACGGCGACGCAACCTAGGCGCATACAATATAAAAAATATTGCAGGATATGTTGGCGCGGGGTCAGAGAGAGCGGTGATGTAGCGACGACGGCGCGACCTAGGCGCATATAATACAAAAATATTTCAGAATATCTAGGCGCGGGGTCAGAGAGAGCGGTGATGTAGCGACGACGGCGCGACCTAGGCCCATACAATACAATAATATTGCAGCATATCTATGGGCGGGGACTGAGAGATATCGACGGCGACGCGACCTAGACGCATACAATATAAAAAATATTGCAGGATATCTTGGCGCGGGGTCAGAGAGAGCGGTGATGTAGCGACGATGGCGCGACCTAGACGCATACAATACAAAAATATTGTAGGATATCTATTGGCGTGGACTGAGACATATCGACGGCGACGCAACCTAGGTACATACAATATAAAAAATATTGCAGGAGATCTAGGCGCGGGGTCAGAGAGAGCGGTGATGTAGCAACGATGGCGCGACCTAGGCGCATAAAATACAAAAATATTGCAGGATATCTAGGCGCGGGGTCAGAGAGAGCGGTGATGTAGCGACGACGGCGCGACCTAGGCGCAGACAATACAAAAATATTGCAGGATATCTATGGGCGTGGACTGAGACATATCGACGGCGATGCAACCTAGGCGCATACAATATAAAAAATATTGCAGAATATCTAGGCGCGGGGTCAGAGAGAGCGGTGATGCAGCGACGACGGCGCGACCTAGACGCATACAATATAAAAATATTGCAGGATAATTGGGCGCGGGGTCAAAGAGAGCGGTGATGTAGCGACGACGGCGCGACCTAGGCGCATACAATACAAAAATATTGCAGGATATCTATGGGCGTGGACTGAGACATATCGACGGCGACGCAACCTAGGCGCATACAATATAAAAAATATTGCAGGATATCTAGGCGCGGGGTCAGAGAGAGCGGTGATGTAGCGACGACGGCGTGACCTAGGCGCATATAATACAAAAATATTGCAGGATATCTAGGCGCGGGGTCAGAGAGAGCGGTGATGTAGCGACGACGGCGCGACCTAGGCGCATACAATACAAAAATATTGCAGGATATATAGGCGCGGCGTCAGAGAGAGCGATGATGTAATGACGGCGACGCGACCTTGGTGCATACAATATAAAAATATTGCAGGATATCTAGGCGCGGGGTCAGAGAGAGCGGTGATGTAACGACGACGGCGCGACCTAGGCGCATACAATACAAAAATATTGCAGGATATCTAGGCGCGGGGTCAGAGAGAGCGGTGATGTAGCGACGACGGCGCGACCTAGGCGCAAACAATACAAAAATATTGCAGGATATCTATGGGCGGGGACTGAGAGATATCGACGGCGACGCAACTTAGGCGCATGCAATATAAAAAATATTGCAGGATATCTAGGCGCGGGGTCAGAGAGCGGTGATGTAGCGACGATGGCGCGACCTAGGCGCATATAATACAAAAATATTGGAGGATATCTAGGCGCAGGGTCAGAGAGAGCGGTGATGTAGCGACGACTGCGCGACCTAGGCGCATACAATATATAAATATTGCAGGATATCTAGGTACGGGGACTGAGAGATATCGACGTCGACGCGACCTAGGCGCATACAATACAAAAATGTTGCACGATATCTAGGCGCGGGGTCAGAGAGAGCAATGATGTAATGACGGCGACGCGACCTTGGTGCATACAATATAAAAAATATTGCAGGATATCTAGGCGCAGGGTCAGAGAGAGCGGTGATGTAGCGACGACGGCGCGACCTAGGCGCATACAATACTAAATTATTGCAGGATATCTAGGCGCGGGGTCAGAGAGAGCGGTGATGTAGCGACGATGGCGCGACCTAGGCGTATACCATACAAAAATATTGCAGGATATCTATGGGCGGGGACTGAGAGATATCGACGGCGACGCAACCTAGGCGCATACAATATAAAAAATATTGCAGGATATCTAGGCGCGGGGTCAGAGAGAGCGGTGATGTAGCGACGACGGCGCGACCTAGGCGCATACAATACAAAAATATTGCAGGATATCTAGGCGCGGGGTCAGAGAGAGCGATGATGTAATGACGGCGACGGGACCTAGGTGCATACAATACAAAAATATTACAGGATATCTAGGAGCGGGGTCAGAGAGAGCGATGATGTAGCGACGACGGCGCGACCTTGGTGCAAACAATACAAAAATATTACAGGATATCTAGGCGCAAGGTCAGAGAGAGCGGTGATGTAGCGACGACGGCGCGACCTAGGCGCATACAATACTAAATTATTGCAGGATATCTAGGCGCGGGGTCAGAGAGAGCGGTGATGTAGCGACGATGGCGCGACCTAGGCGTATACAATACAAAAATATTGCAGGATATCTATGGGCGGGGACTGAGAGATATCGACGGCGACGCAACCTAGGCGCATACAATATAAAAAATAGTGCAGGATATCTAGGCGCGGGGTCAGAGAACGGTGATGTAGCGACGACGGCGCGACCTAGGCGCATACAATACAAAAATATTGCAGGATATCTAGGCGCGGGGTCAGAGCGAGCGATGATGTAATGACAGCGACGGGACCTAGGTGCATACAATACAAAAATATTACAGGATATCTAGGCGCGGGGTCAGAGAGAGCGATGATGTAGCGACGACGGCGCGACCTAGGCGCATACAATACAAAAATATTACAGGATATCTAGGCGCGGGGTCAGAGAGAGCGGTGATGTAGCGACGACGGCGCGACCTAGGCGCATACAATACAAAAATATTGCACGATATCTAGGCGCGGGGTCAGAGAGAGCGGTGATATAGCGACGACGGCGCGACCTAGGCGCATATAATACAAAAATATTGCAGGATATCTAGGCGCGGTAAGGGAGAGCGGTGATGTAGCGACGACCGCGCGACCTAGGCGCATACAATACAAAAATATTGCAGGATATCTAGGCGCGGGGTCAGAGAGAGAGGTGATGTAGCGACGACGGCGCGACCTAGGCGCATACAATACAAAAATATTGCACGATATCTAGGCGCGGGGTCAGAGAGAGCGGTGATAAGGCGACGACGGCGCGACCTAGGCGCATATAATACAAAAGTATTACAGGATATCTAGGCGCGGGGTCAGAGAGAGAGGTGATGTAGCGACGACGGCGCGACCTAGGCGCATATAATACAAAAATATTGCAGGATATCTAGGCGCAGTCAGAGAGAGCGGTGATGTAGCGACGACCGCGCGACCTAGGCGCATTCAATAAAAAATATTACAGGATATCTAGGCGCGGGGTCAGAGAGAGAGGTGATGTAGCGACGACGGCGCGACCTAGGCGCATATAATACAAAAATATTGCAGGATATCTAGGCGCGGTCAGAGAGAGAGGTGATGTAGCGACGACGGCGCGACCTAGGCGCACACAATACAAAAATATTGCAGGATATCTAGGCGCGGGGTCAGAGAGAGCGATAATGTAATGACGGCGACGGGACCTAGGTGCATACAATACAAAATTATTACAGGATATCTAGGAGCGGGGTCAGAGAGAGCGATAATGTAGCGACGACGGCGCGACCTTGGTGCATACAATACAAAAATATTACAGGATATCTAGGCGCAAGGTCAGAGAGAGCGGTGATGTAGCGACGACGGCGCGACCTAGGCGCATACAATACTAAATTATTGCAGGATATCTAGGCGCGGGGTCAGAGAGAGCGGTGATGTAGCGACGATGGCGCGACCTAGGCGTATACAATACAAAAATATTGCAGGATATCTATGGGCGGGGACTGAGAGATATCGACGGCGACGCAACCTAGGCGCATACAATATAAAAAATATTGTAGGATATCTAGGCGCGGGGTCAGAGAGAGCGGTGATGTAGCGATGACCGCGCGACCTAGGCGCATACAATACAAAAATATTGCAGGACATCTAGGCGCGGGGTCAGAGAGAGCGACGACGGCGCGAGCTAGGCGCATACAATACAAAAATATTGCAGGATATCTAGGCGCGTGTTCAGAGAGAGCGATGATGTAATGACGACGACGGAACCTAGGTGCATACAATACAAAAATATTACAGCATATCTAGGCGCGGGGTCAGAGAGAGCGATGATGTAGCGACGACGGCGCGAGCTAGGCGCATACAATACTAAAATAATGCAGGATATCTAGGCGTGGGGTCAGAGAGAGCGGTGATGTAGCGACGACGGCGCGACCTAGGCGCATACAATACAAAAATATTGCAGGATATCTATGGGCGTGGACTGAGAGATATCGACGGCGACGCAACCTAGGCGCATACAATATAAAAAATATTACAGGATATCTAGGCGCGGGGTCAGAGAGAGCGGTATTGTAGCGACGACGGCCCGAAATAGGCGCATACAATACAAAAATATTGCAGGATATCTAGGCGTGGGGTCAGAGAGAGGTGATGTAGCGACGACGGCGCGTCCTAGGCGCATAAAATATAAAAACATCGCAGGATATCTAGGCGGGGGGTCAGAGAGAGCGGTGATGTAGCGACGAAGGCGCGACCTAGGCGCATACAATACTAAATTATTGCAGGTTATCTAGGCGCGGGGTCAGAGAGAGCGGTGATGTAGCGACGACCGCGCGACCTAGGCGCATACAATACAAAAATATTGCAGGATATCTATGGGCGGGGACTGAGAGTTATCGTCGGCGACGCAACCTAGGCGCATGCAATATAAAAAATATTGCAGGATATCTAGGCGCGGGGTCAGAGAGCGGTGATATAGCGATGACGGCGCGACCTAGGCGCATACAATACAAAAATATTGCAGGACATCTAGGCGCGGGGTCAGAGAGAGCGGTGATGTAGCGACGACGGCGCGAGCTAGGCGCATACAATACAAAAATATTGCAGGATATCTAGGCGCGGGTTCAGAGAGAGCGATGATGTAATGACGACGACGGGACCTAGGTGCATACAATACAAAAATATTACAGGATATCTAGGCGCGGGGTCAGAGAGAGCGATGATGTAGCGACGACGGCGCGAAATAGGCGCATACAATACAAAAATATTGCATGATATCTATGGGCGGAGACTGAGAGTTATCGACGGCGACGCAACCTAGGCGTATACAATAAAAAAATTATTGCAGGATATCTATGCGCGGGGTCAGAGAGAGCGGTGATGTAGCGACGACCGCGCGACCTAGGCGCATATAATACAAAAATATTACAGGATATCTAGGAGCGGGGTCAGAGAGAGCGGTGATGTAACGACGACGGCGCGACCTAAGCGCATACAATACAAAAATATTGCAGGATATCTATGGGCGGGGACTGAGAGATATCGACGGCGACGCAACCTAGGCGCATACAATAAAAAAATTATTGCAGGATATCTAGGCGCGGGGTCAGAGCCTAAGCGCATACAATACAAAAATATTGCATGATATCTATGGGCGGGGACTGAGAGATATCGACGGCGACGCAACCTAGGCGCATACAATATAAAAAATATTGCAGGATATCTAGGCGTGGGATCAGAGAGAGCGATGATGTAACGACGACGACGGGACTTAGGTGCATACAATACAAAAATATTGCAGGATATCTAGGCGCGGGGTCAGAGAGAGCGGTGATTTTGCGACGACGGCGCGACCTAGGCGCATACAATATAAAAATATAGCAGGAAATCTAGGCGCGGGGTCAGAGAGACTCTAACGATGTAGCGAAAATGGCGCGATCTAGGCGCATACAATACAAAAATATTGCAGGATATCTAGAGATGGTCAGAGAGAGCGGTGATGTAGCGACGACGGCGCGACCTAAGCGCATACAACACAAAAATATTGCAGGATATCTATGGGCGGGGACTGAGAGATATCGACGGCGCCCAACCTAGGCACATACAATACAAAAATATTGCAGGATATCTATGGGCGGGGACTGAGAGTTATCGACGGCGATGCAAACTAGGCGCATACAATATAAAAAATATTGCAGGATATCTAGGCGCGGGGTCAGAGAGAGCGGTGATGTAGCGATGACGGCGTGACCTAGGCGCATACAATACAAAAATATTGCAGGATATCTATGGGCGGGGACTGAGAGATATCGACGGCGACGCATCCTAGGCGCATATAATACAAAAATATTGCAGGATATCTAGGCGCGGGGACAGAGAGAGCAGTGATGTAGCGACGATGGCGCGACCTAAGCGCATACAATACAAAAATATTGCAGGCTTTCTATGGGCAGGGACTGGGAGATATCGACGGCGACGCAACCTAGGCGCATACAATATAAAAAATATTGCAGGATATCTAGGCGCGGGGTCAGAGAGAGCGGTGATGCAGCGATGACGGCGTGACCTAGGCGCATACAATACAAAATTATTGTAGGATATCTATGGGCGGGGACTGAGAGTTATCGACGGCGACGCAACCTAGGCGCATACAATATAAAAAATATTGCAGGATATCTAGGCGCGGGGACAGAGAGAGCAGTGATGTAGCGACGATGGCGCGACCTAAGCGCATACAATACAAAAATATTGCAGGCTTTCTATGGGCAGGGACTGGGAGATATCGACGGCGACGCAACCTAGGCGCATACAATATAAAAAATATTGCAGGATATCTATGGGCGGGGACTGAGAGATATCGACGGCGACGCAACCTAGGCGCATACAATATAAAAAATATTGCAGGATATCTAGGCGCGGGATCAGAGAGAGCGATGATGTAACGACGACGACGGGACTTAGGTGCATACAATACAATAATATTGCAGGATATCTAGGCGCGGGGTCGGAGAGAACGGTGATGTAGCGACCGCGGCGCGTCCTAGGCGCATACAATACTAAAATATTGCAGGATATCTAGGCGCGGGGTCAGAGAGAGCGGTGATGTAGCGATGACGGCGTGACCTAGGCGCATACAATACAAAAATATTGCAGGATATCTATGGGCGGGGACTGAGAGATATCGACGGCGACGCAACCTAGGCGCATATAATACAAAAATATTGCAGGATATCTATGGGCGGGGACTGAGAGTTATCGACGGCGACGCAACCTAGGCACATACAATATAAAAAATATTGCAGGATATATAGGCGCGTGGTCAGAGAGAGCGGTGATGTAGCGACGACGGCGCGACCTAGGCGCATACAATACAAAAATATTGCAGGATATCTAGGCGCGGCGTCAGAGAGAGCGGTGATGTAGCGACGACGGCGCGACGTAGGCGCATACAATACAAAAATATTGCAGGATATCTAGGCGCGGCGTCAGAGAGAGCGGTGATGTAGCGACGACGGCGCGACCTAGGCGCATACAATACAAAAATATTGCAGGATATCTAGGCGCGGCGTCAGAGAGAGCGGTGATGTAGCGACGACGGCGCGACGTAGGCGCATACAATACAAAAATATTGCAGGATATCTATGGGCGGGGACTGAGAGTTATCGACGGCGACGCAACCTAGGCACATACAATATAAAAAATAATTCAGGATATCTAGGCGCGGGTCAGAGAGAGCGGTGATGTAGCGACGATGGCGGCACCTAGGCGCATACAATTCAAAAATATTGCAGGATATCTATGGGCGGAGACTGAGGGATATCGACGGCGACGCAACCTAGGCGAATACAATACAAAAATATTGCAATATCTATGGGCGGGGACTGAGAGTTATCAACGGCGACGCAACCTAGGCGCACACAATATAAAAATATTGCAGGATATCTAGGCGCGGGTCAGAGATAGCGGTGATGTAGCGACGATGGCGCGACCTAGGCGCATACAAAACAAAAATATTGCACCATATCTAGGCGCGGGGTCAGAGAGAGCGATGATGTAATGACGGCGGCGCGACCTTGGTGCATACAATACAAAAATATTGCAGGATATCTAGGCGCGTGGTCAGAGAGAGCGATGATGTAATGACGACGACGGGACCTAGTCGCATATAATACAAAAATATTGCAGGATATCTATGGGCGGGGACTGAGAGATATCGACGGCGACGCAACCTAGGTGCATACAATACAAAAATATTGCAGGATATCTATGGACGGAGACTGAGATTTATCGACGGCGACGCAACCTAGGCGCATAAAATTTAAAAAATATAGCAGGATATCTAGGCGCGGGTCAGAGATAGCGGTGATGTAGCGACGATGGCGCGACCTAGGCGCATACAAAACAAAAATATTGCAGGATATCTGAGGGCGGGGACTGACAGTTATCGACAGCGACGCAACATAGGCGCATACAATATAAAAAATATTGCAGGATATCTAGGCGCGGGGTCAGAGAGAGCGGTGATGTGTCGACGATGGCGCGACCTAGGCGCATACAATACAAAAATATTGCAGGGTATCTAGGCGCGGGGTCAGAGAGAGCGATGATATAATGACGACGACGGGACCTAGGTGCATACAATACAAAAATATTGCACGATATCTCGGCGCGGGGTCAGAGAGAGCGATGATGTAATGACGGCGACGCGACCTTGGTGCATACAATACAAAAATATTGCAGGATATCTAGGCGTGGGATCAGAGAGAGCGGTGATGTAGCGACGATGGCGCGACCTAGGCGCATACAATACAATAATATTGCACGATATCTAGGCGCGGGGTCAGAGAGAGCGATGATATAATGACGACGACGGGACCTAGGTGCATACAATACAAAAATATTGCAGGATATCTAGGCGCGCGGTCAGAGAGAGCGGTGATGTAGCGACGATGGCGCGACCTAGGCGCATACAATACAATAATATTGCACGATATCTAGGCGCGGGGTCAGAGAGAGCGATGATATAATGACGACGACGGGACCTAGGTGCATACAATACAAAAATATTGCAGGATATCTAGGCGCGTGGTCAGAGAGAGCGATAATATAATGACGACAACGGGAACTAGGTGCATACAATACAAAAATATTGCAGGATATCTTGGCGCGGGGTCAGAGAGAGCGGTGATGTAGCGACGATGGCGCGACCTAGGCGCATACAATACAATAATATTGCACGATATCTAGGCGCGGGGTCAGAGAGAGCGATGATATAATGACGACGACGGGACCTAGGTGCATACAATACCAAAATTTTGCAGGATATCTAGGCGCGGGGTCAGAGAGAGCGATGATGTAATGACGGCGACGCGACCTTGGTGCATACAATACAAAAATATTGCAGGATATCTAGGCGTGGGGTCAGAGAGAGCGGTGATGTTGCGACGATGGCGCGACCTAGGCGCATACAATACAATAATATTGCACGATATCTAGGCGCGGGGTCAGAGAGAGCGATGATATAATGACGACGACGGGACCTAGGTGCATACAATACAAAAATATTGCAGGATATCTAGGCGCGGGGTCAGAGAGAGCGGTGATGTAGCGACGATGGCGCGACCTTGGTGCATACAATACAAAAATATTGCACGATATCTAGGCGCGGGGTCAGAGAGAGGGATGATGTAATGACGGCGACGCGACCTTGGTGCATACAATACAAAAATATTGCAGGATATCTAGGCGCGTGGTCAGAGAGAGCGATAATATAATGACAACGACGGGAACTAGGTGCATACAATACAAAAATATTGCAGGATATCTAGGCGCGGGGTCAGAGAGAGCGGTGATGTAGCGACGATGGCGCGACCTAGGCGCATACAATACAAAAATATCGCAGGGTATCTAGGCGCGGGGTCAGAGAGAGCGATGATATAATGACGACGACGGGACCTAGGTGCATACAATACAAAAATATTGCACGATATCTAGGCGTGGGGTCAGAGAGAGCGGTGATGTAGCGACGATGGCGCGACCTAGGCGCATACAATACAATAATATTGCACGATATCTAGGCGCGGGGTCAGAGAGAGCGATGATGTAATGACGGCGACCCGACCTTGGTGCATACAATACAAAAATATTGCAGGATCTCTAAGCGCGGGGTCAGAGAGAACGGTGATGTAGAAATGACGGCGCGGCCTAGTCGCATATAATACAAAAATATTTCAGGATATCTATGGGCGGGGACTGAGAGATATCGACGGCGACGCAACCTAGGCGCATACAATACAAAAATATTGCAGGATATATATGGACGGGGACTGAGATTTATCGACGGCGACGCAACCTAGGCGCATACAATATAAAAAATATTGCAGGATATCTAGGCGCAGGGTCAAAGAGAGCGGTGATGTAGCGACGATGGCGCGACCTAGGCGCATACAATACAAAAATATTACACGATATCTAGGCGCGGGGTCAGAGAGAGCGGTGATGTAGCGACGACGGCGTGACCTAGGCGCATATAATACAAAAATATTGCAGGATATCTAGGCGCGGGGTCAGAGAGAGCGGTGATGTAGCGACGATGGCGCGACCTAGGCGCATACAATACAAAAATATTGCACGATATCTAGGCGCGGGGTCAGAGAGAGCAATGATGTAATGACGGCGACGCAACCTTGGTGCATACAATACAAAAATATTGCAGGATATCTAGGCGCGGGTTCAGAGAGAGCGATGATGTAATGACGGCGACGCGACCTTGGTGCATACAATACAAAAATATTGCAGGATATCTAGGCGCGGGGTCAGAGAGAGAGGTGATGTAGCGACGATGGCGCGACCTAGGCGCATACAATACAAAAATATTGCACGATATCTAGGCGCGGGGTCAGAGCGAGCGATGATGTAATGACGGCGACGCGACCTTGGTGCATACAATACAAAAATATTGCAGGATATCTAGGCGCGTGGTCAGAGAGGGCGATGATGTAATGACGACGACGGGACATAGTCGCATATAATACAAAAATATTGCAGGATATCTATGGGCGGGGACTGAGAGATATCGACGGCGACGCAACCTAGGCGCATACAATAAAAAAATATTGCAGGATATCTATGGACGGGGACTGAGATTTATCGACGGCGACGCAACCTAGGCGCATACAATATAAAAAATATTGCAGGATATCTAGGCGCGGGTCAGAGATAGCGGTGATGTAGCGACGATGGCGCGACCTAGGCACATACAATACAAAAATATTGCAGGGTATCTAGGCGCGGGGTCAGAGAGGGCGATGATGTAATGACGACGACGGGATCTAGGTGCATACAATACAAAAATATTGCAGGGTATCTAGGCGCGGGGTCAGAGAGAGCGGTGATGTAGTGACGACGGCGCAACCTAGGCGCATACAATACAAAAATATTGCAAGATATCTATGGGCGGGGACTGAGAGATATCGACGGCGACGCAACCTAGGCGCATACAATATAAAAAATATTGCAGGATATCTAGGCGCGGGGTCAGAGAGAGCGGTGATGTAGCGACGATGGCGCGACCCAGGCACATACAATACAAAAATATTGCAATATATCTATGGGCGGCGAATGAGAGATATCGACGGCTAGGCGATCTGGGCGCATAAAATATAAAAATATTGTAGGATATCTAGGCGCAGGGACTGAGACATACCAACGGCGACGCGACCTAGGTGCATACAATACAAAAATATTGCAGGATATCTATGGGCGGGGTCAGAGAGAGCGGTGATGTAGCGACGATGGCCCGACCTAGGCGCATACAATACAAAAATATTGCAGGATATCTATGGGCGGGGACTGAGAGGTATCGATGGCGACGCAACCTAGGAGCATACAATATAAAAAATATTGCAGGATATCTAGGCGCGGGGTCACAGAGAGCGGTGATGTAGCGACGATGGCGCGACTTAGGCGTATACAATACAAAAATATTGCAGGATATCTATGGGCGGGGAGGGAGAGATATCGACGGCTACGCGATCTGGGCGCATACAATATAAAAATATTGTAGGATATCTAGACGCGGGGTCAGAGAGGGCGATGATGTAGCGACGGCGACGCGACCTTGGTGCATACAATATAAAAAATATTGCAGGATATCTAGGAGCGGGGTCAGAGAGAGCGGTGATGTAGCGACGATGGCGCGACCTAGGCGCATACAATACAAAAATATTGCAGGGTATCTAGGCGCGGGGTCAGAGAGAGCGATGATGTAATGACGGCGACGCGACCTTGGTGCATACAATACAAAAATATTGCAGGATATCTAGGCGCGGGGTCAGAGAGAGCGGTGATGTAGAGATGACGGCGCGACCTAGTCGCATATAATACAAAAGTATTGCAGGATATCTATGGGCGGGGACTGAGAGATATCGACGCCGACGCAACCTACGCGCATACAATACAAAAATATTGCAGGGTATCTAGGCGCGGGGTCAGAGAGAGCGATGATGTAATGACGGCGACGCGACCTTGGTGCATACAATATAAAAATATTGTAGGATATCTAGACGCGGGGTCAGAGAGGGGGATGATGTAGCGACGGCGACGCGACCTTGGTGCATACAATATAAAAAATATTGCAGGATATCTAGGCGCGGGGTCAGAGAGAGCGGTGATGCAGCGATGACGGCGCGACCTAGGTGCATACAATACAAAAATATTGCAGGATATCTAGGCGTGGGGTCAGAGAGAGCGGTGATGTAGCGACGACGGCGCGTCCTAGCCGCATAAAATACAAAAACATCGCAGGATATCTAGGCGCGGGGTCAGAGAGAGCGGTGATGTAGCGACGACGGCGCGAGCTAGGCGCATACAATACAAAAATATTACAGGATATCTAGGCGCGGGTTCAAAGAGAGCGATGATGTAATGACGACGACGGGACCTAGGTGCATACAATACAAAAATATTACAGGATATCTAGGCGCGGGGTCAGAGAAAGCGATGATGTAGCGACGACGGCGCGACTTAGGCGCATATAATACAAAAATATTGCAGGATATCTAGGCGCAGGGTCAGAGAGAGCGGTAATGTAGCGACGATGGCGCGACCTAGGCGCATACAATATAAAAATATAGCAGGATATCTAGGCGCAGGGTCAGAGAGAGCGGTGATGTAGCGACGATGGCGCGACCTAGGCGCATACAATACAAAAATATTGCAGGATATCTAGGCGCGGGGTCAGAGAGAGAGGTGATGTAGCGACGATGGCCCGACCTAGGCGCCTATAATACAAAAATATTGCAGGATATCTATGAGCGGGGATTGAGAGATATACACGGCGACGCAACCTAGGCGCATAAAATATAAAAATATTGCAGGATATCTCGGCGCGGGTTCAAAGAGAGCGATGATGTAATGACGACGACGGGACCTAGGTGCATACAATACAAAAATATTGCATGATATCTAGGCGCGGGGTCAGAGAGAGCGGTAACGTACCGACGACGGCGCGACCTAGGCGCATATAACACAAAAATATTGTAGGATATCTATGAGCGGGGATTGAGAGATATACACGGCGACGCAACCTAGGCGCATAAAATATAAAAATATTGCAGGATATCTAGGCGCAGGGACTGAGAGATATCGACGGCGACGCGACCTAGGCGCATACAATATAAAAAATATTGCAGGATATCTAGGCGCGGGGTCAGAGAGAGCGGTGATGTAGCGACGACGGCGCGACCTAGGCGCATACAATACAAAAATATTACAGGATATCTAGGCGCGGGGTCAGAGAGAGCGGTGATGTAGCGACGACGGCGCAACCTAGGCGCATACAATACAAAAATATTGCAGGATATCTATGGGCGGGGACTGAGAGATATCGACGGCGACGCAACCTAGGCGCATACAATATAAAAAATATTGCAGGATATCTCGGCTCGGGGTCAGAGAGAGCGGTGATGTAGCGACGATGGCGCGACCCAGGCACATACAATACAAAAATATTGCAATATATCTATGGGCGGCGACTGAGAGATATCGACGGCTAGGCGATCTGGGCGCATAAAATATAAAAATATTGTAGGATATCTAGGCGCAGGGACTGAGACATACCAACGGCGACGCGACCTAGGTGCATACAATACAAAAATATTGCAGGATATCTATGGGCGGGGTCAGAGAGAGCGGTGATGTAGCGACGATGGCCCGACCTAGGCGCATACAATACAAAAATATTGCAGGATATCTATGGGCGGGGACTGAGAGATATCGACGGCGACGCAACCTAGGCGCATGCAATATAAAAAATATTGCAGGATATCTAGGCGCGGGGTCAGAGAGCGGTGATGTAGCGACGATGGCGCGACCTAGGCGCATATAATACAAAAATATTGGAGGATATCTAGGCGCAGGGTCAGAGAGAGCGGTGATGTAGCGACGACTGCGCGACCTAGGCGCATACAATATATAAATATTGCAGGATATCTAGGTACGGGGACTGAGAGATATCGACGTCGACGCGACCTAGGCGCATACAATACAAAAATGTTGCACGATATCTAGGCGCGGGGTCAGAGAGAGCAATGATGTAATGACGGCGACGCGACCTTGGTGCATACAATATAAAAAATATTACAGGATATCTAGGCGCAAGGTCAGAGAGAGCGGTGATGTAGCGACGACGGCGCGACCTAGGCGCATACAATACTAAATTATTGCAGGATATCTAGGCGCGGGGTCAGAGAGAGCGGTGATGTAGCGACGATGGCGCGACCTAGGCGTATACAATACAAAAATATTGCAGGATATCTATGGGCGGGGACTGAGAGATATCGACGGCGACGCAACCTAGGCGCATACAATATAAAAAATATTGCAGGATATCTAGGCGCGGGGTCAGAGAACGGTGATGTAGCGACGACGGCGCGACCTAGGCGCATACAATACAAAAATATTGCAGGATATCTAGGCGCGGGGTCAGAGCGAGCGATGATGTAATGACGGCGACGGGACCTAGGTGCACACAATACAAAAATATTACAGGATATCTAGGCGCGGGGTCAGAGAGAGCGGTGATAAGGCGACGACGGCGCGACCTAGGCGCATATAATACAAAAATATTACAGGATATCTAGGCGCGGGGTCAGAGAGAGAGGTGATGTAGCGACGACGGCGCGACCTAGGCGCATATAATACAAAAATATTGCAGGATATCTAGGCGCAGTCAGAGAGAGCGGTGATGTAGCGACGACCGCGCGACCTAGGCGCATTCAATAAAAAATATTACAGGATATCTAGGCGCGGGGTCAGAGAGAGAGGTGATGTAGCGACGACGGCGCGACCTAGGCGCATATAATACAAAAATATTGCAGGATATCTAGGCGCGGTCAGAGAGAGAGGTGATGTAGCGACGACGGCGCGACCTAGGCGCACACAATACAAAAATATTGCAGGATATCTAGGCGCGGGGTCAGAGAGAGCGATAATGTAATGACGGCGACGGGACCTAAGTGCATACAATACAAAATTATTACAGGATATCTAGGAGCGGGGTCAGAGAGAGCGATGATGTAGCGACGACGGCGCGACCTTGGTGCATACAATACAAAAATATTACAGGATATCTAGGCGCAAGGTCAGAGAGAGCGGTGATGTAGCGACGACGGCGCGACCTAGGCGCATACAATACTAAATTATTGCAGGATATCTAGGCGCGGGGTCAGAGAGAGCGGTGATGTAGCGACGATGGCGCGACCTAGGCGTATACAATACAAAAATATTGCAGGATATCTATGGGCGGGGACTGAGAGATATCGACGGCGACGCAACCTAGGCGCATACAATATAAAAAATATTGTAGGATATCTAGGCGCGGGGTCAGAGAGAGCGGTGATGTAGCGATGACCGCGCGACCTAGGCGCATACAATACAAAAATATTGCAGGACATCTAGGCGCGGGGTCAGAGAGAGCGACGACGGCGCGAGCTAGGCGCATACAATACAAAAATATTGCAGGATATCTAGGCGCGTGTTCAGAGAGAGCGATGATGTAATGACGACGACGGAACCTAGGTGCATACAATACAAAAATATTACAGCATATCTAGGCGCGGGGTCAGAGAGAGCGATGATGTAGCGACGACGGCGCGAGCTAGGCGCATACAATACTAAAATAATGCAGGATATCTAGGCGTGGGGTCAGAGAGAGCGGTGATGTAGCGACGACGGCGCGACCTAGGCGCATACAATACAAAAATATTGCAGGATATCTATGGGCGTGGACTGAGAGATATCGACGGCGACGCAACCTAGGCGCATACAATATAAAAAATATTACAGGATATCTAGGCGCGGGGTCAGAGAGAGCGGTGATGTAGCGACGACGGCCCGAAATAGGCGCATACAATACAAAAATATTGCAGGATATCTAGGCGTGGGGTCAGAGAGAGGTGATGTAGCGACGACGGCGCGTCCTAGGCGCATAAAATACAAAAACATCGCAGGATATCTAGGCGGGGGGTCAGAGAGAGCGGTGATGTAGCGACGAAGGCGCGACCTAGGCGCATACAATACTAAATTATTGCAGGTTATCTAGGCGCGGGGTCAGAGAGAGCGGTGATGTAGCGACGACCGCGCGACCTAGGCGCATACAATACAAAAATATTGCAGGATATCTATGGGCGGGGACTGAGAGTTATCGTCGGCGACGCAACCTAGGCGCATGCAATATAAAAAATATTGCAGGATATCTAGGCGCGGGGTCAGAGAGCGGTGATATAGCGATGACGGCGCGACCTAGGCGCATACAATACAAAAATATTGCAGGACATCTAGGCGCGGGGTCAGAGAGAGCGGTGATGTAGCGACGACGGCGCGAGCTAGGCGCATACAATACAAAAATATTGCAGGATATCTAGGCGCGGGTTCAGAGAGAGCGATGATGTAATGACGACGACGGGACCTAGGTGCATACAATACAAAAATATTACAGGATATCTAGGCGCGGGATCAGAGAGAGCGATGATGTAGCGACGACGGCGCGAAATAGGCGCATACAATACAAAAATATTGCATGATATCTATGGGCGGAGACTGAGAGTTATCGACGGCGACGCAACCTAGGCGTATACAATAAAAAAATTATTGCAGGATATCTATGCGCGGGGTCAGAGAGAGCGGTGATGTAGCGACGACCGCGCGACCTAGGCGCATATAATACAAAAATATTACAGGATATCTAGGAGCCGGGGTCAGAGAGAGCGGTGATGTAACGACGACGGCGCGACCTAAGCGCATAGAATACAAAAATATTGCAGGATATCTATGGGCGGGGACTGAGAGATATCGACGGCGACGCAACCTAGGCGCATACAATAAAAAAATTATTGCAGGATATCTAGGCGCGGGGTCAGAGCCTAAGCGCATACAATACAAAAATATTGCATGATATCTATGGGCGGGGACTGAGAGATATCGACGGCGACGCAACCTAGGCGCATACAATATAAAAAATATTGCAGGATATCTAGGTGTGGGATCAGAGAGAGCGATGATGTAACGACGACGACGGGACTTAGGTGCATACAATACAAAAATATTGCAGGATATCTAGGCGCGGGGTCAGAGAGAGCGGTGATTTTGCGACGACGGCGCGACCTAGGCGCATACAATATAAAAATATAGCAGGAAATCTAGGCGCGGGGTCAGAGAGACTCTAACGATGTAGCGAAAATGGCGCGATCTAGGCGCATACAATACAAAAATATTGCAGGATATTTAGAGATGGTCAGAGAGAGCGGTGATGTAGCGACGACGGCGCGACCTAAGCGCATACAACACAAAAATATTGCAGGATATCTATGGGCGGGGACTGAGAGATATCGACGGCGCCCAACCTAGGCACATACAATACAAAAATATTGCAGGATATCTATGGGCGGGGACTGAGAGTTATCGACGGCGATGCAAACTAGGCGCATACAATATAAAAAATATTGCAGGATATCTAGGCGCGGGGTCAGAGAGAGCGGTGATGTAGCGATGACGGCGTGACCTAGGCGCATACAATACAAAAATATTGCAGGATATCTATGGGCG
The DNA here is from genome assembly GCA_949710015.1 of Crataerina pallida. Lineage (NCBI taxonomy): Eukaryota > Metazoa > Arthropoda > Insecta > Diptera > Hippoboscidae > Crataerina > Crataerina pallida. The sequence continues at coordinate 13,123,405 of OX453292.1, read as the reverse complement.
GGGACTGAGAGATATCGACGGCGACGCATCCTAGGCGCATATAATACAAAAATATTGCAGGATATCTAGGCGCGGGGACAGAGAGAGCAGTGATGTAGCGACGATGGCGCGACCTAAGCGCATACAATACAAAAATATTGCAGGCTTTCTATGGGCAGGGACTGGGAGATATCGACGGCGACGCAACCTAGGCGCATACAATATAAAAAATATTGCAGGATATCTAGGCGCGAGGTCAGAGAGAGCGGTGATGTAGCGATGACGGCGTGACCTAGGCGCATACAATACAAAATTATTGTAGGATATCTATGGGCGGGGACTGAGAGTTATCGACGGCGACGCAACCTAGGCGCATACAATATAAAAAATATTGCAGGATATCTAGGCGCGGGGACAGAGAGAGCAGTGATGTAGCGACGATGGCGCGACCTAAGCGCATACAATACAAAAATATTGCAGGCTTTCTATGGGCAGGGACTGGGAGATATCGACGGCGACGCAACCTAGGCGCATACAATATAAAAAATATTGCAGGATATCTATGGGCGGGGACTGAGAGATATCGACGGCGACGCAACCTAGGCGCATACAATATAAAAAATATTGCAGGATATCTAGGCGCGGGATCAGAGAGAGCGATGATGTAACGACGACGACGGGACTTAGGTGCATACAATACAATAATATTGCAGGATATCTAGGCGCGGGGTCGGAGAGAACGGTGATGTAGCGACCGCGGCGCGTCCTAGGCGCATACAATACTAAAATATTGCAGGATATCTAGGCGCGGGGTCAGAGAGAGCGGTGATGCAGCGATGACGGCGTGACCTAGGCGCATACAATACAAAATTATTGTAGGATATCTATGGGCGGGGACTGAGAGTTATCGACGGCGACGCAACCTAGGCGCATACAATATAAAAAATATTGCAGGATATCTAGGCGCGGGGACAGAGAGAGCAGTGATGTAGCGACGATGGCGCGACCTAAGCGCATACAATACAAAAATATTGCAGGCTTTCTATGGGCAGGGACTGGGAGATATCGACGGCGACGCAACCTAGGCGCATACAATATAAAAAATATTGCAGGATATCTATGGGCGGGGACTGAGAGATATCGACGGCGACGCAACCTAGGCGCATACAATATAAAAAATATTGCAGGATATCTAGGCGCGGGGACAGAGAGAGCAGTGATGTAGCGACGATGGCGCGACCTAAGCGCATACAATACAAAAATATTGCAGGCTTTCTATGGGCAGGGACTGGGAGATATCGACGGCGACGCAACCTAGGCGCATACAATATAAAAAATATTGCAGGATATCTAGGCGCGGGGTCAGAGAGAGCGGTGATGTAGCGATGACGGCGTGACCTAGGCGCATACAATACAAAAATATTGCAGGATATCTATGGGCGGGGACTGAGAGATATCGACGGCGACGCAACCTAGGCGCATATAATACAAAAATATTGCAGGATATCTATGGGCGGGGACTGAGAGTTATCGACGGCGACACAACCTAGGCGCATACAATATAAAAAATATTGCAGGATATTTAGGCGCGAGGTCAGAGAGAGCGATGATGTAATGACGACGACGGACACTAGGTGCATACAATACAATAATATTGCAGGATATCTAGGCGCGGGGTCGTAGAGAACGGTGATGTAGCGACGACGGCGCGACCTAGGCGCATATAATACAAAAATATTGCAGGATATCTAGGCGCAGGGTCAGAGAGAGAGGTGATGTAGCGACGATGGCGCGACCTAGGTGCATACTTTACGAAAATATTGCACGATATCTAGGCGCGGGGTCAGAGAGAGCGATGATGTAATGACGGCGACGCGACCTTGGTGCATACAATACAAAAATATTGCAGAATATCTAGGCGCGGGGACTGAGAGATATCGACGGCGACGCAACCTAGGCGCATAAATTTAAAAATATTCCAGGATATCTATGGGCGGGGACTGAGAGTTATCGACGGCGACGCAACCTAGGCACATACAATATAAAAAATAATTCAGGATATCTAGGCGCGGGTCAGAGAGAGCGGTGATGTAGCGACGATGGCGGCACCTAGGCGCATACAATTCAAAAATATTGCAGGATATCTATGGGCGGAGACTGAGGGATATCGACGGCGACGCAACCTAGGCGAATACAATACAAAAATATTGCAATATCTATGGGCGGGGACTGAGAGTTATCAACGGCGACGCAACCTAGGCGCACACAATATAAAAATATTGCAGGATATCTAGGCGCGGGTCAGAGATAGCGGTGATGTAGCGACGATGGCGCGACCTAGGCGCATACAAAACAAAAATATTGCACCATATCTAGGCGCGGGGTCAGAGAGAGCGATGATGTAATGACGGCGGCGCGACCTTGGTGCATACAATACAAAAATATTGCAGGATATCTAGGCGCGTGGTCAGAGAGAGCGATGATGTAATGACGACGACGGGACCTAGTCGCATATAATACAAAAATATTGCAGGATATCTATGGGCGGGGACTGAGAGATATCGACGGCGACGCAACCTAGGTGCATACAATACAAAAATATTGCAGGATATCTATGGACGGAGACTGAGATTTATCGACGGCGACGCAACCTAGGCGCATAAAATTTAAAAAATATAGCAGGATATCTAGGCGCGGGTCAGAGATAGCGGTGATGTAGCGACGATGGCGCGACCTAGGCGCATACAAAACAAAAATATTGCAGGATATCTGAGGGCGGGGACTGACAGTTATCGACAGCGACGCAACATAGGCGCATACAATATAAAAAATATTGCATGATATCTAGGCGCGGGGTCAGAGAGAGCGGTGATGTGTCGACGATGGCGCGACCTAGGCGCATACAATACAAAAATATTGCAGGGTATCTAGGCGCGGGGTCAGAGAGAGCGATGATATAATGACGACGACGGGACCTAGGTGCATACAATACAAAAATATTGCACGATATCTCGGCGCGGGGTCAGAGAGAGCGATGATGTAATGACGGCGACGCGACCTTGGTGCATACAATACAAAAATATTGCAGGATATCTAGGCGTGGGATCAGAGAGAGCGGTGATGTAGCGACGATGGCGCGACCTAGGCGCATACAATACAATAATATTGCACGATATCTAGGCGCGGGGTCAGAGAGAGCGATGATATAATGACGACGACGGGACCTAGGTGCATACAATACAAAAATATTGCAGGATATCTAGGCGCGCGGTCAGAGAGAGCGGTGATGTAGCGACGATGGCGCGACCTAGGCGCATACAATACAATAATATTGCACGATATCTAGGCGCGGGGTCAGAGAGAGCGATGATATAATGACGACGACGGGACCTAGGTGCATACAATACAAAAATATTGCAGGATATCTAGGCGCGTGGTCAGAGAGAGCGATAATATAATGACGACAACGGGAACTAGGTGCATACAATACAAAAATATTGCAGGATATCTAGGCGCGGGGTCAGAGAGAGCGGTGATGTAGCGACGATGGCGCGACCTAGGCGCATACAATACAATAATATTGCACGATATCTAGGCGCGGGGTCAGAGAGAGCGATGATATAATGACGACGACGGGACCTAGGTGCATACAATACAAAAATATTGCAGGATATCTAGGCGCGGGGTCAGAGAGAGCGATGATGTAATGACGGCGACGCGACCTTGGTGCATACAATACAAAAATATTGCAGGATATCTAGGCGTGGGGTCAGAGAGAGCGGTGATGTTGCGACGATGGCGCGACCTAGGCGCATACAATACAATAATATTGCACGATATCTAGGCGCGGGGTCAGAGAGAGCGATGATATAATGACGACGACGGGACCTAGGTGCATACAATACAAAAATATTGCAGGATATCTAGGCGCGGGGTCAGAGAGAGCGGTGATGTAGCGACGATGGCGCGACCTTGGTGCATACAATACAAAAATATTGCACGATATCTAGGCGCGTGGTCAGAGAGAGGGATGATGTAATGACGGCGACGCGACCTTGGTGCATACAATACAAAAATATTGCAGGATATCTAGGCGCGTGGTCAGAGAGAGCGATAATATAATGACAACGACGGGAACTAGGTGCATACAATACAAAAATATTGCAGGATATCTAGGCGCGGGATCAGAGAGAGCGGTGATGTAGCGACGATGGCGCGACCTAGGCGCATACAATACAAAAATATCGCAGGGTATCTAGGCGCGGGGTCAGAGAGAGCGATGATATAATGACGACGACGGGACCTAGGTGCATACAATACAAAAATATTGCACGATATCTAGGCGTGGGGTCAGAGAGAGCGGTGATGTAGCGACGATGGCGCGACCTAGGCGCATACAATACAATAATATTGCACGATATCTAGGCGCGGGGTCAGAGAGAGCGATGATGTAATGACGGCGACTCGACCTTGGTGCATACAATACAAAAATATTGCAGGATCTCTAAGCGCGGGGTCAGAGAGAACGGTGATGTAGAAATGACGGCGCGACCTAGTCGCATATAATACAAAAATATTTCAGGATATCTATGGGCGGGGACTGAGAGATATCGACGGCGACGCAACCTAGGCGCATACAATACAAAAATATTGCAGGATATCTATGGACGGGGACTGAGATTTATCGACGGCGACGCAACCTAGGCGCATACAATATAAAAAATATTGCAGGATATCTAGGCGCAGGGTCAGAGAGAGCGGTGATGTAGCGACGATGGCGCGACCTAGGCGCATACAATACAAAAATATTACACGATATCTAGGCGCGGGGTCAGAGAGAGCGATGATGTAGCGACGACGGCGTGACCTAGGCGCATATAATACAAAAATATTGCAGGATATCTAGGCGCGGGGTCAGAGAGAGCGGTGATGTAGCGACGATGGCGCGACCTAGGCGCATACAATACAAAAATATTGCACGATATCTAGGCGCGGGGTCAGAGAGAGCAATGATGTAATGACGGCGACGCAACCTTGGTGCATACAATACAAAAATATTGCAGGATATCTAGGCGCGGGTTCAGAGAGAGCGATGATGTAATGACGGCGACGCGACCTTGGTGCATACAATACAAAAATATTGCAGGATATCTAGGCGCGGGGTCAGAGAGAGAGGTGATGTAGCGACGATGGCGCGACCTAGGCGCATACAATACAAAAATATTGCACGATATCTAGGCGCGGGGTCAGAGCGAGCGATGATGTAATGACGGCGACGCGACCTTGGTGCATACAATACAAAAATATTGCAGGATATCTAGGCGCGTGGTCAGAGAGGGCGATGATGTAATGACGACGACGGGACATAGTCGCATATAATACAAAAATATTGCAGGATATCTATGGGCGGGGACTGAGAGATATCGACGGCGACGCAACCTAGGCGCATACAATAAAAAAATATTGCAGGATATCTATGGACGGGGACTGAGATTTATCGACGGCGACGCAACCTAGGCGCATACAATATAAAAAATATTGCAGGATATCTAGGCGCGGGTCAGAGATAGCGGTGATGTAGCGACGATGGCGCGACCTAGGCACATACAATACAAAAATATTGCAGGGTATCTAGGCGCGGGGTCAGAGAGGGCGATGATGTAATGACGACGACGGGATCTAGGTGCATACAATACAAAAATATTGCAGGGTATCTAGGCGCGGGGTCAGAGAGAGCGGTGATGTAGTGACGACGGCGCAACCTAGGCGCATACAATACAAAAATATTGCAAGATATCTATGGGCGGGGACTGAGAAAGCGATGATGTAGCGACGACGACGGGACCTAGGCGCATACAATATAAAAATATTGTAGGATATCTAGACGCGGGGTCAGAGAGGGCGATGATGTAGCGACGGCGACGCGACCTTGGTGCATACAATATAAAAAATATTGCAGGATATCTAGGCGCGGGGTCAGAGAGAGCGATGATGTAATGACGGCGCCGCGACCTTGGTGCATACAATACAAAAATATTGCAGGATATCTAGGCGCGGGGTCAGAGAGAGCGGTGATGTAGAGATGACGGCGCGACCTAGTCGCATATAATACAAAAGTATTGCAGGATATCTATGGACGGGGACTGAGATTTATCGACGGCGACGCAACCTAGGCGCATACAATATAAAAAATATTGCAGGATATCTAGGCTCGGGGTCAGAGAGAGCGGTGATGTAGCGACGATGGCGCGACCCAGGCACATACAATACAAAAATATTGCAATATATCTATGGGCGGCGACTGAGAGATATCGACGGCTAGGCAATCTGGGCGCATAAAATATAAAAATATTGTAGGATATCTAGGCGCAGGGACTGAGACATACCAACGGCGACGCGACCTAGGTGCATACAATACAAAAATATTGCAGGATATCTATGGGCGGGGTCAGAGAGAGCGGTGATGTAGCGACGATGGCCCGACCTAGGCGCATACAATACAAAAATATTGCAGGATATCTATGGGCGGGGACTGAGAGATATCGATGGCGACGCAACCTAGGAGCATACAATATAAAAAATATTGCAGGATATCTAGGCGCGGGGTCACAGAGAGCGGTGATGTAGCGACGATGGCGCGACTTAGGCGTATACAATACAAAAATATTGCAGGATATCTATGGGCGGGGAGGGAGAGATATCGACGGCTACGCGATCTGGGCGCATACAATATAAAAATATTGTAGGATATCTAGACGCGGGGTCAGAGAGGGCGATGATGTAGCGACGGCGACGCGACCTTGGTGCATACAATATAAAAAATATTGCAGGATATCTAGGAGCGGGGTCAGAGAGAGCGGTGATGTAGCGACGATGGCGCGACCTAGGCGCATACAATACAAAAATATTGCAGGGTATCTAGGCGCGGGGTCAGAGAGAGCGATGATGTAATGACGGCGACGCGACCTTGGTGCATACAATACAAAAATATTGCAGGATATCTAGGCGCGGGGTCAGAGAGAGCGGTGATGTAGAGATGACGGCGCGACCTAGTCGCATATAATACAAAAGTATTGCAGGATATCTATGGGCGGGGACTGAGAGATATCGACGCCGACGCAACCTACGCGCATACAATACAAAAATATTGCAGGGTATCTAGGCGCGGGGTCAGAGAGAGCGATGATGTAATGACGGCGACGCGACCTTGGTGCATACAATATAAAAATATTGTAGGATATCTAGACGCGGGGTCAGAGAGGGGGATGATGTAGCGACGGCGACGCGACCTTGGTGCATACAATATAAAAAATATTGCAGGATATCTAGGCGCGGGGTCAGAGAGAGCGGTGATGCAGCGATGACGGCGCGACCTAGGTGCATACAATACAAAAATATTGCAGGATATCTAGGCGTGGGGTCAGAGAGAGCGGTGATGTAGCGACGACGGCGCGTCCTAGCCGCATAAAATACAAAAACATCGCAGGATATCTAGGCGCGGGGTCAGAGAGAGCGGTGATGTAGCGACGACGGCGCGAGCTAGGCGCATACAATACAAAAATATTACAGGATATCTAGGCGCGGGTTCAAAGAGAGCGATGATGTAATGACGACGACGGGACCTAGGTGCATACAATACAAAAATATTACAGGATATCTAGGCGCGGGGTCAGAGAAAGCGATGATGTAGCGACGACGGCGCGACTTAGGCGCATATAATACAAAAATATTGCAGGATATCTAGGCGCAGGGTCAGAGAGAGCGGTAATGTAGCGACGATGGCGCGACCTAGGCGCATACAATATAAAAATATAGCAGGATATCTAGGCGCAGGGTCAGAGAGAGCGGTGATGTAGCGACGATGGCGCGACCTAGGCGCATACAATACAAAAATATTGCAGGATATCTAGGCGCGGGGTCAGAGAGAGAGGTGATGTAGCGACGATGGCCCGACCTAGGCGCCTATAATACAAAAATATTGCAGGATATCTATGAGCGGGGATTGAGAGATATACACGGCGACGCAACCTAGGCGCATAAAATATAAAAATATTGCAGGATATCTCGGCGCGGGTTCAAAGAGAGCGATGATGTAATGACGACGACGGGACCTAGGTGCATACAATACAAAAATATTGCATGATATCTAGGCGCGGGGTCAGAGAGAGCGGTAACGTACCGACGACGGCGCGACCTAGGCGCATATAACACAAAAATATTGCAGGATATCTATGAGCGGGGATTGAGAGATATACACGGCGACGCAACCTAGGCGCATAAAATATAAAAATATTGCAGGATATCTAGGCGCAGGGACTGAGAGATATCGACGGCGACGCGACCTAGGCGCATACAATATAAAAAATATTGCAGGATATCTAGGCGCGGGGTCAGAGAGGGCGGTGATGTAGCGACGACGGCGCGACCTAGGCGCATACAATACAAAAATATTACAGGATATCTAGGCGCGGGGTCAGAGAGAGCGGTGATGTAGCGACGACGGCGCAACCTAGGCGCATACAATACAAAAATATTGCAGGATATCTATGGGCGGGGACTGAGAGATATCGACTGCGACGCAACCTAGGCGCATACAATATAAAAAATATTGCAGGATATCTCGGCTCGGGGTCAGAGAGAGCGGTGATGTAGCGACGATGGCGCGACCCAGGCACATACAATACAAAAATATTGCAATATATCTATGGGCGGCGACTGAGAGATATCGACGGCTACGCGATCTGGGCGCATACAATATAAAAATATTGTAGGATATCTAGACGCGGGGTCAGAGAGGGCGATGATGTAGCGACGGCGACGCGACCTTGGTGCATACAATATAAAAAATATTGCAGGATATCTAGGCGCGGGGTCAGAGAGAGCGATGATGTAATGACGGCGCCGCGACCTTGGTGCATACAATACAAAAATATTGCAGGATATCTAGGCGCGGGGTCAGAGAGAGCGGTGATGTAGAGATGACGGCGCGACCTAGTCGCATATAATACAAAAGTATTGCAGGATATCTATGGGCGGGGACTGAGAGATATCGACGGCGACGCAACCTACGCGCATACAATACAAAAATATTGCAGGATATCTATGGACGGAGACTGAGATTTATCGGCGGCGACGCAACCTAGGCGCATACTATATAAAAAATATTGCAGAATATCTAGGCGCGGGGTCAGAGAGAGCGGTGATGAAGCGATGACGGCGCGACCTAGGTGCATACAATACAAAAATATTGCAGGATATCTAGGCGTGGGGTCAGAGAGAGCGGTGATGTAGCGACGACGGCGCGTCCTAGCCGCTTAAAATACAAAAATATTACAGGATATCTAGGCGCGGGTTCAAAGAGAGCGATGATGTAATGACGACGACGGGACCTAGGTGCATACAATTCAAAAATATTACAGGATATCTAGGCGCGGGGTCAGAGAAAGCGATGATGTAGCGACGACGACGGGACCTAGGCGCATACAATATAAAAATATTGTAGGATATCTAGACGCGGGGTCAGAGAGGGCGATGATGTAGCGACGGCGACGCGACCTTGGTGCATACAATATAAAAAATATTGCAGGATATCTAGGCGCGGGGTCAGAGAGAGCGATGATGTAATGACGGCGCCGCGACCTTGGTGCATACAATACAAAAATATTGCAGGATATCTAGGCGCGGGGTCAGAGAGAGCGGTGATGTAGAGATGACGGCGCGACCTAGTCGCATATAATACAAAAGTATTGCAGGATATCTATGGGCGGGGACTGAGAGATATCGACGGCGACGCAGCCTACGCGCATACAATACAAAAATATTGCAGGATATCTATGGACGGAGACTGAGATTTATCGGCGGCGACGCAACCTAGGCGCATACAATATAAAAAATATTGCAGGATATCTAGGCGCGGGGTCAGAGAGAGCGGTGATGAAGCGATGACGGCGCGACCTAGGTGCATACAATACAAAAATATTGCAGGATATCTAGGCGTGGGGTCAGAGAGAGCGGTGATGTAGCGACGACGGCGCGTCCTAGCCGCTTAAAATACAAAAATATTACAGGATATCTAGGCGCGGGTTCAAAGAGAGCGATGATGTAATGACGACGACGGGACCTAGGTGCATACAATTCAAAAATATTACAGGATATCTAGGCGCGGGGTCAGAGAAAGCGATGATGTAGCGACGACGACGGGACCTAGGCGCATACAATACAAAAATATTGCAGGATATCTAGGCGCGGGGTCAGAGAGAGCGATGATGTAATGACGGCGACGCGACCTTGGTGCATACAATACAAAAATATTGCAGGATATCTAGGCGCGGGGTCAGAGAGAGCGGTGATGTAGAGATGACGGCGCGACCTAGTCGCATATAATACAAAAGTATTGCAGGATATCTATGGGCGGGGACTGAGAGATATCGACGGCGACGCAACCTACGCGCATACAATACAAAAATATTGCAGGATATCTAGGCGCGGGGTCAGAGAGAGCGGTGATGTAGAGATGACGGCGCGACCTAGTCGCATATAATACAAAAGTATTGCAGGATATCTATGGGCGGGGACTGAGAGATATCGACGGCGACGCAACCTACGCGCATACAATACAAAAATATTGCAGGATATCTATGGACGGGGACTGAGATTTAACGACGGCGACGCAACCTAGGTGCATACAATATAAAAAATATTGCAGGATATCTAGGCACGGGTCAGAGAGAGCGGTGATGTAGCGACGATGGCGCGACCTAGGCGCATACAAAACAAAAATATTTCAGGATATCTAGGCGCGGGGTCAGAGAGAGCGGTAATGTGGAGATGACGGCGCGACCTAGTCGCATATAATACAAAAATATTGCAGGATATCTATGGGCGGGGACTGAGAGATATCGACGGCGACGCAACAAAGGTCCATACAATACAAAAATATTGCAGGATATCTATGGACGGGGACTGAGATTTAACGACGGCGACGCAACCTAGGTGCATACAATATAAAAAATATTGCAGGATATCTAGGCGCGGGTCAGAGAGAGCGGTGATGTAGCGACGATGGCGCGACCTAGGCGCATACAAAACAAAAATATTGCATGATATCTTGGCGCGGGGTCAGAGAGAGCGGTGATGTACCGACGACGGCGCGACCTAGGCGCCTATAATACAAAAATATTGCAGGATATCTATGAGCGGGGATTGAGAGATATACACGGCAACGCAACCTAGGCGCATAAAATATAAAAATATTGCAGGATATCTAGGCGCAGGGACTGAGAGATATCGACGGCGACGTATAATAAAGTGACAGTATATCTTATAATTAACGCAGGAGCAGCAACAACAACAACAACAACAACATCCGCAGCAACTCTGGATCTGGTTCATTAGTTTTTAAAGAATAATACTAGACATACAATAGTAGGATTTACAAGCTATAACGTACTAGAGTTAAAGAGATACTTAAGGGTAGAGATAAATAAAATAACAATGTTAAACATTATAAAAGCTTAAATTTATTACTAAATTAAGGAACTTAAATTAGAGAGGTGGATAAATAGTTCGGCAACTATCTATTTAATATAATTCTTTTAATGCAATCGATTGGATCAACCGCGAGATCGAACGAGTTTGAGTACTCATTAAATAGTCCACATAGGACCCGAAACGAACTAAACAGCTCATAGTTGGTGCGGCATTGAGGTAGCCATAATGGCACGAAATGCCTTGAGACCCTGGTTGGTATATTCAGTGTGACCAGGCCCAGTAGAGGAGGGGAGGACACTTCACCTAGTAGAACTCTTGCTATGAAGGAAACCCCCAACATTTGTCTTCTCCTCTCAAGTGTAGGGAGACCAATTATATTGAGGCCATTTTCATATGAGGGCAAGGGAAGTGAAGGATCCCAAGCTAGACCACGCAGTGCAAATCGTAAGAAGTTACGTTGAACCGATTCAATAAGGTCAACGTAAAATCTATAGCTGGGTATCCAGACGACGACTGCATATTCCAGTGTGGGTCTAACCAGGGACGTAAACAGACGTTTGGAAACATAGGGGTCATTAAACTCTTTGGACCAGCGTTTAATGAAACCCAACAAGGATCTAGCTTTGTTGACAGATGATACGATATGATTGTTAAATCTCAATTTCGGATCAAAGACAACACCCAAGTCATTATAACAAGACACATTTTCAAGCACATGATTATTAACAGAATAAGATGAGTACTGATAGTTTATCCACCCAAATGACATCTTTTTGCACTTATTTAAGTTCAAGTGCATACCATTTAAGTCACACCATGATACCAAGTTTGTAAGGTCCGATTGTAATAAATTTGTATCGTCCAAAGAGTTTAAGGAGAGAAAGAGTTTAACGTCATCTGCAAACATTAAGATTTGAGAGTATTGGATACAAGATGGAAGGTCATTTAGGAAAATAGTAAATAGTAAAGGCCCTAAGTGGCTACCCTGAGGAACCCCCGATGGAACAGAAATAAGGCGAGAATAGGTGGATTTAAACAAGACTTGTTGAGTACGGCCAGTCAAATAGCTACGAATCAAGGATATTAAGATTTCCGAAAATCCAATGCGTTGCAGTTTAAATAGCAAAAGATCATGATGAACACTATCAAACGCTTTAGTGAAGTCTGTATAAATGACATCAGTTTGTTTGTGATGAGAATAAGCATTAAAAATGTAATTACTAAACTCCAACAAGTTAGTTGATGTTGATTTACCACGGCAAAAGCCGTGTTGACAATGAGAAATAACTGACCTTATTGATGGCGTTAGTCTCTTGGTAATAAGACATTCAAATAATTTAGGCAGCACACTTAATTTGGCAATACCTCTGTAATTCACTATGGAGTTCCTAGAACCATTTTTATATATGGGAATAATGAAGCTATTTTTCCAAATAGAAGGAAAGTATCCTTTTTCTAAACAGTTGTTGAAAATTTTAGTTATCGGACCACACAACAAATCCGCACAACAACGGAGAATGGCCGAAGGAACACCATCTGGACCCGGACTGTTACATAATTTAAGACTGGATAGGGCTATGAAGACATCATTTTCAGAGGAGGACACCGATGGAAAGATGTCGAACGAACTAATTGGAAAGGGATAGTCTATATTACTAACATTAGAAGTTGAATATGATTTTTCAAAATGGTCCGCAAAAAGGTTAGATATCTCTAATATATTCGATGATTCCGAGTCTTCGTAATACATGATCGAAGGAAATCCCGTAACTTTACGTTTCGAGTTAACAAAACTGTAAAATGACTTAGGATCTAGAAGGAGTTTATGCCTCATGCTTTGAATATACTTAGCGTAACAATTATTCTTTAGAACATTAAATTCCCGGTTGCAGTTAGAATAACTAATATAGTCCCTAAGTAGACCGCTCCGTTTGTAACGTTTGTATAGTCTACTCTTCTTATTTCTTATGTTTCGCAGATGTCTGTTGAACCATATCGGACAAATAGTATTAGATGCAGGAGTCTTCAGTGGAACGGATAGCGATATAGCTGTATAAAGAATATTGTAAATAGAGTTCAAAGAGCCATCTATATCATTATAGTTGAGGTTCCAGTCGTTGTGAGAAAAGAAGCTTCTAAGTTTAGCATAATCAGTTCTACTAAATAAACGCAACGCATGAAGATCCTCATGTCTAGGCATTTCAGAGTGAAAAAATTCATGAATATGAAGCAATAATGAGGGATGGTGAGTGTCCTCCGGTAATGAGAACGGATGTGATCGTATAATAGGTAAATTAGTATCAATATAAAAGACCAAATCTAAGAGCCTATTATTAGAATTATGAATATGGTTGAGTTGAAAAAGACCAAGATCATATATGGAATCAAATAGATCATTATATAATGGAGGGATGACTACTGGATAATAAGCACCAATTTCAACATTGGGGGACCATGTGACACTAGCTAGGTTAAAGTCACCAAGTACAAGTAGCTTATCAGTCGGTTTTAAACGATTCAATACGTTTCTTATACATATGAAGTGTTCAAGGTAGGTAGAAATATCACTATCAGACGGGATGTAAGAGCACGTGATAAACAAGGAGGACTTGCTGGTTTTTATTTGGACGCATACAATTTCAATGTTTAATGGAACGATAGTATCAATTAAGATGGTAGTAAGCATTTTATTCACAGCGATAAGTACGCCACCACCAATCCTAAGCGATCTATCACACCTGAAAACTTGAAAATCTGAACAGAAGATTTCGGTGTCGTTGACCCATGGCTTTAGCCAGGTTTCAGTGAACACTACAACCATGTAATCACAATTTATTGACTTTAAAAAAATATTTGATAGTTTAGAATTAAGACCGCGGACGTTCTGATAAAGTAGAGTGAGAGCATTATTTAGTTTTTTGAGTCCGACGGGTTATCAAGATTAATCGGACGACGAAACTTATTACGAGGAATAAATTCCTTAACTAGGGTACCTTTAGGCCAAAATTCTTTGTTAAGGAGGCGCTCAAATAAAGCGTCGGGCAAAAGGATTTTAAATGACGAGATTTCTCTATCTTTTGATGTATTGAGTTTAAAGATACTTAGTTTGCTAGTGTCAATATCAGGCGATATACGTTTGATATAGCACTCAACTGTACGAGTTGTAGTATTCGAGGCAAATCGAGATAGGAATACTACCTTACGTACAGGAATAACAGTTAGTTCATCAATTTGTGCTGAAGCGGAATTAGAGGATGAGGAGGGTTCATTATTATACTGAACAGACTGACCAGAGTTCAAAAAAGGGACGCGACCTAGGCGCATACAATATAAAAAATATTGCAGGATATCTAGGCGCGGGGTCAGAGAGAGCGGTGATGTAGCGACGACGGCGCGACCTAGGCGCATACAATACAAAAATATTACAGGATATCTAGGCGCGGGGTCAGAGAGAGCGGTGATGTAGCGACGACGGCGCAACCTAGGCGCATACAATACAAAAATATTGCAGGATATCTATGGGCGGGGACTGAGAGATATCGACGGCGACGCAACCTAGGCGCATACAATATAAAAAATATTGCAGGATATCTAGGCTCGGGGTCAGAGAGAGCGGTGATGTAGCGACGATGGCGCGACCCAGGCACATACAATACAAAAATATTGCAATATATCTATGGGCGGCGACTGAGAGATATCGACGGCTAGGCGATCTGGGCGCATAAAATATAAAAATATTGTAGGATATCTAGGCGCAGGGACTGAGACATACCAACGGCGACGCGACCTAGGTGCATACAATACAAAAATATTGCAGGATATCTATGGGCGGGGTCAGAGAGAGCGGTGATGTAGCGACGATGGCCCGACCTAGGCGCATACAATACAAAAATATTGCAGGATATCTATGGGCGGGGACTGAGAGATATCGATGGCGACGCAACCTAGGAGCATACAATATAAAAAATATATCAGAATATCTAGGCGCGGGGTCAGAGAGAGCGGTGATGTAGCGACGATGGCGCGACTTAGGCGCATACAATACAAAAATATTGCAGGATATCTATGGGCGGGGAGGGAGAGATATCGACGGCTACGCGATCGGGGCGCATACAATATAAAAATATTGTAGGATATGTAGACGCGGGGTCAGAGAGGGCGATGATGTAGCGACGGCGACGCGACCTTGGTGCATACAATATAAAAAATATTGCAGGATATCTAGGCGCGGGGTCAGAGAGAGCGGTGATGTAGCGACGATGGCGCGAGCTAGGCGCTTACAATACAAAAATATTACAGGATATCTAGGCGCGGGTTCAAAGAGAGTGATGATGTAATGACGACGACGGGACCTAGGCGCATACAATACAAAAATATTGCAGGGTATCTAGGCGCGGGGTCAGAGAGAGCGATGATGTAATGACGGCGCCGCGACCTTGGTGCATACAATACAAAAATATTGCAGGATATCTAGGCGCGGGGTCAGAGAGAGCGGTGATGTAGAGATGACGGCGCGACCTAGTCGCATATAATACAAAAGTATTACAGGATATCTATGGGCGGGGACTGAGAGATATCGACGGCGACGCAACCTACGCGCATACAATACAAAAATATTGCAGGATATCTATGGACGGAGACTGAGATTTATCGACGGCGACGCAACCTAGGCGCATACAATATAAAAATTATTGCAGGATATCTAGGCGCGGGGTCAGAGAGAGCGGTGATGAAGCGATGACAGCGCAATCTAGGTGCATACAATACAAAAATATTGCAGGATATCTAGGCGAGGGTTCAAAGAGAGCGATGATGTAATGACGACGGCGCGAGCTAGGCGCATACAATACAAAAATATTACAGGATATCTAGGCGCGGGTTCAAAGAGAGCGATGATGTAATGACGACGATGGGACCTAGGTGCATACAATACAAAAATATTACAGGATATCTAGGAGCGGGTTCAAAGAGATCGATGATGTAATGACGACGGCGCGAGCTAGGCGCATACAATACAAAAATATTACAGGATATCTAGGCGCGGGTTCAAAGAGAGCGATGATGTAATGACGACGACGGGACCTAGGTGCATACAATACAAAAATATTGCAGGATATCTAGGCGCGGGTTCAAAGAGAGCGATGATGTAATGACGACGGCGCGAGCTAGGCGCATACAATACAAAAATATTACAGGATATCTAGGCGCGGGTTCAAAGAGAGCGATGATGTAATGACGACGACGGGACCTAGGTGCATACAATACAAAAATATTGCAGGATATCTAGGCGCGGGGTCAGAGAGAGCGGTGATGTAGCGACGACGGCCCGAAATAGGCGCATACAATACAAAAATATTGTAGCATATCTAAGCGTGGGGTCAGAGAGAGTTGATGTAGCGACGACGGCGCGTCCTAGCCGCATAAAATACAAAAACATCGTAGGATATCTAGGCGCGGGGTCAGAGAGAGCGGTGATGTAGCGACGACGGCGCGAGCTAGGCGCTTACAATACAAAAATATTACAGGATATCTAGGCGCGGGTTCAAAGAGAGTGATGATGTAATGACGACGACGGGACCTAGGTGCATACAATACAAAAATATTACAGGATATCTAGGCGCGGGGTCAGAGAAAGCGATGATGTAGCGACGACGGCGCGACCTAGGCGCATACAATACAAAAATATTACAGGATATCTAGGCGCGTGGTCAGAGAGAGCGATGATGTAATGACGACGACGGGACCTAGGTGCATACAATACAAAAATATTGCAGGATATCTAGGCGCGGGGTCAGAGAGAGCGGTGATGTAGCGACGATGGCGCGACCTAGGCGCATATAATACAAAAATATTGCAGGATATCTAGGCGCAGGGTCAGAGAGAGCGGTGATGTAGCGACGATGGCGCGACCTAGGCGCATACAATACAAAAATATTGCACGATATCTAGGCGCGGGGTCAGAGAGAGCGATGATGTAATGACGGCGACGCGACCTTGGTGCATACAATATAAAAATATTGCAGGATATCTAGGCGCAGGGTCAGAGAGAGCGGTGATGTAGCGACGATGGCGCGACCTAGGCGCATATAATATAAAAATATAGCAGGATATCTAGGCGCAGGGTCAGAGAGAGCGGTGATGTAGCGACGATGGCGCGACCTAGGCGCATACAATACAAAAATATTGCAGGATATCTAGGCGCGGGGTCAGAGAGAGCGGTGATGTAGCGACGATGGCGCGACCTAGGCGCATACAATACAAAAATATTGCACGATATCTAGGCGCGGTTTCAGAGAGAGCGATGATGTAATGACGGCGACGCGACCTTGGTGCATACAATACAAAAATATTGCAGGATATCTAGGCGCGGGGTCAGAGAGAGCGGTGATGTAGAGATGACGGCGCGACCTAGTCGCATATAATACAAAAGTATTGCAGGATATCTATGGGCGGGGACTGAGAGATATCGACGGCGACGCAACCTAGGCGCATACAATATAAAAAATATTGCAGGATATCTAGGCGCGGGGTCAGAGAGAGCGGTGATGAAGCGATGACAGCGCGACCTAGGTGCATACAATACAAAAATATTACAGGATATCTAGGAGCGGGTTCAAAGAGAGCGATGATGTAATGACGACGGCGCGAGCTAGGCGCATACAATACAAAAATATTACAGGATATCTAGGCGCGGGTTCAAAGAGAGCGATGATGTAATGACGACGACGGGACCTAGGTGCATACAATACAAAAATATTGCAGGATATCTAGGCGCGGGTTCAAAGAGAGCGATGATGTAATGACGACGGCGTGAGCTAGGCGCATACAATACAAAAATATTACAGGATATCTAGGCGCGGGTTCAAAGAGAGCGATGATGTAATGACGACGACGGGACCTAGGTGCATACAATACAAAAATATTGCAGGATATCTAGGCGCGGGGTCAGAGAGAGCGGTGATGTAGCGACGACGGCCCGAAATAGGCGCATACAATACAAAAATATTGAAGGATATCTAAGCGTGGGGTCAGAGAGAGGTGATGTAGCGACGACGGCGCGTCCTAGCCGCATAAAATACAAAAACATCGTAGGATATCTAGGCGCGGGGTCAGAGAGAGCGGTGATGTAGCGACGACGGCGCGAGCTAGGCGCATACAATACAAAAATATTACAGGATATCTAGGCGCGGGTTCAAAGAGAGCGATGATGTAATGACGACGACGGGACCTAGGTGCATACAATACAAAAATATTACAGGATATCTAGGCGCGGGGTCAGAGAAAGCGATGATGTAGCGACGACGGCGCGACCTAGGCGCATACAATACAAAAATATTACAGGATATCTAGGCGCGTGGTCAGAGAGAGCGATGATGTAATGACGACGACGGGACCTAGGTGCATACAATACAAAAATATTGCAGGATATCTAGGCGCGGGGTCAGAGAGAGCGGTGATGTAGCGACGATGGCGCGACCTAGGCGCATATAATACAAAAATATTGCAGGATATCTAGGCGCAGGGTCAGAGAGAGCGCTGATGTAGCGACGATGGCGCGACCTAGGTGCATACAATACAAAAATATTGCACGATATCTAGGCGCGGGGTCAGAGAGAGCGGTGATGTAGCGACGACGGCGCGACCTAGGCGCATATAATACAAAAATATTGCAGGATATCTAGGCGCAGGGTCAGAGAGAGCGGTGATGTAGCGACGATGGCGCGACCTAGGCGCATACAATACAAAAATATTGCACGATATCTAGGCGCGGGGTCAGAGAGAGCGATGATGTAATGACGGCGACGCGACCTTGGTGCATACAATATAAAAATATTGCAGGATATCTAGGCGCGGGGTCAGAGAGAGCGGTGATGTAGCGACGATGGCGCGACCTAGGCGCATATAATATAAAAATATAGCAGGATATATAGGCGCAGGGTCAGAGAGAGCGGTGATGTAGCGACGATGGCGCGACCTAGGCGCATACAAAACAAAAATATTGCACGATATCTAGGCGCGGGGTCAGAGAGAGCAATGATGTAATGACGGCGACGCGACCTTGGTGCATACAATACAAAAATATTGCAGGATATCTAGGCGCGTGGTCAGAGAGAGCGATGATGTAATGACGACGACGGGACCTAGTCGCATATAATACAAAAATATTGCAGGATATCTATGGGCGGGGACTGAGAGATATCGACGGCGACGCAACCTAGGCGCATACAATACAAAAATATTGCAGGATATCTATGGACGGGGACTTAGATTTATCGACGGCGCGTCCTAGGCGCAAAAATACAAAAACATCGCAGGATATCTAGGCGCGGGGTCAGAGAGAGCGGTGAAGGAGCGATGACGGCGCGACCTAGGCGCATACAATATAAAAATATTGCAGGATATCTAGGCGCGGGGTCAGAGAGAGCGATGATATAATGACGACGACGGGACCTAAGTGCATACAATACAAAAATATTGCAGGATATCTATGGGCGGGGACTGAGAGATATCGACGGCGACGCGACCTAGGCGCATACAATACAAAAATATTGCAGGATATCTAGGCGCGTGGTCAGAGAGAGAGGTGATGTAGCGACGACGGCGCGACCTAGGCGCATACAATACAAAAATATTGCAGGGTATCTTGGCGCGGGGTCAGAGAGGGCGATGATGTAGCGATGACGGCGCGACCTAGGCGCATACAATACAAAAATATTGCAGGACATCTAAGCGCGGGTTTAGAGAGAGCGATGATGTAGCGACGACGGCGCGACCTAAGCGCATACAATACTAAAATAATGCAGGATATCTAGGCGCGGGGTCAGAGAGAGCGGTGATGTAGCGACGACGGCGCGACCTAGGCGCACACAATACAAAAATATTGCAGGATATCTATGGGCGTGGACTGAGAGATATCGACGGCGACGCAAACTAGGCGCATACAATATAAAAAATATTACAGGATATCTAGGCGCGCGGTCAGAGAGAGCAGTGATGTAGCGACGACGGCGCGACCTAGGCGCATACAATACTAAATTATTGCAGGATATCTAGGCGCGGGGTCAGAGAGAGCGATGATATAATGACGACGACGGGACCTAAGTGCATACAATACAAAAATATTGCAGGATATCTATGGGCGGGGACTGAGAGATATCGACGGCGACGCGACCTAGGCGCATACAATACAAAAATATTGCAGGATATCTAGGCGCGGGGTCAGAGAGAGAGGTTATGTAGCGACGACGGCGCGACCTAGGCGCATACAATACAAAAATATTGCAGGACATCTAGGCGCGGGGTCAGAGAGAGCGATGATGTAATGACGACGACGGGACCTAGGTCCATACAATACAAAAACATCGCAGGATATCTATGGGCGTGGACTGAGAGATATCGACGGCGACGCGACCTAGGCGCATACAATACAAAAATATTGCAGGATATCTAGGCGCGGGGTCAGAGGGAGCGGTGATGTAGCGACGATGGCGCAACCTAGGCGCATACAATACAAAAATATTGCAGGGTATCTTGGCGCGGGGTCAGAGAGAGCGATGATGTAGCGATGACGGCGCGACCTAGGCGCATACAATACAAAAATGTTGCAGGACATCTAAGCGCGGGTTTAGAGAGAGCGATGATGTAGCGACGACGGCGCGACCTAGGCGCATACAATACTAAAATAATGCAGGATATCTAGGCGCGGGGTCAGAGAGAGCGGTGATGTAGCGACGACGGCGCGACCTAGGCGCACACAATACAAAAATATTGCAGGATATCTATGGGCGTGGACTGAGAGATATCGACGGCGACGCAAACTAGGCGCATACAATATAAAAAATATTACAGGATATCTAGGCGCGCGGTCAGAGAGAGCAGTGATGTAGCGACGACGGCGCGACCTAGGCGCATACAATACTAAATTATTGCAGGTTATCTAGGCGCGGGGTCAGAGAGAGCGATGATATAATGACGACGACGGGACCTAAGTGCATACAATACAAAAATATTGCAGGATATCTATGGGCGGGGACTGAGAGATATCGACGGCGACGCGACCTAGGCGCATACAATACAAAAATATTGCAGGATATCTAGGCGCGGGGTCAGAGAGAGAGGTGATGTAGCGACGACGGCGCGACCTAGGCGCATACAATACAAAAATATTGCAGGACATCTAGGCGCGGGGTCAGAGAGAGCGATGATGTAATGACGACGACGGGACCTAGGTGCATACAATACAAAAACATCGCAGGATATCTAGGCGCGGGGTTAGAGAGAGCGGCGATGTAGCGACGACGACGTGAGCTAGGCGCATACAATACAAAAATATTGCAGGATATCTAGGCGCAGGTTTAGAGAGAGCGATGATGTAATGACGACGACGGTACCTAGGTGCATACAATACAAAAATATTACAGGATATCTAGGCGCGGGGTCAGAGAGAGCGATGATGTAGCGACGACGCCGCGACCTAGGCGCATACAATACTAAAATAATGCAGGATATCTAGGCGCGGGGTCAGAGAGAGCGGTGATGTAGCGACGACGGCGCGACCTAGGTGCATACAATACAAAAATATTGCAGGATATCTATGGGCGTGGACTGAGAGATATCGACGGCGACGAAAACTAGGCGCATACAATATAAAAAATATTACAGGATATCTAGGCGCGCGGTCAGAGAGAGCAGTGATGTAGCGACGACGGCGCGACCTAGGCGCATACAATACTAAATTATTGCAGGATATCTAGGCGCGGGGTCAGAGAGAGCGATGATGTAGCGACGACGGCGCGACCTAGGTGCATACAAAACAAAAATATTACAGGATATCTAGGCGCGGGGTCAGAGAGAGCGATGATGTAGCGACGACGGCGCGACCTAGGCGCATACAATACTAAAATATTGCAGGATATCTATGCGTGGGGTCAGAGAGAGCGGTGATGTAGCGACGACGGCGCGACCTAGGCGCATACAATACAAAAATATTGCAGGATATCTATGGGCGTGGACTGAGAGATATCGACGCCGACGCAACCTAGGCGCATACAATATAAAAAATATTGCAGGATATCTAGGCGCGGGGTCAGAGAGAGCGGTGATGTAGCGACGATGGCGCGACCTAGGCGCATACAATACAAAAATATTGCACGATATCTAGGAGCGGGGTCAGAGAGAGCAATGATGTAATGACGGCGACGCGACCTTGGTGCATAAAATACAAAAATATTGCAGGATATCTAGGCGCGTGGTCAGAGAGAGCGATGATGTATTGACGACGACGGGACCTAGTCGCATATAATACAAAAACATCGCAGGATATCTAGGCGCGGGGTCAGAGAGAGCGGTGATGTAGCGACGACGGCGCGACCTAGGCGCATACAATATAAAAATATTGCAGTATATCTAGGCGCGGGGTCAGAGAGAGCGATGATATAATGACGACGACGGGACCTAAGTGCATACAATACAAAAATATTGCAGGATATCTATGGGCGGGGACTGAGAGATATCGACGGCGACGCGACCTAGGCGCATACAATACAAAAATATTGCAGGATATCTAGGCGCGCGGTCAGAGAGAGAGGTGATGTAGCGACGACGGCGCGACCTAGGCGCATACAATACAAAAATATTGCAGGGTATCTTGGCGCGGGGTCAGAGAGAGCGATGATGTAATGACGACGACGGACCTAGGTGCATACAATACAAAAATATTGCATGATATCTAGGCGCGGGGTCAGAGAGAGCGGTAACGTACCGACGACGGCGCGACCTAGGCGCATATAATACAAAAATATTGCAGGATATCTATGAGCGGGGATTGAGAGATATACACGGCGACGCAACATAGGCCCATACAATATAAAAATATTGCAGGATATCTAGGGGCAGGGACTGAGAGATATCGACGGCATCGCGACCTAGGCGCATACAATATAAAAAATATTGCAGGATATCTAGGCGCGGGGTCAGAGGGAGCGGTGATGTAGCGACGACGGCGCGACCTAGGCGCATACAATACAAAAATATTGCAGGATATCTAGGCGCGGGGTCAGAGAGAGCGGTGATGTAGCGACGACGGCGCGACCTAGGCGCATACAATACAAAAATATTGCAGTATATCTATGGGCGTGAACTGAGAGATATCGACGGCGACGCAACCTAGGCGCATACAATATAAAAAATATTGCAGGATATCTAGGCGCGGGGTCAGAGAGAGCGGTGATGTAGCGACGACGGCGCGACCTAGGCGCATATAATACAAAAATATTGCATGATATCTATGGGCGTGGACTGAGAGATATCGACGGCGACGCAACCTAGGCGCATACAATATAAAAAATATTGCAGGATATCTAGGCGCGGGGTCAGAGAGAGCGGTGAAGTAGCGACGACGGCGCGACCTAGGCGCATACAATACAAAAATATTGCAGGATATCTATGGGCGGGGACTGAGAGATATCGACGACGACGCAACCTAGGCGCATACAATATAAAAAATATTGCAGGATATCTAGGTGCGGGGTCAGAGAGAGCGGTGATGTAGCGACGACGGCGCGACCTAGGCGCATACAATACAAAAATATTGCAGGATATCTAGGCGCGGGGTCAGAGAGAGCGGTTATTTAGCGACGACGGCGCGACCTAGGCGCATACAATACAAAAATATTGCATGATATCTATGGGCGTGGACTGAGAGATATCGACGGCGACGCAACCTAGGCGCATACAATATAAAAAATATTGCAGGATATCTAGGCGCGGGGTCAGAGAGTGCGGTGATGTAGCGACGACGGCGCGACCTAGGCGCATATAATACAAAAATATTGCAGGATATCTAGGCGCGGGGTCAGAGAGAGCGGTGATGTAGCGACGACGGCGCGACCTAGGCGCATACAATACAAAAATATTGCAGGATATCTATGGGCGGGGACTGAGAGATATCGACGGAGACGCGACCTAGACGCATACAATATAAAAAATATTGCAGGATATCTAGGCGCGGGGTCAGAGAGAGCGGTGATGTAGCGACGATGGCGCGACCTAGGCGCATATAATACAAAAATATTGCAGGATATCTAGGCGCAGGGTCAGAGAGAGCGCTGATGTAGCGGCGATGGCGCGACCTAGACGCATACAATACAAAAATATTGCAGGATATCTATGGGCGTGGACTGAGACATATCGACGGCGACGCAACCTAGGCGCAGACAATATAAAAAATATTGCAGGATATCTAGGCGCGGGGTCAGAGATTGCGGTGATGTAGCGACGACGGCGCGACCTAGGCGCATACAATGCAAAAATATTGCAGGATATCTATGGGCGTGGACTGAGACATATCGAGGGCGACGCAACCTAGGCGCATACAATATAAAAAATATTGCAGAATATCTAGGCGCGGGGTCAGAGAGAGCGGTGATGTAGCGACGACGGCGCGACCTAGACGCATACAATATAAAAAATATTGCAGGATAATTGGGCGCGGGGTCAAAGAGAGCGGTGATGTAGCGACGACGGCGCAACCTAGGCGCATAAAATGCAAAAATATTACAGGATATCTATGGGCGTGGACTGAGACATATCGAGGGCGACGCAACCTAGGCGCATACAATATAAAAAATATTGCAGAATATCTAGGCGCGGGGTCAGAGAGAGGGGTGATGTAGCGACGACGGCGCGACCTAGACGCATACAATATAAAAAATATTGCAGGATAATTGGGCGCGGGGTCAAAGAGAGCGGTGATGTAGCGACGACGGCGCGACCTAGGCGCACACAATACAAAAATATTGCATGTTATCTATGGGCGTGGACTGAGACAAATCGACGACGACGCAACCTAGGCGCATACAATATAAAAAATATTGCAGGATATCTAGGCGCGGGGTCAGAGAGAGCGGTGATGTAGCGTCGACGGCGCGACCTAGACGCATACAATATAAAAAATATTGCAGGATAATTGGGCGCGGGGTCAAAGAGAGCGGTGATGTAGCGACGACGGCGCGACCTAGGCGCATACAATGCAAAAATATTGCAGGATATCTATGGGCGGGGACTTTGAGTTATCGTCGGCGACGCAACCTAGGCGCATGCAATTAAAAAAAATATTGCAGGATATCTAGGCGCGGGGTCAGAGAGGGCGGTGATGTAGCGATGACGGCGCGACCTAGGCGCATACAATACAAAAATATTGCAGGACATCTAAGCGCGGGGTCAGAGAGAGCGGCGATGTAGCGACGACGGCGTGAGCTAGGCGCATACAATACAAAAATATTGCAGGATATCTAGGCGCGGGTTTAGAGAGAGCGATGATGTAATAACGAAGACGGTACCTAGGTGCATACAATACAAAAATATTACAGGATATCTAGGCGCGGGGTCAGAGAGAGCGATGATGTAGCGACGACGGCGCGACCTAGGCGCATACAATACTAAAATAATGCAGGATATCTAGGCGCGGGGTCAGAGAGAGCGGTGATGTAGCGACGACGGCGCGACCTAGGCGCATACAATACAAAAATATTGCAGGATATGAATGGGCGTGGACTGAGAGATATCGACGGCGACGCAAATTAGGCGCATACAATATAAAAAATATTACAGGATATCTAGGCGCGCGGTCAGAGAGAGCAGTGATGTAGCGACGACGGCGCGACCTAGGCGCATACAATACTAAATTATTGCAGGTTATCTAGGCGCGGGGTCAGAGAGAGCGGTGATGTAGCGACGACGGCGCGACCTAGGCGCATACAATACAAAAATATTACAGGATATCTAGGCGCGGGGTCAGAGAGAGCGGTAATGTAGCGACGACGGCGCAACCTAGGCGCATACAATACAAAAATATTGCAGGATATCTATGGGCGGGGACTGAGAGATATCGACGGCGACGCAACCTAGGTGCATACAATATAAAAAATATTGCAGGATATCTAGGCACGGGTCAGATAGAGCGGTGATGTAGCGACGATGGCGCGACCTAGGCGCATACAAAACAAAAATATTTCAGGATATCTAGGCGCGGGGTCAGAGAGCGGTAATGTGGAGATGACGGCGCGACCTAGTCGCATATAATACAAAAATTATGCAGGATATCTATGGGCGGGGACTGAGAGATATCGACGGCGACGCAACAAAGGTCCATACAATACAAAAATATTGCAGGATATCTATGGACGGGGACTGAGATTTAACGACGGCGACGCAACCTAGGTGCATACAATATAAAAAATATTGCAGGATATCTAGGCGCGGGTCAGAGAGAGCGGTGATGTAGCGACGATGGCGCGACCTAGGCGCATACAAAACAAAAATATTGCATGATATCTTGGCGCGGGGTCAGAGAGAGCGGTGATGTACCGACGACGGCGCGACCTAGGCGCCTATAATACAAAAATATTGCAGGATATCTATGAGCGGGGATTGAGAGATATACACGGCAACGCAACCTAGGCGCATAAAATATAAAAATATTGCAGGATATCTAGGCGCAGGGACTGAGAGATATCGACGGCGACGTATAATAAAGTGACAGTATATCTTATAATTAACGCAGGAGCAGCAACAACAACAACAACAACAACATCCGCAGCAACTCTGGATCTGGTTCATTAGTTTTTAAAGAATAATACTAGACATACAATAGTAGGATTTACAAGCTATAACGTACTAGAGTTAAAGAGATACTTAAGGGTAGAGATAAATAAAATAACAATGTTAAACATTATAAAAGCTTAAATTTATTACTAAATTAAGGAACTTAAATTAGAGAGGTGGATAAATAGTTCGGCAACTATCTATTTAATATAATTCTTTTAATGCAATCGATTGGATCAACCGCGAGATCGAACGAGTTTGAGTACTCATTAAATAGTCCACATAGGACCCGAAACGAACTAAACAGCTCATAGTTGGTGCGGCATTGAGGTAGCCATAATGGCACGAAATGCCTTGAGACCCTGGTTGGTATATTCAGTGTGACCAGGCCCAGTAGAGGAGGGGAGGACACTTCACCTAGTAGAACTCTTGCTATGAAGGAAACCCCCAACATTTGTCTTCTCCTCTCAAGTGTAGGGAGACCAATTATATTGAGGCCATTTTCATATGAGGGCAAGGGAAGTGAAGGATCCCAAGCTAGACCACGCAGTGCAAATCGTAAGAAGTTACGTTGAACCGATTCAATAAGGTCAACGTAAAATCTATAGCTGGGTATCCAGACGACGACTGCATATTCCAGTGTGGGTCTAACCAGGGACGTAAACAGACGTTTGGAAACATAGGGGTCATTAAACTCTTTGGACCAGCGTTTAATGAAACCCAACAAGGATCTAGCTTTGTTGACAGATGATACGATATGATTGTTAAATCTCAATTTCGGATCAAAGACAACACCCAAGTCATTATAACAAGACACATTTTCAAGCACATGATTATTAACAGAATAAGATGAGTACTGATAGTTTATCCACCCAAATGACATCTTTTTGCACTTATTTAAGTTCAAGTGCATACCATTTAAGTCACACCATGATACCAAGTTTGTAAGGTCCGATTGTAATAAATTTGTATCGTCCAAAGAGTTTAAGGAGAGAAAGAGTTTAACGTCATCTGCAAACATTAAGATTTGAGAGTATTGGATACAAGATGGAAGGTCATTTAGGAAAATAGTAAATAGTAAAGGCCCTAAGTGGCTACCCTGAGGAACCCCCGATGGAACAGAAATAAGGCGAGAATAGGTGGATTTAAACAAGACTTGTTGAGTACGGCCAGTCAAATAGCTACGAATCAAGGATATTAAGATTTCCGAAAATCCAATGCGTTGCAGTTTAAATAGCAAAAGATCATGATGAACACTATCAAACGCTTTAGTGAAGTCTGTATAAATGACATCAGTTTGTTTGTGATGAGAATAAGCATTAAAAATGTAATTACTAAACTCCAACAAGTTAGTTGATGTTGATTTACCACGGCAAAAGCCGTGTTGACAATGAGAAATAACTGACCTTATTGATGGCGTTAGTCTCTTGGTAATAAGACATTCAAATAATTTAGGCAGCACACTTAATTTGGCAATACCTCTGTAATTCACTATGGAGTTCCTAGAACCATTTTTATATATGGGAATAATGAAGCTATTTTTCCAAATAGAAGGAAAGTATCCTTTTTCTAAACAGTTGTTGAAAATTTTAGTTATCGGACCACACAACAAATCCGCACAACAACGGAGAATGGCCGAAGGAACACCATCTGGACCCGGGCTGTTACATAATTTAAGACTGGATAGGGCTATGAAGACATCATTTTCAGAGAAGGACACCGATGGAAAGATGTCGAACGAACTAATTGGAAAGGGATAGTCTATATTACTAACATTAGAAGTTGAATATGATTTTTCAAAATGGTCCGCAAAAAGGTTAGATATCTCTAATATATTCGATGATTCCGAGTCTTCGTAATACATGATCGAAGGAAATCCCGTAACTTTACGTTTCGAGTTAACAAAACTGTAAAATGACTTAGGATCTAGAAGGAGTTTATGCCTCATGCTTTGAATATACTTAGCGTAACAATTATTCTTTAGAACATTAAATTCCCGGTTGCAGTTAGAATAACTAATATAGTCCCTAAGTAGACCGCTCCGTTTGTAACGTTTGTATAGTCTACTCTTCTTATTTCTTATGTTTCGCAGATGTCTGTTGAACCATATCGGACAAATAGTATTAGATGCAGGAGTCTTCAGTGGAACGGATAGCGATATAGCTGTATAAAGAAGATTGTAAATAGAGTTCAAAGAGCCATCTATATCATTATAGTTGAGGTTCCAGTCGTTGTGAGAAAAGAAGCTTCTAAGTTTAGCATAATCAGTTCTACTAAACAAACGCAACGCATGAAGATCCTCATGTCTAGGCATTTCAGAGTGAAAAAATTCATGAATATGAAGCAATAATGAGGGATGGTGAGTGTCCTCCGGTAATGAGAACGGATGTGATCGTATAATACGTAAATTAGTATCAATATAAAAGACCAAATCTAAGAGCCTATTATTAGAATTATGAATATGGTTGAGTTGAAAAAGACCAAGATCATATATGGAATCAAATAGATCATTATATACCGGAGGGATGACTACTTGATAATAAGCACCAATTTCAACATTGGGGGACCATGTGACACTAGCTAGGTTAAAGTCACCAAGTACAAGTAGCTTATCAGTCGGTTTTAAACGATTCAATACGTTTCTTATACATATGAAGTGTTCAAGGTAGGTAGAAATATCACTATCAGACGGGATGTAAGAGCACGTGATAAACAAGGAGGACTTGCTGGTTTTTATTTGGACGCATACAATTTCAATGTTTATTGGAACGATAGTATCAATTAAGATGGTAGTAAGCATTTTATTGACAGCGATAAGTACGCCACCACCAATCCTAAGCGATCTATCACACCTGAAAACTTGAAAATCTGAACAGAAGATTTCGGTGTCGTTGACCCATGGCTTTAGCCAGGTTTCAGTGAACACTACAACCATGTAATCACAATTTATTGATTTTAAAAAAATATTTGATAGTTTAGAATTAAGACCGCGGACGTTCTGATAAAGTAGAGTGAGAGCATTATTTAGTTTTTTGAGTCCGACGGATTATCAAGATTAATCGGACGACGAAACTTATTACGAGGAATAAATTCCTTAACTAGGGTACCTTTAGGCCAAAATTCTTTGTTAAGGAGGCGCTCAAATAAAGCGTCGGGCAAAAGGATTTTAAATGACGAGATTTCTCTATCTTTTGATGTATTGAGTTTAAAGATACTTAGTTTGCTAGTGTCAATATCAGGCGATATACTTTTGATATAGCACTCAACTGTACGAGTTGTAGTATTCGAGGCAAATCGAGATAGGAATACTACCTTACGTACAGGAATAACAGTTAGTTCATCAATTTGTGCTGAAGCGGAATTAGAGGATGAGGAGGGTTCATTATTATACTGAACAGACTGACCAGAGTTCAAAAAACGGGACGCGACCTAGGCGCATACAATATAAAAAATATTGCAGGATATCTAGGCGCGGGGTCAGAGAGAGCGGTGATGTAGCGACGACGGCGCAACCAAGGCGCATACAATACAAAAATATTGCAGGATATCTATGGGCGGGGACTGAGAGATATCGACGGCGACGCAACCTAGGCGCATACAATATAAAAAATATTGCAGGATATCTAGGCTCGGGGTCAGAGAGAGCGGTGATGTAGCGACGATGGCGCGACCCAGGCACATACAATACAAAAATATTGCAATATATCTATGGGCGGCGACTGAGAGATATCGACGGCTAGGCGATCTGGGCGCATAAAATATAAAAATATTGTAGGATATCTAGGCGCAGGGACTGAGACATACCAACGGCGACGCGACCTAGGTGCATACAATACAAAAATATTGCAGGATATCTATGGGCGGGGTCAGAGAGAGCGGTGATGTAGCGACGATGGCCCGACCTAGGCGCATACAATACAAAAATATTGCAGGATATCTATGGGCGGGGACTGAGAGATATCGATGGCGACGCAACCTAGGAGCATACAATATAAAAAATATATCAGAATATCTAGGCGCGGGGTCAGAGAGAGCGGTGATGTAGCGACGATGGCGCGACTTAGGCGCATACAATACAAAAATATTGCAGGATATCTATGGGCGGGGAGGGAGAGATATCGACGGCTACGCGATCTGGGCGCATACAATATAAAAATATTGTAGGATATGTAGACGCGGGGTCAGAGAGGGCGATGATGTAGCGACGGCGACGCGACCTTGGTGCATACAATATAAAAAATATTGCAGGATATCTAGGCGCGGGGTCAGAGAGAGCGGTGATGTAGCGACGATGGCGCGACCTAGGCGCATACAATACAAAAATATTGCAGGGTATCTAGGCGCGGGGTCAGAGAGAGCGATGATGTAATGACGGCGCCGCGACCTTGGTGCATACAATACAAAAATATTGCAGGATATCTAGGCGCGGGGTCAGAGAGAGCGGTGATGTAGAGATGACGGCGCGACCTAGTCGCATATAATACAAAAGTATTGCAGGATATCTATGGGCGGGGACTGAGAGATATCGACGGCGACGCAACCTACGCGCATACAATACAAAAATATTGCAGGATATCTATGGACGGAGACTGAGATTTATCGACGGCGACGCAACCTAGGCGCATACAATATAAAAAATATTGCAGGATATCTAGGCGCGGGGTCAGAGAGAGCGGTGATGAAGCGATGACAGCGCAACCTAGGTGCATACAATACAAAAATATTGCAGGATATCTAGGCGAGGGTTCAAAGAGAGCGATGATGTAATGACGACGGCGCGAGCTAGGCGCATACAATACAAAAATATTACAGGATATCTAGGCGCGAGTTCAAAGAGAGCGATGATGTAATGACGACGACGGGACCTAGGTGCATACAATACAAAAATATTACAGGATATCTAGGAGCGGGGTCAAAGAGAGCGATGATGTAATGACGACGGCGCGAGCTAGGCGCATACAATACAAAAATATTACAGGATATCTAGGCGCGGGTTCAAAGAGAGCGATGATGTAATAACGACGACGGGACCTAGGTGCATACAATACAAAAATATTGCAGGATATCTAGGCGCGGGTTCAAAGAGAGCGATGATGTAATGACGACGGCGCGACCTAGGCGCATACAATACAAAAATATTACAGGATATCTAGGCGCGGGTTCAAAGAGAGCGATGATGTAATGACGACGACGGGACCTAGGTGCATACAATACAAAAATATTGCAGGATATCTAGGCGCGGGGTCAGAGAGAGCGGTGATGTAGCGACGACGGCCCGAAATAGGCGCATACAATACAAAAATATTGTAGGATATCTAAGCGTGGGGTCAGAGAGAGGTGATGTAGCGACAACGGCGCGTCCTAGCCGCATAAAATACAAAAACATCGTAAGATATCTAGGCGCGGGGTCAGAGAGAGCGGTGATGTAGCGACGACGGCGCGAGCTAGGCGCTTACAATACAAAAATATTACAGGATATCTAGGCGCTGGTTCAAAGAGAGCGATGATGTAATGACGACGACGGGACCTAGGTGCATACAATACAAAAATATTACAGGATATCTAGGCGCGGGGTCAGAGAAAGCGATGATGTAGCGACGATGGCGCGACCTAGGCGCATACAATACAAAAATATTACAGGATATCTAGGCGCGTGGTCAGAGAGAGCGATGATGTAATGACGACGACGGGACCTAGGTGCATACAATACAAAAATATTGCAGGATATCTAGGCGCGGGGTCAGAGAGAGCGGTGATGTAGCGACGATTTCGCGACCTAGGCGCATATAATACAAAAATATTGCAGGATATCTAGGCGCAGGGTCAGAGAGAGCGGTGATGTAGCGACGATGGCGCGACCTAGGCGCATACAATACAAAAATATTGCACGATATCTAGGCGCGGGGTCAGAGAGAGCGATGATGTAATGACGGCGACGCGACCTTGGTGCATACAATATAAAAATATTGCAGGATATCTAGGCGCAGGGTCAGAGAGAGCGGTGATGGAGCGACGATGGCGCGACCTAGGCGCATATAATATAAAAATATAGCAGGATATCTAGGCGCAGGGTCAGAGAGAGCGGTGATGTAGCGACGATGGCGCGACCTAGGCGCATACAATACAAAAATATTGCAGGATATCTAGGCGCGGGGTCAGAGAGAGCGGTGATGTAGCGACGATGGCGCGACCTAGGCGCATACAATACAAAAATATTGCACGATATCTAGGCGCGGTTTCAGAGAGAGCGATGATGTAATGACGGCGACGCGACCTTGGTGCATACAATACAAAAATATTGCAGGATATCTAGGCGCGGGGTCAGAGAGAGCGGTGATGTAGAGATGACGGCGCGACCTAGTCGCATATAATACAAAAGTATTGCAGGATATCTATGGGCGGGGACTGAGAGATATCGACGGCGACGCAACCTACGCGCATACAATACAAAAATATTGCAGGATATCTATGGACGGAGTCTGAGATTTATCGACGGCGACGCAACCTAGGCGCATACAATATAAAAAATATTGCAGGATATCTAGGCGCGGGGTCAGAGAGAGCGGTGATGAAGCGATGACAGCGCGACCTAGGTGCATACAATACAAAAATATTGCAGGATATCTAGGCGCGGGTTCAAAGAGAGCGATGATGTAATGACGACGGCGCGAGCTAGGCGCATACAATACAAAAATATTACAGGATATCTAGGCGCGGGTTCAAAGAGAGCGATGATGTAATGACGACGACGGGACCTAGGTGCATACAATACAAAAATATTACAGGATATCTAGGAGCGGGTTCAAAGAGAGCGATGATGTAATGACGACGGCGCGAGCTAGGCGCATACAATACAAAAATATTACAGGATATCTAGGCGCGGGTTCAAAGAGAGCGATGATGTAATAACGACGACGGGACCTAGGTTCATACAATACAAAAATATTGCAGGATATCTAGGCGCGGGTTCAAAGAGAGCGATGATGTAATGACGACGGCGCGAGCTAGGCGCATACAATACAAAAATATTACAGGATATCTAGGCGCGGGTTCAAAGAGAGCGATGATGTAATGACGACGACGGGACCTAGGTGCATACAATACAAAAATATTGCAGGATATCTAGGCGCGGGGTCAGAGAGAGCGGTGATGTAGCGACGATGGCGCGACCTAGGCGCATATAATACAAAAATATTGCAGGATATCTAGGCGCAGGGTCAGAGAGAGCGCTGATGTAGCGACGATGGCGCGACCTAGGTGCATACAATACAAAAATATTGCACGATATCTAGGCGCGGGGTCAGAGAGAGCGGTGATGTAGCGACGCCGGCGCGACCTAGGCGCATATAATACAAAAATATTGCAGGATATCTAGGCGCAGGGTCAGAGAGAGCGATGATGTAATGACGGCGACGCGACCTTGGCGCATACAATATAAAAATATTGCAGGATATCTAGGCGCGGGGTCAGAGAGAGCGGTGATGTAATGACGGCGACGCGACCTTGGTGCATACAATATAAAAATATTGCAGGATATCTAGGCGCGGGGTCAGAGAGAGCGGTGATGTAGCGACGATGGCGCGACCTAGGCGCATATAATATAAAAATATAGCAGGATATCTAGGCGCAGGGTCAGAGAGAGCGGTGATGTAGCGACGATGGCGCGACCTAGGCGCATATAATATAAAAATATAGCAGGATATCTAGGCGCAGGGTCAGAGAGAGCGGTGATGTAGCTACGATGGCGCGACCTAGGCGCATACAATACAAAAATATTGCACGATATCTAGGCGCGGGGTCAGAGAGAGCGGTGATGTAGCGACGACGGCGCGACCTAGGCGCATATAATACAAAAATATTGCAGGATATCTAGGCGCAGGGTCAGAGAGAGCGGTGATGTAGCGACGATGGCGAGACCTAGGCGCATACAATACAAAAATATTGCACGATATCTAGGCGCGGGGTCAGAGAGAGCGATGATGTAATGACGGCGACGCGACCTTGGTGCATACAATACAAAAATATTGCAGGATATCTAGGCGCGGGGTCAGAGAGAGCGGTGATGTAGAGATGACGGCGCGACCTAGTCGCATATAATACAAAAGTATTGCAGGATATCTATGGGCGGGGACTGAGAGATATCGACGGCGACGCAACCTACGCGCATACAATACAAAAATATTGCAGGATATCTATGGACGGAGACTGAGATTTATCGACGGCGACGCAACCTAGGCGCATACAATATAAAAAATATTGCAGGATATCTAGGCGCGGGGTCAGAGAGAGCGGTGATGAAGCGATGACAGCGCGACCTAGGTGCATACAATACAAAAATATTGCAGGATATCTAGGCGCGGGTTCAAAGAGAGCGATGATGTAATGACGACGGCGCGAGCTAGGCGCATACAATACAAAAATATTACAGGATATCTAGGCGCGGGTTCAAAGAGAGCGATGATGTAATGACGACGACGGGACCTAGGTGCATACAATACAAAAATATTACAGGATATCTAGGAGCGGGTTCAAAGAGAGCGATGATGTAATGACGACGGCGCGAGCTAGGCGCATACAATACAAAAATATTACAGGATATCTAGGCGCGGGTTCAAAGAGAGCGATGATGTAATGACGACGACGGGACCTAGGTGCATACAATACAAAAATATTGCAGGATATCTAGGCGCGGGGTCAGAGAGAGCGGTGATGTAGCGACGACGGCCCGAAATAGGCGCATACAATACAAAAATATTGTAGGATATCTAAGCGTGGGGTCAGAGAGAGGTGATGTAGCGACGACGGCGCGTCCTAGCCGCATAAAATACAAAAACATCGTAGGATATCTAGGCGCGGGGTCAGAGAGAGCGGTGATGTAGCGACGACGGCGCGAGCTAGGCGCTTACAATACAAAAATATTACAGGATATCTAGGCGCGGGTTCAAAGAGAGCGATGATGTAATGACGACGACGGGACCTAGGTGCATACAATACAAAAATATTACAGGATATCTAGGCGCGGGGTCAGAGAAAGCGATGATGTAGCGACGACGGCGCGACCTAGGCGCATACAATACAAAAATATTACAGGATATCTAGGCGCGTGGTCAGAGAGAGCGATGATGTAATGACGACGACGGGACCTAGGTGCATACAATACAAAAATATTGCAGGATATCTAGGCGCGGGGTCAGAGAGAGCGGTGATGTAGCGACGATGGCGCGACCTAGGCGCATATAATACAAAAATATTGCAGGATATCTAGGCGCAGGGTCAGAGAGAGCGGTGATGTAGCGACGATGGCGCGACCTAGGCGCATACAATACAAAAATATTGCACGATATCTAGGCGCGGGGTCAGAGAGAGCGATGATGTAATGACGGCGACGCGACCTTGGTGCATACAATATAAAAATATTGCAGGATATCTAGGCGCAGGGTCAGAGAGAGCGGTGATGTAGCGACGATGGCGCGACCTAGGCGCATATAATATAAAAATATAGCAGGATATCTAGGCGCAGGGTCAGAGAGAGCGGTGATGTAGCGACGATGGCGCGACCTAGGCGCATACAATACAAAAATATTGCAGGATATCTAGGCGCGGGGTCAGAGAGAGCGGTGATGTAGCGACGATGGCGCGACCTAGGCGCATACAATACAAAAATATTGCACGATATCTAGGCGCGGTTTCAGAGAGAGCGATGATGTAATGACGGCGACGCGACCTTGGTGCATACAATACAAAAATATTGCAGGATATCTAGGCGCGGGGTCAGAGAGAGCGGTGATGTAGAGATGACGGCGCGACCTAGTCGCATATAATACAAAAGTATTGCAGGATATCTATGGGCGGGGACTGAGAGATATCGACGGCGACGCAACCTACGCGCATACAATACAAAAATATTGCAGGATATCTATGGACGGAGACTGAGATTTATCGACGGCGACGCAACCTAGGCGCATACAATATAAAAAATATTGCAGGATATCTAGGCGCGGGGTCAGAGAGAGCGGTGATGAAGCGATGACAGCGCGACCTAGGTGCATACAATACAAAAATATTGCAGGATATCTAGGCGCGGGTTCAAAGAGAGCGATGATGTAATAACGACGGCGCGAGCTAGGCGCATACAATACAAAAATATTACAGGATATCTAGGCGCGGGTTCAAAGAGAGCGATGATGTAATGACGACGACGGGACCTAGGTGCATACAATACAAAAATATTGCAGGATATTTAGGCGCGGGTTCAAAGAGAGCGATGATGTAATGACGACGGCGTGAGCTAGGCGCATACAATACAAAAATATTACAGGATATCTAGGCGCGGGTTCAAAGAGAGCGATGATGTAATGACGACGACGGGACCTAGGTGCATACAATACAAAAATATTGCAGGATATCTAGGCGCGGGGTCAGAGAGAGCGGTGATGTAGCGACGACGGCCCGAAATAGGCGCATACAATACAAAAATATTGAAGGATATCTAAGCGTGGGGTCAGAGAGAGGTGATGTAGCGACGACGGCGCGTCCTAGCCGCATAAAATACAAAAACATCGTAGGATATCTAGGCGCGGGGTCAGAGAGAGCGGTGATGTAGCGACGACGGCGCGAGCTAGGCGCATACAATACAAAAATATTACAGGATATCTAGGCGCGGGTTCAAAGAGAGCGATGATGTAATGACGACGACGGGACCTAGGTGCATACAATACAAAAATATTACAGGATATCTAGGCGCGGGGTCAGAGAAAGCGATGATGTAGCGACGACGGCGCGACGTAGGCGCATACAATACAAAAATATTACAGGATATCTAGGCGCGTGGTCAGAGAGAGCGATGATGTAATGACGACGACGGGACCTAGGTGCATACAATACAAAAATATTGCAGGATATCTAGGCGCGGGGTCAGAGAGAGCGGTGATGTAGCGACGATGGCGCGATCTAGGCGCATATAATACAAAAATATTGCAGGATATCTAGGCGCAGGGTCAGAGAGAGCGCTGATGTAGCGACGATGGCGCGACCTAGGTGCATACAAAAATATTGCACGATATCTAGGCGCGGGGTCAGAGAGCGGTGATGTAGCGACGACGGCGCGACCTAGGCGCATATAATACAAAAATATTGCAGGATATCTAGGCGCAGGGTCAGAGAGAGCGATGATGTAATGACGGCGACGCGACCTTGGTGCATACAATATAAAAATATTGCAGGATATCTAGGCGCGGGGTCAGAGAGAGCGGTGATGTAATGACGGCGACGCGACCTTGGTGCATACAATATAAAAATATTGCAGGATATCTAGGCGCGGGGTCAGAGAGAGCGGTGATGTAGCGACGATGGCGCGACCTAGGCGCATATAATATAAAAATATAGCAGGATATCTAGGCGCAGGGTCAGAGAGAGCGGTGATGTAGCGACGATGGCGCGACCTAGGCGCATATAATATAAAAATATAGCAGGATATCTAGGCGCAGGGTCAGAGAGAGCGGTGATGTAGCGACGATGGCGCGACCTAGGCGCATACAATACAAAAATATTGCACGATATCTAGGCGCGGGTCAGAGAGAGCGGTGATGTAGCGACGACGGCGCGACCTAGGCGCATATAATACAAAAATATTGCAGGATATCTAGGCGCAGGGTCAGAGAGAGCGGTGATGTAGCGACGATGGCGCGACCTAGGCGCATACAATACAAAAATATTGCACGATATCTAGGCGCGGGGTCAGAGAGAGCGGTGATGTAGCGACGACGGCGCGACCTAGGCGCATATAATACAAAAATATTGCAGGATATCTAGGCGCAGGGTCAGAGAGAGCGGTGATGTAGCGACGATGGCGCGACCTAGGCGCATACAATACAAAAATATTGCACGATATCTAGGCGCGGGGTCAGAGAGAGCGATGATGTAATGACGGCGACGCGACCTTGGTGCATACAATATAAAAATATTGCGGGATATCTAGGCGCGGGGTCAGAGAGAGCTGTGATGTAGCGACGATGGCGCGACCTAGGCGCATATAATATAAAAATATAGCAGGATATCTAGGCGCAGGGTCAGAGAGAGCGGTGATGTAGCGACGATGGCGCGACCTAGGCGCATACAAAACAAAAATATTGCACGATATCTAGGCGCGGGGTCAGAGAGAGCAATGATGTAATGACGGCGACGCGACCTTGGTGCATACAATACAAAAATATTGCAGGATATCTAGGCGCGTGGTCAGAGAGAACGATGATGTAATGACGACGACGGGACCTAGTCGCATATAATACAAAAATATTGCAGGATATCTATGGGCGGGGACTGAGAGATATCGACGGCGACGCAACCTAGGCGCATACAATACAAAAATATTGCAGGATATCTATGGACGGGGACTTAGATTTATCGACGGCGCGTCCTAGTCGCAAAAATACAAAAACATCGCGGGATATCTAGGCGCGGGGTCAGAGAGAGCGGTGATGTAGCGACGACGGCGCGACCTAGGCGCATACAATAAAAAAATATTGCAGGATATCTAGGTGCGGGGTCAGAGAGAGCGATGATATAATGACGACGACGGGACCTAAGTGCATACAATACAAAAATATTGCAGGATATCTATGGGCGGGGACTGAGAGATATCGACGGCGACGCGACCTAGGCGCATACAATACAAAAATATTGCAGGATATCTAGGCGCGGGGTCAGAGAGAGAGGTGATGTAGCGACGACGGCGCGACCTAGGCGCATACAATACAAAAATATTGCAGGACATCTAGGCGCGGGGTCAGAGAGAGCGATGATGTAATGATGACGACGGGACCTAGGTGCATACAATACAAAAACATCGCAGGATATCTAGGCGCGGGGTCAGCAGAGGGAGCGGTGATGTAGCGACGATGGCGCAACCTAGGCGCATACAATACAAAAATATTGCAGGGTATCTTGGCGCGGGGTCAGAGAGAGCGATGATGTAGCGATGACGGCGCGACCTAGGCGCATACAATACAAAAATATTGCAGGACATCTAAGCGCGGGTTTAGAGAGAGCGATGATGTAGCGACGACGGCGCGACCTAGGCGCATACAATACTAAAATAATGCAGGATATCTAGGCGCGGGGTCAGAGAGAGCGGTGATGTAGCGACGACGGCGCGACCTAGGCGCATACAATACAAAAATATTGCAGGATATCTATGGGCGTGGACTGAGAGATATCGACGGCGACGCAAACTAGGCGCATACAATATAAAAAATATTACAGGATATCTAGGCGCGCGGTCAGAGAGAGCAGTGATGTAGCGACGACGGCGCGACCTAGGCGCATACAATACTAAATTATTGCAGGATATCTAGGCGCGGGGTCAGAGAGAGCGATGATATAATGACGACGACGGGACCTAAGTGCATACAATACAAAAATATTGCAGGATATCTATGGGCGGGGACTGAGAGATATCGACGGCGACGCGACCTAGGCTCATACAATACAAAAATATTGCAGGATATCTAGGCGCGGGGTCAGAGAGAGAGGTGATGTAGCGACGACGGCGCGACCTAGGCGCATACAATACAAAAATATTGCAGGACATCTAGGCGCGGGGTCAGAGAGAGCGATGATGTAATGACGACGACGGGACCTAGGTGCATACAATACAAAAACATCGCAGGATATCTAGGCGCGGGGTCAGAGAGAGCGGCGATGTAGCGACGACGGCGTGAGCTAGGCGCATACAATACAAAAATATTGCAGGATATCTAGGCGCGGGTTTAGAGAGAGCGATGATGTAATGACGACGACGGTACCTAGGTGCATACAATACAAAAATATTACAGGATATCTAGGCGCGGGGTCAGAGAGAGCGATGATGTAGCGACGACGGCGCGACCTAGGCGCATACAATACTAAAATAATGCAGGATATCTAGGCGCGGGGTCAGAGAGAGCGGTGATGTAGCGACGACGGCGCGACCTAGGCGCATACAATACAAAAATATTGCAGGATATCTATGGGCGTGGACTGAGAGATATCGACGGCGACGCAAACTAGGCGCATACAATATAAAAAATATTACAGGATATCTAGGCGCGCGGTCAGAGAGAGCAGTGATGTAGCGACGACGGCGCGACCTAGGCGCATACAATACTAAATTATTGCAGGATATCTAGGCGCGGGGTCAGAGAGAGCGATGATGTAGCGACGACGGCGCGACCTAGGTGCATACAAAACAAAAATATTACAGGATATCTAGGCGCGGGGTCAGAGAGAGCGATGATGTAGCGACGACGGCGCGACCTAGGCGCATACAATACTAAAATATTGCAGGATATCTAGGCGTGGGGTCAGAGAGAGCGGTGATGTAGCGACGACGGCGCGACCTAGGCGCATACAATACAAAAATATTGCAGGATATCTATGGGCGTGGACTGAGAGATATCGACGCCGACGCAACCTAGGCGCATACAATATAAAAAATATTGCAGGATATCTAGGCGCGGGGTCAGAGAGAGCGGTGATGTAGCGACGATGGCGCGACCTAGGCGCATACAATACAAAAATATTGCATGATATCTAGGCGCGGGGTCAGAGAGAGCAATGATGTAATGACGGCGACGCGACCTTGGTGCATACAATACAAAAATATTGCAGGATATCTAGGCACGTGGTCAGAGAGAGCGATGATGTAATGACGACGACGGGACCTAGTCGCATATAATACAAAAACATCGCAGGATATCTAGGCGCGGGGTCAGGGAGAGCGGTGATGTAGCGACGACGGCGCGACCTAGGCGCATACAATACAAAAATATTGCAGGATATCTAGGCGCGGGGTCAGAGAGAGAGGTGATGTAGCGACGACGGCGCGACCTAGGCGCATACAATACAAAAATATTGCAGGACATCTAGGCGCGGGGTCAGAGAGAGCGATGATGTAATGACGACGACGGGACCTAGGTGCATACAAAACAAAAACATCGCAGGATATCTAGGCGCGGGGTCAGAGGGAGCGGTGATGTAGCGACGATGGCGCAACCTAGGCGCATACAATACAAAAATATTGCAGGGTATCTTGGCGCGGGGTCAGAGAGAGCGATGATGTAATGACGACGACGGGACCTAGGTGCATACAATACAAAAATATTGCATGATATCTAGGCGCGGGGTCAGAGAGAGCGGTAACGTACCGATGACGGCGCGACCTAGGCGCATATAATACAAAAATGTTGCAGGATATCTATGAGCAGGGATTGAGAGATATACACGGCGACGCAACTTAGGCGCATACAATATAAAAATATTGCAGGATATCTAGGCGCAGGGACTGAGAGATATCGACGGCATCGCGACCTAGGCGCATACAATATAAAAAATATTGCAGGATATCTAGGCGCGGGGTCAGAGGGAGCGGTGATGTAGCGACGACGGCGCGACCTAGGCGCATACAATACAAAAATATTGCAGGATATCTAGGCGCGGGGTCAGAGAGAGCGGTGATGTAGCGACGACGGCGCGACCTAGGCGCATACAATACAAAAATATTGCAGTATATCTATGGGCGTGAACTGAGAGATATCGACGGCGACGCAACCTAGGCGCATACAATATAAAAAATATTGCAGGATATCTAGGCGCGGGGTCAGAGAGAGCGGTGATGTAGCGACGACGGCGCGACCTAGGCGCATATAATACAAAAATATTGCATGATATCTATGGGCGTGGACTGAGAGATATCGACGGCGACGCAACCTAGGCGCATACAATATAAAAAATATTGCAGTATATCTAGGCGCGTGGTCAGAGGGAGCGGTGATGTAGCGACGACGGCGCGACCTAGGCGCATACAATACAAAAATATTGCAGGATATCTAGGCGCGGGGTCAGAGAGAGCGGTGATGTAGCGACGACAGCGCGACCTAGGCGCATACAATACAAAAATATTGCAGGATATCTATGGGCGGGGACTGAGAGATATCGACGACGACGCAACCTAGGCGCATACAATATAAAAAATATTGCAGGATATCTAGGCGGGGGTCAGAGAGAGAGGTGATGTAGCGACGACGGCGCGACCTAGGCGCATACAATACAAAAATATTGCAGGATATCTAGGCGCGGGGTCAGAGAGAGCGGTTATTTAGCGACGACGGCGCGACCTAGGCGCATACAATACAAAAATATTGCATGATATTTATGGGCGTGGACTGAGAGATATCGACGGCGACGCAACCTAGGCGCATACAATATAAAAAATATTGCAGAATATCTAGGCGCGGGGTCAGAGAGAGCGGTGATGTAGCGACGACGGCGCGACCTAGGCGCATATAATACAAAAATATTGCAGGATATCTAGGCGCGGGGTCAGAGAGAGCGGTGATGTAGCGACGACGGCGCGACCTAGGCGCATACAATACAAAAATATTGCAGGATATCTATGGGCGGGGACTGAGAGATATCGACGGAGACGCGACCTAGACGCATACAATATAAAAAATATTGCATGTTATCTATGGGCGTGGACTGAGACAAATCGACGACGACGCAACCTAGGCGCATACAATATAAAAAATATTGCAGGATATCTAGGCGCGGGGTCAGAGAGAGCGGTGATGTAGCGACAACGGCGCGACCTAGGCGCATACAATGCAAAAATATTGCAGGATATCTATGGGCGGGGACTTTGAG
Source organism: Crataerina pallida (assembly GCA_949710015.1). Taxonomy (NCBI): domain Eukaryota; kingdom Metazoa; phylum Arthropoda; class Insecta; order Diptera; family Hippoboscidae; genus Crataerina; species Crataerina pallida. The sequence goes on along the minus strand of OX453292.1, from coordinate 13,079,653 downwards.
TTATCGTCGGCGACGCAACCTAGGCGCATGCAATTAAAAAAAATATTGCAGGATATCTAGGCGCGGGGTCAGAGAGAGCGGTGATGTAGCGATAACGGCGCGACCTAGGCGCATACAATACAAAAATATTGCAGGACATCTAAGCGCGGGGTCAGAGAGAGCGGCGATGTAGCGACGACGGCGTGAGCTAGGCGCATACAATACAAAAATATTGCAGGATATCTAGGCGCGGGTTTAGAGAGAGCGATGATGTAATGTCGACGACGGTACCTAGGTGCATACAATACAAAAATATTACAGGATATCTAGGCGCGGGGTCAGAGAGAGCGATGATGTAGCGACGACGGCGCGACCTAGGCGCATACAATACTAAAATAATGCAGGATATCTTGGCGCGGGGTCAGAGAGAGCGGTGATGTAGCGACGACGGCGCGACCTAGGCGCATACAATACAAAAATATTGCAGGATATGAATGGGCGTGGACTGAGAGATATCGACGGCGACGCAAATTAGGCGCATACAATATAAAAAATATTACAGGATATCTAGGCGCGCGGTCAGAGAGAGCAGTGATGTAGCGACGACGGCGCGACCTAGGCGCATACAATAGTAAATTATTGCAGGTTATCTAGGCGCGGGGTCAGAGAGAGCGGTGATGTAGCGACGACCGCGCGACCTAGGCGCATACAATACAAAAATATTGCAGGATATCTAGGCGCGGGTTCAGAGAGAGCGATGATGTAATGACGACGACGGGACCTAGGTGCATACAATACAAAAATATTGCAGGATATCTAGGCGCGGGTTCAGAGAGAGCGATGATGTAATGACGACGACGGGACCTAGGTGCATACAATATAAAAATATTACAGGATATCTAGGCGCGGGATCAGAGAGAGCGATGATGTAATGACGACGACGGGACCTAGGTGCATACAATACAAAAATATTACAGGATATCTAGGCGCGGGGTCAGAGAGAGCGATGATGTAGCGACGACGGCGCGACCTAGGCGCATACAATACTAAAATATTGCAGGATATCTAGGCGCAGGGTCAGAGAGAGCGGTGATGTAGCGACGATGGCGCGACCTAGGCGCATACAATACAAAAATATTGCACGATATCTAGGCGCGGGGTCAGAGAGAGCGATGATGTAATGACGGCGACGCGACCTTGGTGCATACAATATAAAAATATTGCAGGATATCTAGGCGCAGGGTCAGAGAGAGCGGTGATGTAGCGACGATGGCGCGACCTAGGCGCATATAATATAAAAATATAGCAGGATATCTAGGCGCAGGGTCAGAGAGAGCGGTGATGTAGCGACGATGGCGCGACCTAGGCGCATACAATACTAAAATATTGCAGGATATCTAGGCGCGGGGTCAGAGAGAGCGATGATGTAGCGACGACGGCGCGGCCTAGGCGCATACAATACTAAAATATTGCAGGATATCTAGGCGCGGGGTCAGAGAGAGCGATGATGTAGCGACGACGGCGCGACCTAGGCGCATACAATACTAAAATATTGCAGGATATCTAGGCGCGGGGTCAGAGAGAGCGATGATGTAGCGACGACGGCGCGACCTAGGCGCATACAATACTAAAATATTGCAGGATATCTATGGGCGGGGACTGAGAGATATCGACGGCGACGCAACCTAGGCGCATACAATATAAAAAATATTGCAGGATATCTAGGCGCGGGGTCAGAGAGAGCGGTGTTGTAATGACGGCGACGGGACCTAGGTGCATACAATACAAAAATATTACAGGATATCTAGGCGCGGGGTCAGAGAGAGCGGTGATGTAGCGACGACGGCGCGACCTAGGCGCATACAATACTAAAATATTGCAGGATATCTAGGCGCGGGGTCAGAGAGAGCGATGATGTAGCGACGACGGCGCGACCTAGGCGCATACAATACTAAAATATTGCAGGATATCTAGGCGCGGGGTCAGAGAGAGCGATGATGTAGCGACGACGGCGCGTCCTAGCCGCATAAAATACAAAAACATCGTAGGATATCTAGGCGCGGGGTCAGAGAGAGCGGTGATGTAGCGACGACGGCGCGAGCTAGGCGCTTACAATACAAAAATATTACAGGATATCTAGGCGCGGGTTCAAAGAGAGCGATGATGTAATGACGACGACGGGACCTAGGTGCATACAATACAAAAATATTACAGGATATCTAGGCGCGGGGTCAGAGAAAGCGATGATGTAGCGACGACGGCGCGACCTAGGCGCATACAATACAAAAATATTACAGGATATCTAGGCGCGTGGTCAGAGAGAGCGATGATGTAATGACGACGACGGGACCTAGGTGCATACAATACAAAAATATTGCAGGATATCTAGGCGCGGGGTCAGAGAGAGCGGTGATGTAGCGACGATGGCGCGACCTAGGCGCATATAATACAAAAATATTGCAGGATATCTAGGCGCAGGGTCAGAGAGAGCGGTGATGTAGCGACGATGGCGCGACCTAGGCGCATACAATACAAAAATATTGCACGATATCTAGGCGCGGGGTCAGAGAGAGCGATGATGTAATGACGGCGACGCGACCTTGGTGCATACAATATAAAAATATTGCAGGATATCTAGGCGCAGGGTCAGAGAGAGCGGTGATGTAGCGACGATGGCGCGACCTAGGCGCATATAATATAAAAATATAGCAGGATATCTAGGCGCAGGGTCAGAGAGAGCGGTGATGTAGCGACGATGGCGCGACCTAGGCGCATACAATACAAAAATATTGCAGGATATCTAGGCGCGGGGTCAGAGAGAGCGGTGATGTAGCGACGATGGCGCGACCTAGGCGCATACAATACAAAAATATTGCACGATATCTAGGCGCGGTTTCAGAGAGAGCGATGATGTAATGACGGCGACGCGACCTTGGTGCATACAATACAAAAATATTGCAGGATATCTAGGCGCGGGGTCAGAGAGAGCGGTGATGTAGAGATGACGGCGCGACCTAGTCGCATATAATACAAAAGTATTGCAGGATATCTATGGGCGGGGACTGAGAGATATCGACGGCGACGCAACCTACGCGCATACAATACAAAAATATTGCAGGATATCTATGGACGGAGACTGAGATTTATCGACGGCGACGCAACCTAGGCGCATACAATATAAAAAATATTGCAGGATATCTAGGCGCGGGGTCAGAGAGAGCGGTGATGAAGCGATGACAGCGCGACCTAGGTGCATACAATACAAAAATATTGCAGGATATCTAGGCGCGGGTTCAAAGAGAGCGATGATGTAATAACGACGGCGCGAGCTAGGCGCATACAATACAAAAATATTACAGGATATCTAGGCGCGGGTTCAAAGAGAGCGATGATGTAATGACGACGACGGGACCTAGGTGCATACAATACAAAAATATTGCAGGATATTTAGGCGCGGGTTCAAAGAGAGCGATGATGTAATGACGACGGCGTGAGCTAGGCGCATACAATACAAAAATATTACAGGATATCTAGGCGCGGGTTCAAAGAGAGCGATGATGTAATGACGACGACGGGACCTAGGTGCATACAATACAAAAATATTGCAGGATATCTAGGCGCGGGGTCAGAGAGAGCGGTGATGTAGCGACGACGGCCCGAAATAGGCGCATACAATACAAAAATATTGAAGGATATCTAAGCGTGGGGTCAGAGAGAGGTGATGTAGCGACGACGGCGCGTCCTAGCCGCATAAAATACAAAAACATCGTAGGATATCTAGGCGCGGGGTCAGAGAGAGCGGTGATGTAGCGACGACGGCGCGAGCTAGGCGCATACAATACAAAAATATTACAGGATATCTAGGCGCGGGTTCAAAGAGAGCGATGATGTAATGACGACGACGGGACCTAGGTGCATACAATACAAAAATATTACAGGATATCTAGGCGCGGGGTCAGAGAAAGCGATGATGTAGCGACGACGGCGCGACGTAGGCGCATACAATACAAAAATATTACAGGATATCTAGGCGCGTGGTCAGAGAGAGCGATGATGTAATGACGACGACGGGACCTAGGTGCATACAATACAAAAATATTGCAGGATATCTAGGCGCGGGGTCAGAGAGAGCGGTGATGTAGCGACGATGGCGCGACCTAGGCGCATATAATACAAAAATATTGCAGGATATCTAGGCGCAGGGTCAGAGAGAGCGCTGATGTAGCGACCATGGCGCGACCTAGGTGCATACAAAAATATTGCACGATATCTAGGCGCGGGGTCAGAGAGAGCGGTGATGTAGCGACGACGGCGCGACCTAGGCGCATATAATACAAAAATATTGCAGGATATCTAGGCGCAGGGTCAGAGAGAGCGATGATGTAATGACGGCGACGCGACCTTGGTGCATACAATATAAAAATATTGCAGGATATCTAGGCGCGGGGTCAGAGAGAGCGGTGATGTAATGACGGCGACGCGACCTTGGTGCATACAATATAAAAATATTGCAGGATATCTAGGCGCGGGGTCAGAGAGAGCGGTGATGTAGCGACGATGGCGCGACCTAGGCGCATATAATATAAAAATATAGCAGGATATCTAGGCGCAGGGTTAGAGAGAGCGGTGATGTAGCGACGATGGCGCGACCTAGGCGCATATAATATAAAAATATAGCAGGATATCTAGGCGCAGGGTCAGAGAGAGCGGTGATGTAGCGACGATGGCGCGACCTAGGCGCATACAATACAAAAATATTGCACGATATCTAGGCGCGGGGTCAGAGAGAGCGGTGATGTAGCGACGACGGCGCGACCTAGGCGCATATAATACAAAAATATTGCAGGATATCTAGGCGCAGGGTCAGAGAGAGCGGTGATGTAGCGACGATGGCGCGACCTAGGCGCATACAATACAAAAATATTGCACGATATCTAGGCGCGGGGTCAGAGAGAGCGGTGATGTAGCGACGACGGCGCGACCTAGGCGCATATAATACAAAAATATTGCAGGATATCTAGGCGCAGGGTCAGAGAGAGCGGTGATGTAGCGACGATGGCGCGACCTAGGCGCATACAATACAAAAATATTGCACGATATCTAGGCGCGGGGTCAGAGAGAGCGATGATGTAATGACGGCGACGCGACCTTGGTGCATACAATATAAAAATATTGCGGGATATCTAGGCGCGGGGTCAGAGAGAGCGGTGATGTAGCGACGATGGCGCGACCTAGGCGCATATAATATAAAAATATAGCAGGATATCTAGGCGCAGGGTCAGAGAGAGCGGTGATGTAGCGACGATGGCGCGACCTAGGCGCATACAAAACAAAAATATTGCACGATATCTAGGCGCGGGGTCAGAGAGAGCAATGATGTAATGACGGCGACGCGACCTTGGTGCATACAATACAAAAATATTGCAGGATATCTAGGCGCGTGGTCAGAGAGAGCGATGATGTAATGACGACGACGGGACCTAGTCGCATATAATACAAAAATATTGCAGGATATCTATGGGCGGGGACTGAGAGATATCGACGGCGACGCAACCTAGGCGCATACAATACAAAAATATTGCAGGATATCTATGGACGGGGACTTAGATTTATCGACGGCGCGTCCTAGTCGCAAAAATACAAAAACATCGCGGGATATCTAGGCGCGGGGTCAGAGAGAGCGGTGATGTAGCGACGACGGCGCGACCTAGGCGCATACAATAAAAAAATATTGCAGGATATCTAGGTGCGGGGTCAGAGAGAGCGATGATATAATGACGACGACGGGACCTAAGTGCATACAATACAAAAATATTGCAGGATATCTATGGGCGGGGACTGAGAGATATCGACGGCGACGCGACCTAGGCGCATACAATACAAAAATATTGCAGGATATCTAGGCGCGGGGTCAGAGAGAGAGGTGATGTAGCGACGACGGCGCGACCTAGGCGCATACAATACAAAAATATTGCAGGACATCTAGGCGCGGGGTCAGAGAGAGCGATGATGTAATGATGACGACGGGACCTAGGTGCATACAATACAAAAACATCGCAGGATATCTAGGCGCGGGGTCAGCAGAGGGAGCGGTGATGTAGCGACGATGGCGCAACCTAGGCGCATACAATACAAAAATATTGCAGGGTATCTTGGCGCGGGGTCAGAGAGAGCGATGATGTAGCGATGACGGCGCGACCTAGGCGCATACAATACAAAAATATTGCAGGACATCTAAGCGCGGGTTTAGAGAGAGCGATGATGTAGCGACGACGGCGCGACCTAGACGCATACAATACTAAAATAATGCAGGATATCTAGGCGCGGGGTCAGAGAGAGCGGTGAATTAGCGACGACGGCGCGACCTAGGCGCATACAATACAAAAATATTGCAGGATATCTATGGGCGTGGACTGAGAGATATCGACGGCGACGCAAACTAGGCGCATACAATATAAAAAATATTACAGGATATCTAGGCGCGCGGTCAGAGAGAGCAGTGATGTAGCGACGACGGCGCGACCTAGGCGCATACAATACTAAATTATTGCAGGATATCTAGGCGCGGGGTCAGAGAGAGCGATGATATAATGACGACGACGGGACCTAATTGCATACAATACAAAAATATTGCAGGATATCTATGGGCGGGGACTGAGAGATATCGACGGCGACGCGACCTAGGCTCATACAATACAAAAATATTGCAGGATATCTAGGCGCGGGGTCAGAGAGAGAGGTGATGTAGCGACGACGGCGCGACCTAGGCGCATACAATACAAAAATATTGCAGGACATCTAGGCGCGGGGTCAGAGAGAGCGATGATGTAATGACGACGACGGGACCTAGGTGCATACAATACAAAAACATCGCAGGATATCTAGGCGCGGGGTCAGAGAGAGCGGCGATGTAGCGACGACGGCGTGAGCTAGGCGCATACAATACAAAAATATTGCAGGATATCTAGGCGCGGGTTTAGAGAGAGCGAGGATGTAATGACGACGACGGTACCTAGGTGCATACAATACAAAAATATTACAGGATATCTAGGCGCGGGGTCAGAGAGAGCGATGATGTAGCGACGACGGCGCGACCTAGGCGCATACAATACTAAAATAATGCAGGATATCTAGGCGCGGGGTCAGAGAGAGCGGTGATGTAGCGACGACGGCGCGACCTAGGCGCATACAATACAAAAATATTGCAGGATATCTATGGGCGTGGACTGAGAGATATCGACGGCGACGCAAACTAGGCGCATACAATATAAAAAATATTACAGGATATCTAGGCGCGCGGTCAGAGAGAGCAGTGATGTAGCGACGACGGCGCGACCTAGGCGCATACAATACTAAATTATTGCAGGATATCTAGGCGCGGGGTCAGAGAGAGCGGTGATGTAGCGACGACGGCGCGACCTAGGTGCATACAAAACAAAAATATTACAGGATATCTAGGCGCGGGGTCAGAGAGAGCGATGATGTAGCGACGACGGCGCGACCTAGGCGCATACAATACTAAAATATTGCAGGATATCTAGGCGTGGGGTCAGAGAGAGCGGTGATGTAGCGACGACGGCGCGACCTAGGCGCATACAATACAAAAATATTGCAGGATATCTATGGGCGTGGACTGAGAGATATCGACGCCGACGCAACCTAGGCGCATACAATATAAAAAATATTGCAGGATATCTAGGCGCGGGGTCAGAGAGAGCGGTGATGTAGCGACGATGGCGCGACCTAGGCGCATACAATACAAAAATATTGCATGATATCTAGGCGCGGGGTCAGAGAGAGCAATGATGTAATGACGGCGACGCGACCTTGGTGCATACAATACAAAAATATTGCAGGATATCTAGGCACGTGGTCAGAGAGAGCGATGATGTAATGACGACGACGGGACCTAGTCGCATATAATACAAAAACATCGCAGGATATCTAGGCGCGGGGTCAGAGAGAGCGGTGATGTAGCGACGACGGCGCGACCTAGGCGCATACAATACAAAAATATTGCAGGATATCTAGGCGCGGGGTCAGAGAGAGAGGTGATGTAGCGACGACGGCGCGACCTAGGCGCATACAATACAAAAATATTGCAGGACATCTAGGCGCGGGGTCAGAGAGAGCGATGATGTAATGACGACGACGGGACCTAGGTGCATACAAAACAAAAACATCGCAGGATATCTAGGCGCGGGGTCAGAGGGAGCGGTGATGTAGCGACGATGGCGCAACCTAGGCGCATACAATACAAAAATATTGCAGGGTATCTTGGCGCGGGGTCAGAGAGAGCGATGATGTAATGACGACGACGGGACCTAGGTGCATACAATACAAAAATATTGCATGATATCTAGGCGCGGGGTCAGAGAGAGCGGTAACGTACCGACGACGGCGCGACCTAGGCGCATATAATACAAAAATGTTGCAGGATATCTATGAGCAGGGATTGAGAGATATACACGGCGACGCAACTTAGGCGCATACAATATAAAAATATTGCAGGATATCTAGGCGCAGGGACTGAGAGATATCGACGGCATCGCGACCTAGGCGCATACAATATAAAAAATATTGCAGGATATCTAGGCGCGGGGTCAGAGGGAGCGGTGATGTAGCGACGACGGCGCGACCTAGGCGCATACAATACAAAAATATTGCAGGATATCTAGGCGCGGGGTCAGAGAGAGCGGTGATGTAGCGACGACGGCGCGACCTAGGCGCATACAATACAAAAATATTGCAGTATATCTATGGGCGTGAACTGAGAGATATCGACGGCGACGCAACCTAGGCGCATACAATATAAAAAATATTGCAGGATATCTAGGCGCGGGGTCAGAGAGAGCGGTGATGTAGCGACGACGGCGCGACCTAGGCGCATATAATACAAAAATATTGCATGATATCTATGGGCGTGGACTGAGAGATATCGACGGCGACGCAACCTAGGCGCATACAATATAAAAAATATTGCAGTATATCTAGGCGCGTGGTCAGAGGGAGCGGTGATGTAGCGACGACGGCGCGACCTAGGCGCATACAATACAAAAATATTGCAGGATATCTAGGCGCGGGGTCAGAGAGAGCGGTGATGTAGCGACGACAGCGCGACCTAGGCGCATACAATACAAAAATATTGCAGGATATCTATGGGCGGGGACTGAGAGATATCGACGACGACGCAACCTAGGCGCATACAATATAAAAAATATTGCAGGATATCTAGGCGGGGGTCAGAGAGAGAGGTGATGTAGCGACGACGGCGCGACCTAGGCGCATACAATACAAAAATATTGCAGGATATCTAGGCGCGGGGTCAGAGAGAGCGGTTATTTAGCGACGACGGCGCGACCTAGGCGCATACAATACAAAAATATTGCATGATATTTATGGGCGTGGACTGAGAGATATCGACGGCGACGCAACCTAGGCGCATACAATATAAAAAATATTGCAGGATATCTAGGCGCGGGGTCAGAGAGAGCGGTGATGTAGCGACGACGGCGCGACCTAGGCGCATATAATACAAAAATATTGCAGGATATCTAGGCGCGGGGTCAGAGAGAGCGGTGATGTAGCGACGACGGCGCGACCTAGGCGCATACAATACAAAAATATTGCAGGATATCTATGGGCGGGGACTGAGAGATATCGACGGAGACGCGACCTAGACGCATACAATATAAAAAATATTGCATGTTATCTATGGGCGTGGACTGAGACAAATCGACGACGACGCAACCTAGGCGCATACAATATAAAAAATATTGCAGGATATCTAGGCGCGGGGTCAGAGAGAGCGGTGATGTAGCGACAACGGCGCGACCTAGGCGCATACAATGCAAAAATATTGCAGGATATCTATGGGCGGGGACTTTGAGTTATCGTCGGCGACGCAACCTAGGCGCATGCAATTAAAAAAAATATTGCAGGATATCTAGGCGCGGGGTCAGAGAGAGCGGTGATGTAGCGATAACGGCGCTACCTAGGCGCATACAATACAAAAATATTGCAGGACATCTAAGCGCGGGGTCAGAGAGAGCGGCGATGTAGCGACGACGGCGTGAGCTAGGCGCATACAATACAAAAATATTGCAGGATATCTAGGCGCGGGTTTAGAGAGAGCGATGATGTAATGTCGACGACGGTACCTAGGTGCATACAATACAAAAATATTACAGGATATCTAGGCGCGGGGTCAGAGAGAGCGATGATGTAGCGACGACGGCGCGACCTAGGCGCATACAATACTAAAATAATGCAGGATATCTTGGCGCGGGGTCAGAGAGAGCGGTGATGTAGCGACGACGGCGCGACCTAGGCGCATACAATACAAAAATATTGCAGGATATGAATGGGCGTGGACTGAGAGATATCGACGGCGACGCAAATTAGGCGCATACAATATAAAAAATATTACAGGATATCTAGGCGCGCGGTCAGAGAGAGCAGTGATGTAGCGACGACGGCGCGACCTAGGCGCATACAATAGTAAATTATTGCAGGTTATCTAGGCGCGGGGTCAGAGAGAGCGGTGATGTAGCGACGACCGCGCGACCTAGGCGCATACAATACAAAAATATTGCAGGATATCTAGGCGCGGGTTCAGAGAGAGCGATGATGTAATGACGACGACGGGACCTAGGTGCATACAATACAAAAATATTGCAGGATATCTAGGCGCGGGTTCAGAAAAAGCGATGATGTAATGACGACGACGGGACCTAGGTGCATACAATATAAAAATATTACAGGATATCTAGGCGCGGGGTCAGAGAGAGCGATGATGTAATGACGACGACGGGACCTAGGTGCATACAATACAAAAATATTGCAGGATATCTAGGCGCGGGGTCAGAGAGAGCGATGATGTAGCGACGACGGCGCGACCTAGGCGCATACAATACTAAAATATTGCAGGATATCTAGGCGCGGGGTCAGAGAGAGCGATGATGTAGCGACGACGGCGCGGCCTAGGCGCATACAATACTAAAATATTGCAGGATATCTAGGCGCGGGGTCAGAGAGAGCGATGATGTAGCGACGACGGCGCGACCTAGGCGCATACAATACTAAAATATTGCAGGATATCTATGGGCGGGGACTGAGAGATATCGACGGCGACGCAACCTAGGCGCATACAATATAAAAAATATTGCAGGATATCTAGGCGCGGGGTCAGAGAGAGCGGTGTTGTAATGACGGCGACGGGACCTAGGTGCATACAATACAAAAATATTACAGGATATCTAGGCGCGGGGTCAGAGAGAGCGATGATGTAGCGACGACGGCGCGACCTAGGCGCATACAATACTAAAATATTGCAGGATATCTAGGCGCGGGGTCAGAGAGAGCGATGATGTAGCGACGACGGCGCGACCTAGGCGCATACAATACTAAAATATTGCAGGATATCTAGGCGCGGGGTCAGAGAGAGCGATGATGTAGCGACGACGGCGCGACCTAGGCGCATACAATACTAAAATATTGCAGGATATCTATGGGCGGGGACTGAGAGATATCGACGGCGACGCAACCTAGGCGCATACAATATAAAAAATATTGCAGTATATCTAGGCGCGGGGTCAGAGAGAGCGGTGATGTAGCGACGACAGCGCGACCTAGGTGCATACAAAACAAAAATATTACAGGATATCTAGGCGCGGGGTCAGAGAGAGCGATGATGTAGCGACGACGGCGCGACCTAGGCGCATACAATAGTAAAATATTGCAGGATATCTATGGGCGGGGACTGAGAGGTATCGACGGCGACGCAACCTAGGCGCATACAATATAAAAAATATTGCAGGATATCTAGGCGCGGGGTCAGAGAGAGCGGTGATGTAGCGACGACCGCGCGATCTAGGCGCATACAATACAAAAATATTGCAGGATATCTAGGCGCGGATTCAGAGAGAGCGATGATGTAATGACGACGACGGGACCTAGGTGCATACAATACAAAAATATTGCAGGATATCTAGGCGCGGGGTCAGAGAGAGCAATGATGTAATGACGACGACGGGACCTAGGTGCATACAATACAAAAATTTTACAGGATATCTAGGCGCGGGGTCAGAGAGAGCGGTGATGTAGCGACGATGGCGCGACCTAGACGCATACAATACAAAAATATTGCAGGATATCTATGGGCGTGGACTGAGACATATCGACGGCGACGCAACCTAGGCGCATACAATATAAAAAATATTTCAGGATATCTAGGCGCGGGGTCAGAGAGAGCGGTGATGTAGCGACGACGGCGCGACCTAGGCGCATACAATACAAAAATATTGCAGGATATCTATGTGCGTGGACTGAGAGATATCGACGCCGACGCAACCTAGGCGCATACAATATAAAAAATATTGCAGGATATCTAGGCGCAGGGTCAGAGAGAGCGATGATGTAGCGACGACGGCGCGACCTAGGCGCATACAATACTAAAATATTGCAGGATATCTAGGCGCGGGGTCAGAGAGAGCGGTGATGTAGCGACGACGGCGCGACCTAGACGCATACAATATAAAAAATATTGCAGGATAATTGGGCGCGGGGTCAAAGAGAGCGGTGATGTAGCGACGACGGCGCGACCTAGACGCATACAATACAAAAATATTGCAGGATATCTATGGGCGTGGACTGAGACAAATCAACGACGACGCAACCTAGGCGCATACAATATAAAAAATATTGCAGGATATCTAGGCACGGGGTCAGAGAGAGCGGTGATGTAGCGACGACCGCGCGACCTAGGCGCATACAATACAAAAATATTGCAGGATATCTATGGGCGGGGACTTTGAGTTATCGTCGGCGACGCAACCTAGGCGCATGCAATATAAAAAATATTGCAGGATATCTAGGCGCGCGGTCAGAGAGAGCGGTGATGTAGCAATGGCGGCGCGACCTAGGCGCATACAATACAAAAATATTGCAGGATATCTAGGCGCGGGGTCAGAGAGAGCGATGATGTAGCGACGACGGCGCGACCTAGGCGCATACAATACTAAAATATTGCAGGATATCTAGGCGCGGGGTCAGAGAGAGCGATGATGTAGCGACGACGGCGCGACCTTGGCGCATACAATACTAATATATTGCAGGATATCTAGGCGCGGGGGTCAGAGAGAGCGGTGATGTAGCGACGACGGCGCGACCTAGGTGCATACAATACAAAAATATTGCAGGATATCTAGGCGCGGGGTCAGGGAGAGCGATGATGTAGCGACGACGGCGCGACCTAGGCGCATATAATACTAAAATATTGCAGGATATCTATGGGCGGGGACTGAGAGATATCGACGGCGACGAAACCTAGGCGCATACAATATAAAAAATATTGCAGGATATCTAGGCGCGGGGTCATAGAGAGCGGTGATGTAGCGACGACGGCGCGACCTAGGCGCATACAATACAAAAATATTGCAGGATATCTATGGGCGTGGACTGAGAGATATCGACGCCGACGCAACCTAGGCGCATACAATATAAAAAATATTGCAGGATATCTAGGCGCGGGGTCAGAGAGAGCGGTGATGTAGCGACGACGGCGCGACCTAAGCGCATACAATACAAAAATATTGCAGGATATCTATGGGCGTGGACTGAGAGATATCGACGCCGACGCAACCTAGGCGCATACAATATAAAAAATATTGCAGGATATCTAGGCGCAGGGTCAGAGAGAGCGATGATGTAGCGACGACGGCGCGACCTAGGCTCATACAATACTAAAATATTGCAGGATATCTAGGCGCTGGGTCAGAGAGAGCGATGATGTAGCGACGACGGCGCGACCTAGGCGCATACAATACTAAAATATTGCAGGACATCTAGGCGCGAGGTCAGAGAGAGCGATGATGTAGCGACGACGGCGCGACCTAGGCGCATACAATACTAAAATATTGCAGGATATCTAGGCGCGGGGTCAGCGAGAGCGATGATGTAGCAACGACGGCGCGACCTAGGTGCATACAATACAAAAATATTACAGGATATCTAGGCGCGGGGTCAGAAAGAGCGATGATGTAGCGACGACGGCGCGACCTAGGCGCATACAATACTAAAATATTGCAGGATATCTATGGGCGTGGACTGAGACATATCGACGGCGACGCAACCTAGGCGCATACAATATAAAAAATATTGCAGGATATCTAGGCGCGGGGTCAGAGAGAGCGGTGATGTAGCGACGACCGCGCGACCTAGGCGCATACAATACAAAAATATTGCAGGATATCTATGGGCGTGGACTGAGACATATCGACGGCGACGCAACCTATGCGCATACAATATAAAAAATATTGCAGGATATCTAGGCGCGGGGACAGAGAGAGCGGTGATGTAGCGACGACGGCGCGACCTAGGCGCATACAAACCAAAAATTTTACAGGATATCTAGGCGCGGGGTCAGAGAGAGCGGTGATGTAGTGACGATGACGCGACCTAGACGCATACAATACAAAAATATTGTAGGATATCTATGGGCGTGGACTGAGACATATCGACGGCGACGAAACCTAGGCGCATACAATATAAAAAATATTGCAGGATATCTAGGCGCGGGGTCATAGAGAGCGGTGATGTAGCGACGACGGCGCGACCTAGGCGCATACAATACAAAAATATTGCAGGATATCTATGGGCGTGGACTGAGACATATCGACGCCGACGCAACCTAGGCGCATACAATATAAAAAATATTGCAGGATATCTAGGCGCGGGGTCAGAGAGAGCGGTGATGTAGCGACGACGGCGCGACCTAAGCGCATACAATACAAAAATATTGCAGGATATCTATGGGCGTGGACTGAGAGATATCGACGCCGACGCAACCTAGGCGCATACAATATAAAAAATATTGCAGGATATCTAGGCGCAGGGTCAGAGAGAGCGATGATGTAGCGACGACGGCGCGACCTAGGCGCATACAATACTAAAATATTGCAGGATATCTAGGCGCTGGGTCAGAGAGAGCGATGATGTAGCGACGACGGCGCGACCTAGGCGCATACAATACTAAAATATTGCAGGATATCTAGGCGCGAGGTCAGAGAGAGCGATGATGTAGCGACGACGGCGCGACCTAGGCGCATACAATACTAAAATATTGCAGGATATCTAGGCGCGGGGTCAGCGAGAGCGATGATGTAGCGACGACGGCGCGACCTAGGTGCATACAATACAAAAATATTACAGGATATCTAGGCGCGGGGTCAGAGAGAGCGATGATGTAGCGACGACGGCGCGACCTAGGCGCATACAATACTAAAATATTGCAGGATATCTAGGCGTGGGGTCAGAGAGAGCGGTAATGTAGCGACGACGGCGCGACCTAGGCGCATACAATACAAAAATATTGCAGGATATCTATGGGCGTGGACTGAGAGATATCGACGCCGACGCAACCTAGGCGCATACAATATAAAAAATATTGCAGGATATCTAGGCGCAGGGTCAGAGAGAGCGATGATGTAGCGACGACGGCGCGACCTAGGCGCGTACAATACTAAAATATTGCAGGATATCTAGGCGCGGGGTCAGAGAGAGCGATGATGTAGCGACGACGGCGCGACCTAGGCGCATACAATACTAAAATATTGCAGGATATCTAGGCGCGGGGTCAGAGAGAGCGATGATGTAGCGACGACGGCGCGACCTAGGTGCATACAATACAAAAATATTACAGGATATCTAGGCGCGGGGTCAGAGAGAGCGATGATGTAGCGACGACGGCGCGACCTAGGCGCATACAATACTAAAATATTGCAGGATATCTAGGCGTGGGGTCAGAGAGAGCGGTGATGTAGCGACGACGGCGCGACCTAGGCGCATACAATACAAAAATATTGCAGGATATCTATGGGCGTGGACTGAGAGATATCGACGCCGACGCAACCTAGGCGCATACAATATAAAAAATATTGCAGGATATCTAGGCGCGGGGTCATAGAGAGCGGTGATGTAGCGACGACCGCGCGACCTAGGCGCATACAATACAAAAATATTGCAGGATATCTAGGCGCGGATTCAGAGAGAGCGATGATGTAATGACGACGACGGGACCTAGGTGCATACAATACAAAAATATTGCAGGATATCTAGGCGCGGGGTCAGAGAGAGCGATGATGTAATGACGACGACGGGACCTAGGTGCATACAATACAAAAATTATACAGGATATCTAGGCGCGGGGTCAGAGAGAGCGGTGATGTAGCGACTATGGCGCGACCTAGACGCATACAATACAAAAATATTGCAGGATATCTATGGGCGTGGACTGAGACATATCGACGGCGACGCAACCTAGGCGCATAAAATATAAAAAATATTGCAGGATATCTAGGCGCGGGGTCAGAGAGAGCGGTGATGTAGCGACGACGGCGCGACCTAGGCGCATACAATACAAAAATATTGCAGGATATCTATGGGCGTGGACTGAGAGACATCGACGCCGACGCAACTTAGGCGCATACAATATAAAAAATATTGCAGGATATCTAGGCGCGGGGTCAGAGAGAGCGATGATGTAGCGACGACCGCGCGACCTAGGCGCATACAATACAAAAATATTGCAGGATATCTATGGGCGGGGACTTTGAGTTTTCGTCGGCGACGCAACCTAGGCACATGCAATATAAAAAATATTGCAGGATATCTAGGCGCGGGGTCAGAGAGAGCGGTGATGTAGCGATGACGGCGCGACCTAGGCGCATACAATACAAAAATATTGCAGGATATCTAGGCGCGGGGTCAGAGAGAGCGATGATGTAGCGACGACGGCGCGACCTAGGCGCATACAATACTAAAATATTGCAGGATATCTAGGCGCGGGGTCAGAGAGAGCGATGATGTAGCGACGACGGCGCGACCTAGGCGCATACAATACTAAAATATTGCAGGATATCTAGGCGCGGGTTCAGAGAGAGCGGTGATGTAGCGACGACGGCGCGACCTAGGCGCATACAATACAAAAATATTGCAGGATATCTAGGCGCGGGGTCAGAGAGAGCGATGATGTAGCGACGACGGCGCGACCTAGGCGCATACAATACTAAAATATTGCAGGATATCTAGGCGCGGGGTCAGAGAGAGCGATGATGTAGCGACGACGGCGCGACCTAGGCGCATACAATACTAAAATATTGCAGGATATCTAGGCGCGGGGTCAGAGAGAGCGGTGTTGTAATGACGGCGACGGGACCTAGGTGCATACAATACAAAAATATTACAGGATATCTAGGCGCGGGGTCAGAGAGAGCGATGATGTAGCGACGACGGCGCGACCTAGGCGCATACAATACTAAAATATTGCAGGATATCTAGGCGCGGGGTCAGAGAGAGCGATGATGTAGCGACGGCGACGCAACCTAGGCGCATACAATATAAAAAATATTGCAGGATATCTAGGCGCGGGGTCAGAGAGAGCGGTGATGTAGCGACGACCGCGCGACCTAGGCGCATACAATACAAAAATATTGCAGGATATCTATGGGCGTGGACTGAGACATATCGACGGCGACGCAACCTAGGCGCATACAATATAAAAAATATTGCAGGATATCTAGGCGCGGGGACAGAGAGAGCGGTGATGTAGCGACGACGGCGCGACCAAGGCGCATACAATACAAAAATTTTAGAGGATATCTAGGCGCGGCGTCAGAGAGAGCGGTGATGTAGCGACGATGGCGCGACCTAGACGCATACAATACAAAAATATTGTAGGATATCTATGGGCGTGGACTGAGACATATCGACGGCGACGCAACCTAGGCGCATACAATATAAAAAATATTGCAGGATAACTAGGCGCGGGGTCAGAGAGAGCGGTGATGTAGCGACGACGGCGCGACCTAGGCGCATACAATACAAAAATATTGCAGGATATCTATGGGCGTGGACTGAGAGATATCGACGCCGACGCAACCTAGGCGCATACAATATAAAAAATATTGCAGGATATCTAGGCGCGGGGTCAGAGAGAGCGGTGATGTAGCGACGACGGCGCGACCTAGGCGCATACAATACAAAAATATTGCAGGATAGCTATGGGCGTGGACTGAGAGATATCGACGCCGACGCAACCTAGGCGCATACAATATAAAAAATATTGCAGGATATCTAGGCGCAGGGTCAGAGAGAGCGATGATGTAGCGACGACGGCGCGACCTAGGCGCATACAATACTAAAATATTGCAGGATATCTAGGCGCGGGGTCAGAGAGAGCGATGATGTAGCGACGACAGCGCGACCTAGGCGCATACAATACTAAAATATTGCAGGATATCTAGGCGCGGGGTCAGAGAGAGCGATGATGTAGCGACGACGGCGCGACCTAGGCGCATACAATACTAAAATATTGTAGGATATCTAGGCGCGGGGTCAGAGAGAGCGATGATGTAGCGACGACGGCGCGACCTAGGCGCATACAATACAAAAATATTGCAGGATATCTATGGGCGTGGACTGAGAGATATCGACGCCGACGCAACCTAGGCGCATACAATATAAAAAATATTGCAGGATATCTAGGCGCGGGGTCAGAGAGAGCGGTGATGTAGCGACGATGGCGCGACCTAGACGCATACAATACAAAAATATTGCAGGATATCTATGGGCGTGGACTGAGACATATCGACGGCGACGCAACCTAGGGGCATAAAATATAAAAAATATTGCAGGATATCTAGGCGCGGGGTCAGAGAGAGCGGTGATGTAGCGACGACGGCGCGACCTAGGCGCATACAATACAAAAATTTGGCAGGATATCTAAGGGCGTGGACTGAGAGATATCGACGCCGACGCAACTTAGGCGCATACAATATAAAATATATTGCAGGATATCTAGGCGCAGGGTCAGAGAGAGCGATGATGTAGCGACGACGGCGCGACCTAGGCGCATACAATACTAAAATATTGCAGGATATCTAGGCGCGGGGTCAGAGAGAGCGGTGATGTAGCGACGACGGCGCGACCTAGGCGCATACAATACTAAAATATTGCAGGATATCTAGGCGCGGGGTCAGAGAGAGCGGTGATGTAGCGACGACGGCGCGACCTAGGCGCATACAATACAAAAATATTGCAGGATATCTAGGCGCGGGGTCAGGGAGAGCGATGATGTAGCGACGACGGCGCGACCTAGGCGCATACAATACTAAAATATTGCAGGATATCTAAGGGCGTGGACTGAGAGATATCGACGCCGACGCAACTTAGGCGCATACAATATAAAATATATTGCAGGATATCTAGGCGTAGGGTCAGAGAGAGCGATGATGTAGCGACGACGGCGCGACCTAGGCGCATACAATACTAAAATATTGCAGGATATCTAGGCGCGGGGTCAGAGAGAGCGGTGATGTAGCGACGACGGCGCGACCTAGGCGCATACAATACTAAAATATTGCAGGATATCTAGGCGCGGGGTCAGAGAGAGCGATGATGTAGCGACGACGGCGCGACCTAGGCGCATACAATACTAAAATATTGCAGGATATCTAGGCGCGGGGTCAGAGAGAGCGGTGATGTAGCGACGACGGCGCGACCTAGGCGCATACAATACAAAAATATTGCAGGATATCTAGGCGCGGGGTCAGGGAGAGCGATGATGTAGCGACGACGGCGCGACCTAGGCGCATACAATACTAAAATATTGCAGGATATCTAAGGGCGTGGACTGAGAGATATCGACGCCGACGCAACTTAGGCGCATACAATATAAAATATATTGCAGGGTATCTAGGCGCAGGGTCAGAGAGAGCGATGATGTAGCGACGACGGCGCGACCTAGGCGCATACAATACTAAAATATTGCAGGATATCTAGGCGCGGGGTCAGAGAGAGCGGTGATGTAGCGACGACGGCGCGACCTAGGCGCATACAATACAAAAATATTGCAGGATATCTAGGCGCGGGGTCAGGGAGAGCGATGATGTAGCGACGACGGCGCGACCTAGGCGCAAACAATACTAAAATATTGCAAGATATCTATGGGCGTGGACTGAGACATATCGACGGCGACGCAACCTAGGCGCATACAATATAAAAAATATTGCAGGATATCTAGGCGCGGGGTCAGAGAGAGCGGTGATGTAGCGACGACGGCGCGACCTAGGCGCATACAATACAAAAATATTGCAGGATATCTAGGCGCGGGGTCAGGGAGAGCGATGATGTAGCGACGACGGCGCGACCTAGGCGCATACAATACTAAAATATTGCAGGATATCTAAGGGCGTGGACTGAGAGATATCGACGCCGACGCAACTTAGGCGCATACAATATAAAATATATTGCAGGATATCTAGGCGCAGGGTCAGAGAGAGCGATGATGTAGCGACGACGGCGCGACCTAGGCGCATACAATACAAAAATATTGCAGGATATCTATGGGCGTGGACTGAGAGATATCGACGCGGACGCAACCTAGGCGCATACAATATAAAAAACATTGCAGGATATCTAGGCGCGGGGTCAGAGAGAGCGGTGATGTAGCGACGACCGCGCGACCTAGGCGCATACAATACAAAAATATTGCAGGATATCTAGGCGCGGATTCAGAGAGAGCGATGATGTAATGACGACGACGGGACCTAGGTGCATACAATACAAAAATATTGCAGGATATCTAGGCGCGGGGTCAGAGAGAGCGATGATGTAATGACGACGACGGGACCTAGGTGCATACAATACAAAAATTTTACAGGATATCTAGGCGCGGGTTCAGAGAGAGCGATGATGTAGCGACGACGGCGCGACCTAGGTGCATACAATACAAAAATATTACAGGATATCTAGGCGCGGGGTCAGAGAGAGCGATGATGTAGCGACGACGGCGCGACCTAGGCGCATACAATACAAAAATATTGCAGGATATCTATGGGCGTGGACTGAGAGATATCGACGCCGACGCAACCTAGGCGCATACAATATAAAAAATATTGCAGGATATCTAGGCGCGGGGTCAGAGAGAGCGGTGATGTAGCGACGACGGCGCGACCTAGACGCATACAATATAAAAAATATTGCAGGATAATTGGGCGCGGGGTCAAAGAGAGCGGTGATATATCGACGACGGCGCGACCTAGGCGCATACAATACAAAAATATTGCAGGATATCTATGGGCGTGGACTGAGACAAATCGACGACGACGCAACCTAGGCGCATACAATATAAAAAATATTGCAGGATATCTAGGCACGGGTTCAGAGAGAGCGGTGATGTAGCGACGACCGCGCGACCTAGGCGCATACAATACAAAAATATTGCAGGATATCTATGGGCGGGGACTTTGAGTTATCGTCGGCGACGCAACCTAGGCGCATGCAATATAAAAAATATTGCAGGATATCTAGGCGCGGGGTCAGAGAGAGCGGTGTTGTAATGACGGCGACGGGACCTAGGTGCATACAATACAAAAATATTGCAGGATATCTATGGGCGGGGACTTTGAGTTATCGTCGGCGACGCAACCTAGGCGCATGCAATATAAAAAATATTGCAGGATATCTAGGCGCGGGGTCAGAGAGAGCGGTGATGTAGCAATGACGGCGCGACCTAGGCGCATACAATACTAAAATATTGCAGGATATCTAGGCGCGGGGTCAGAGAGAGCGATGATGTAGCGACGACGGCGCGACCTAGGCGCATACAATACTAAAATATTGCAGGATATCTAGGCGCGGGGTCAGAGAGAGCGATGATGTAGCGACGACGGCGCGACCTAGGCGCATACAATACTAAAATATTGCAGGATATCTAGGCGCGGGGTCAGAGAGAGCGGTGATGTAGCGACGACGGCGCGACCTAGGCGCATACAATACAAAAATATTGCAGGATATCTAGGCGCGGGGTCAGAGAGAGCGATGATGTAGCGACGACGGCGCGACCTAGGCGCATACAATACTAAAATATTGCAGGATATCTATGGACGGGGACTGAGAGATATCGACGGCGACGCAACCTAGGCGCACACAATATAAAAAATATTGCAGGACATCTAAGCGGGTGGTCAGAGAGAGCGGCGATGTAGCGACGACGGCGTGAGCTAGGCGCATACAATACAAAAATATTGCAGGATATCTAGGCGCGGGGTCAGAGAGAGCGGTGATGTAGCGACGACGGCGCGACCTAGGCGCATACAATACAAAAATATTGCAGGATATCTAGGCGCGGGGTCAGAGAGAGCGATGATGTAGCGACGACGGCGCGACCTAGGCGCATACAATACTAAAATATTGCAGGATATCTATGGACGGGGACTGAGAGATATCGACGGCGACGCAACCTAGGCGCACACAATATAAAAAATATTGCAGGATATCTAGGCGCGGGGTCAGAGAGAGCGGTGTTGTAATGACGGCGACGGGACCTAGGTGCATACAATACAAAAATATTGCAGGATATCTATGGGCGGGGACTTTGAGTTATCGTCGGCGACGCAACCTAGACGCATGCAATATAAAAAATATTGCAGGATATCTAGGCGCGGGGTCAGAGAGAGCGGTGATGTAGCAATGACGGCGCGACCTAAGCGCATACAATACAAAAATATTGCAGGATATCTAGGCGCGGGGTCAGAGAGAGCGATGATGTAGCGACGACGGCGCGACCTAGGCGCATACAATACTAAAATATTGCAGGATATCTAGGCGCGGGGTCAGAGAGAGCGATGATGTAGCGACGACGGCGCGACCTAGGCGCATACAATACTAAAATATTGCAGGATATCTAGGCGCGGGGTCAGAGAGAGCGGTGATGTAGCGACGACGGCGCGACCTAGGCGCATACAATACAAAAATATTGCAGGATATCTAGGCGCGGGGTCAGGGAGAGCGATGATGTAGCGACGACGGCGCGACCTAGGCGCATACAATACTAAAATATTGCAGGATATCTATGGGCGGGGACTGAGAGATATCGACGCGACGCAACCTAGGCGCATACAATATAAAAAATATTGCAGGATATCTAGGCGCGGGGTCAGAGAGAGCGGTGTTGTAATGACGGCGACGGGACCTAGGTGCATACAATACAAAAATATTACAGGATATCTAGGCGCGGGGTCAGAGAGAGCGATGATGTAGCGACGACGGCGCGACCTAGGCGCATACAATACTAAAATATTGCAGGATATCTAGGCGCGGGGTCAGAGAGAGCGATGATGTAGCGACGACGGCGCGACCTAGGCGCATACAATACTAAAATATTGCAGGATATCTAGGCGCGGGGTCAGAGAGAGCGATGATGTAACGACGACGGCGCGACCTAGGCGCATACAATACTAAAATATTGCAGGATATCTATGGGCGTGGACTGAGACATATCGACGGCGACGCAACTTAGGCGCATACAATATAAAAAATATTGCAGGATATCTAGGCGCAGGGTCAGAGAGAGCGATGATGTAGCGACGACGGCGCGACCTAGGCGCATACAATACTAAAATATTGCAGGATATCTAGGCGCGGGGTCAGAGAGATCGATGATGTAGCGACGACGGCGCGACCTAGGCGCATACAATACTAAAATATTGCAGGATATCTAGGCGCGGGCTCAGAGAGAGCGATGATGTAGCGACGACGGCGCGACCTAGGCGCATACAATACTAAAATATTGCAGGATATCTAGGCGCGGGGTCAGAGAGAGCGATGATGTAGCGACGACGGCGCGACCTAGGTGCATACAATACAAAAATATTACAGGATATCTAGGCGCGGGGTCAGAGAGAGCGATGATGTAGCGACGACGGCGCGACCTAGGCGCATACAATACTAAAATATTGCAGGATATCTAGGCGTGGGGTCAGAGAGAGCGGTGATGTAGCGACGACGGCGCGACCTAGGCGCATACAATACTAAAATATTGCAGGATATCTAGGCGCGGGGTCAGAGAGAGCGATGACGAAGCAACGACGGCGCGACCTAGGCGCATACAATACTAAAATATTGCAGGATATCTATTGGCGGGGACTGAGAGATATCGACGGCGACGCAACCTAGGCGCATACAATATAAAAAATATTGCAGGATATCTAGGCGCGGGGTCAGAGAGAGCGGTGATGTAGCGACGACCGCGCGACCTAGGCGCATACAATAGAAAAATATTTCAGGATATCTATGGGCGTGGACTGAGAGATATCGACGCCGACGCAACCTAGGCGCATACAATATAAAAAATGTTGCAGGATATCTAGGCGCGGGGTCAGAGAGAGCGGTGATGTAGCGACGACGGCGCGACCTAGGCGCATACAATACAAAAATATTGCAGGATATCTAGGCGCGGGGTCAGAGAGAGCGATGATGTAGCGACGACGGCGCGACCTAGGCGCATACAATACTAAAATATTGCAGGATATCTATGGACGGGGACTGAGAGATATCGACGGCGACGCAACCTAGGCGCATACAATATAAAAAATATTGCAGGATATCTAGGCGCGGGGTCAGAGAGAGCGGTGTTGTAATGACGGCGACGGGACCTAGGTGCATACAATACAAAAATATTGCAGGATATCTATGGGCGGGGACTTTGAGTTATCGTCGGCGACGCAACCTAGGCGCATGCAATATAAAAAATATTGCAGGATATCTAGGCGCGGGGTCAGATAGAGCGGTGATGTAGCAATGACGGCGCGACCTAGGCGCATACAATACAAAAATATTGCAGGATATCTAGGCGCGGGGTCAGAGAGAGCGATGATGTAGCGACGACGGCGCGACCTAGGCGCATACAATACTAAAATATTGCAGGATATCTAGGCGCGGGGTCAGAGAGAGCGATGATGTAGCGACGACGGCGCGACCTAGGCGCATACAATACTAAAATATTGCAGGATATCTAGGCGCGGGGTCAGAGAGAGCGATGATGTAGCGACGACGGCGCGACCTAGGTGCATACAATACAAAAATATTACAGGATGTCTAGGCGCGGGGTCAGAGAGAGCGATGATGTAGCGACGACGGCGCGACCTAGGCGCATACAATACTAAAATATTGCAGGATATCTAGGCGTGGGGTCAGAGAGAGCGGTGATGTAGCGACGACGGCGCGACCTAGGCGCATACAATACAAAAATATTGCAGGATATCTATGGGCGTGGACTGAGAGATATCGACGCCGACGCAACCTAGGCGCATACAATATAAAAAATATTGCAGGATATCTAGGCGCAGGGTCAGAGAGAGCGATGATGTAGCGACGACGGCGCGACCTAGGCGCATACAATACTAAAATATTGCAGGATATCTAGGCGCGGGGTCAGAGAGAGCGATGATGTAGCGACGACGGCGCGACCTAGGCGCATACAATACTAAAATATTGCAGGATATCTAGGCGCGGGGTCAGAGGGGGCGATGATGTAGCGACGACGGCGCGACCTAGGCGCATACAATACTAAAATATTGCAGGATATCTAGGCGCGGGGTCAGAGAGAGCGGTGATGTAGCGACGACGGCGCGACCTAGGCGCATACAATACAAAAATATTGCAGGATATCTAGGCGCGGGGTCAGAGAGAGCGATGATGTAGCGACGACGGCGCGACCTAGGCGCATACAATACTAAAATATTGCAGGATATCTATGGGCGGGGACTGAGAGATATCGACGGCGACGCAACCTAGGCGCATACAATATAAAAAATATTGCAGGATATCTAGGCGCGGGGTCAGAGAGAGCGGTGTTGTAATGACGGCGACGGGACCTAGGTGCATACAATACAAAAATATTACAGGATATCTAGGCGCGGGGTCAGAGAGAGCGATGATGTAGCGACGACGGCGCGACCTAGGCGCATACAATACTAAAATATTGCAGGATATCTAGGCGCGGGGTCAGAGAGAGCGATGATGTAGCGGCGACGGCGCGACCTAGGCGCATACAATACTAAAATATTGCAGGATATCTAGGCGCGGGGTCAGAGAGAGCGATGATGTAGCAACGACGGCGCGACCTAGGCGCATACAATACTAAAATATTGCAGGATATCTATTGGCGGGGACTGAGAGATATCGACGGCGACGCAACCTAGGCGCATACAATATAAAAAATATTACAGGATATCTAGGCGCGGGGTCAGAGAGAGCGGTGATGTAGCGACGACCGCGCGACCTAGGCGCATACAATACAAAAATATTGCAGGATATCTATGGGCGTGGACTGAGACATATCGACGGCGACGCAACCTAGGCGCATACAATATAAAAAATATTGCAGGATATCTAGACGCGGGGTCAGAGAGAGCGGTGATGTAGCGACGATGGCGCGACCTAGACGCATACAATACAAAAATATTGTAGCATATCTATGGGCGTGGACTGAGACATATCGACGGCGACGCAACCTAGGCGCATACAATATAAAAAATATTGCAGGATATCTAGGCGCGGGGTCAGAGAGAGCGGTGATGTAGCGACGACCGCGCGACCTAGGCGCATACAATACAAAAATATTGCAGGATATCTATGGGCGTGGACTGAGACATATCGACGGCGACGCAACCTAGGCGCATACAATATAAAAAATATTGCAGGATATCTAGGCGCGGGGTCAGAGAGAGCGGTGATGTAGCGACGACCGCGCGACCTAGGCGCATACAATACAAAAATATTGCAGGATATCTATGGGCGTGGACTGAGACATATCGACGGCGACGCAACCTAGGCGCATACAATATAAAAAATATTGCAGGATATCTAGGCGCGGGGACAGAGAGAGCGGTGATGTAGCGACGACCGCGCGACCTAGGCGCATATAATACAAAAATATTGCAGGATATCTATGGGCGTGGACTGAGAGATATCGACGCCGACGCAACCTAGGCGCATACAATATAAAAAATATTGCAGGATATCTAGGCGCGGGGTCAGAGAGAGCGGTGATGTAGCGACGCCGACGCAACCTAGGCGCATACAATATAAAAAATATTGCAGGATATCTAGGCGCAGGGTCAGAGAGAGCGATGATGTAGCGGCGACGGCGCGACCTAGGCGCATACAATACTAAAATATTGCAGGATATCTAGGCGCGGGGTCAGAGAGAGCGATGATGAAGCAACGACGGCGCGACCTAGGCGCATACAATACTAAAATATTGCAGGATATCTATGGGCGTGGACTGAGAGATATCGACGCCGACGCAACCTAGGCGCATACAATATAAAAAATATTGCAGGATATCTAGGCGCGGGGTCAGAGAGAGCGATGATGAAGCAACGACGGCGCGACCTAGGCGCATACAATACTAAAATATTGCAGGATATCTATTGGCGGGGACTGAGAGATATCGACGGCGACGCAACCTAGGCGCATACAATATAAAAAATATTGCAGGATATCTAGGCGCGGGGTCAGAGAGAGCGGTGATGTAGCGACGACCGCGCGACCTAAGCGCATACAATACAAAAATAATGCAGGATATCTATGGGCGTGGACTGAGAGATATCGACGCCGACGCAACCTAGGCGCATACAATATAAAAAATATTGCAGGATATCTAGGCGCGGGGTCAGAGAGAGCGGTGATGTAGCGACGACCGCGCGACCTAAGCGCATTCAATACAAAAATATTGCAGGATATCTAAGCGCGGGGTCAGAGAGAGCGATGATGTAGTGACGACGGCGCGATCTAGGCGCATACAATACTAAAATATTGCAGGATATCTATGGGCGTGGACTGAGACATATCGACGGCGACGCAACCTAGGCGCATACAATATAAAAAATATTGCAGGATATCTAGGCGCGGGGTCAGAGAGAGCGGTGATGTAGCGACGACCGCGCGACCTAGGCGCATACAATACAAAAATATTGCAGGATATCTATGGGCGTGGACTGAGACATATCGACGGCGACGCAACCTAGGCGCATACAATATAAAAAATATTGCAGGATATCTAGGCGCGGGGTCAGAGAGAGCGGTGATGTAGCGACGACCGCGCGACCTAGGCGCATACAATACAAAAATATTGCAGGATATCTAGGCGCGGGGTCAGAGGGGGCGATGATGTAGCGACGACGGCGCGACCTAGGCGCATACAATACTAAAATATTGCAGGATATCTAGGCGCGGGGTCAGAGAGAGCGATGATGTAGCGGCGACGGCGCGACCTAGGCGCATACAATACTAAAATATTGCAGGATATCTAGGCGCGGGGTCAGAGAGAGCGATGATGTAGCAACGACGGCGCGACCTAGGCGCATACAATACTAAAATATTGCAGGATATCTATTGGCGGGGACTGAGAGATATCGACGGCGACGCAACCTAGGCGCATACAATATAAAAAATATTACAGGATATCTAGGCGCGGGGTCAGAGAGAGCGGTGATGTAGCGACGACCGCGCGACCTAGGCGCATACAATACAAAAATATTGCAGGATATCTATGGGCGTGGACTGAGACATATCGACGGCGACGCAACCTAGGCGCATACAATATAAAAAATATTGCAGGATATCTAGACGCGGGGTCAGAGAGAGCGGTGATGTAGCGACGATGGCGCGACCTAGACGCATACAATACAAAAATATTGTAGCATATCTATGGGCGTGGACTGAGACATATCGACGGCGACGCAACCTAGGCGCATACAATATAAAAAATATTGCAGGATATCTAGGCGCGGGGTCAGAGAGAGCGGTGATGTAGCGACGACCGCGCGACCTAGGCGCATACAATACAAAAATATTGCAGGATATCTATGGGCGTGGACTGAGACATATCGACGGCGACGCAACCTAGGCGCATACAATATAAAAAATATTGCAGGATATCTAGGCGCGGGGTCAGAGAGAGCGGTGATGTAGCGACGACCGCGCGACCTAGGCGCATACAATACAAAAATATTGCAGGATATCTATGGGCGTGGACTGAGACATATCGACGGCGACGCAACCTAGGCGCATACAATATAAAAAATATTGCAGGATATCTAGGCGCGGGGACAGAGAGAGCGGTGATGTAGCGACGACCGCGCGACCTAGGCGCATATAATACAAAAATATTGCAGGATATCTATGGGCGTGGACTGAGAGATATCGACGCCGACGCAACCTAGGCGCATACAATATAAAAAATATTGCAGGATATCTAGGCGCGGGGTCAGAGAGAGCGGTGATGTAGCGACGCCGACGCAACCTAGGCGCATACAATATAAAAAATATTGCAGGATATCTAGGCGCAGGGTCAGAGAGAGCGATGATGTAGCGGCGACGGCGCGACCTAGGCGCATACAATACTAAAATATTGCAGGATATCTAGGCGCGGGGTCAGAGAGAGCGATGATGAAGCAACGACGGCGCGACCTAGGCGCATACAATACTAAAATATTGCAGGATATCTATGGGCGTGGACTGAGAGATATCGACGCCGACGCAACCTAGGCGCATACAATATAAAAAATATTGCAGGATATCTAGGCGCGGGGTCAGAGAGAGCGATGATGAAGCAACGACGGCGCGACCTAGGCGCATACAATACTAAAATATTGCAGGATATCTATTGGCGGGGACTGAGAGATATCGACGGCGACGCAACCTAGGCGCATACAATATAAAAAATATTGCAGGATATCTAGGCGCGGGGTCAGAGAGAGCGGTGATGTAGCGACGACCGCGCGACCTAAGCGCATACAATACAAAAATAATGCAGGATATCTATGGGCGTGGACTGAGAGATATCGACGCCGACGCAACCTAGGCGCATACAATATAAAAAATATTGCAGGATATCTAGGCGCGGGGTCAGAGAGAGCGGTGATGTAGCGACGACCGCGCGACCTAAGCGCATTCAATACAAAAATATTGCAGGATATCTAAGCGCGGGGTCAGAGAGAGCGATGATGTAGTGACGACGGCGCGATCTAGGCGCATACAATACTAAAATATTGCAGGATATCTATGGGCGTGGACTGAGACATATCGACGGCGACGCAACCTAGGCGCATACAATATAAAAAATATTGCAGGATATCTAGGCGCGGGGTCAGAGAGAGCGGTGATGTAGCGACGACCGCGCGACCTAGGCGCATACAATACAAAAATATTGCAGGATATCTATGGGCGTGGACTGAGACATATCGACGGCGACGCAACCTAGGCGCATACAATATAAAAAATATTGCAGGATATCTAGGCGCGGGGTCAGAGAGAGCGGTGATGTAGCGACGACCGCGCGACCTAGGCGCATACAATACAAAAATATTGCAGGATATCTATGGGCGTGGACTAAGACATATCGACGGCGACGCAACCTAGGCGCATACAATATAAAAAATATTGCAGGATATCTAGGCGCGGGGACAGAGAGAGCGGTGATGTAGCGACGACGGCGCGACCTAGGCGCATACAATACAAAAATTTTAGAGGATATCTAGGCGCGGGGTCAGAGAGAGCGGTGATGTAGCGACGATGGCGCGACCTAGACGCATACAATACAAAAATATTGTAGGATATCTATGGGCGTGGACTGAGACATATCGACGGCGACGCAACCTAGGCGCATACAATATAAAAAATATTGGAGGATATCTAGGCGCGGGGTCAGAGAGAGTGGTGATGTAGCGACGATGGCGCGACCTAGACGCATACAATACAAAAATATTGTAGGATATCTATGGGCGTGGACTGAGACATATCGACGGCGACGCAACCTAGGCGCATACAATATAAAAAATATTGCAGGATATCTAGGCGCGGGGTCAGAGAGAGCGGTGATGTAGCGACGACGGCGCGACCTAGGCGCATACAATACAAAAATATTGCAGGATAGCTATGGGCGTGGACTGAGAGATATCGACGCCGACGCAACCTAGGCGCATACAATATAAAAAATATTGCAGGATATCTAGGCGCAGGGTCAGAGAGAGCGATGATGTAGCGACGACGGCGCGACCTAGGCGCATACAATACTAAAATATTGCAGGATATCTAGGCGCGGGGTCAGAGAGAGCGATGATGTAGCGACGACGGCGCGACCTAGGCGCATACAATACTAAAATATTGCAGGATATCTAGGCGCGGGGTCAGAGAGAGCGATGATGTAGCGACGACGGCGCGACCTAGGTGCATACAATACAAAAATATTACAGGATATCTAGGCGCGGGGTCAGAGAGAGCGATGATGTAGCGACGACGGCGCGACCTAGGCGCATACAATACTAAATTATTGCAGGATATCTATGGGCGTGGACTGAGACATATCGACGGCGACGCACTGGTGATGTAGCGACGACGGCGCGACCTAGGCGCATACAATACAAAAATATTGCAGGATATCTATGCGCGTGGACTGAGAGATATCGACGCCGACGCAACCTAGGCGCATACAATATAAAAAATATTGCAGGATATCTAGGCGCGGGGTCAGAGAGAGCGGTGATGTAGCGACGACCGCGCGACCTAGGCGCATACAATACAAAAATATTGCAGGATATCTAGGCGCGGATTCAGAGAGAGCGATGATGTAATGACGACGACGGGACCTAGGTGCATACAATACAAAGATATTGCAGGATATCTAGGCGCGGGGTCAGAGAGAGCGATGATGTAATGACGACGACGGTACCTAGGTGCATACAATACAAAAATTTTACAGGATATCTAGGCGCGGGGTCAGAGAGAGCGGTGATGTAGCGACGATGGCGCGACCTAGACGCATACAATACAAAAATATTGCAGGATATCTATGGGCGTGGACTGAGACATATCGACGGCGACGCAACCTAGGCGCATAAAATATAAAAAATATTGCAGGATATCTAGGCGCGGGGTCAGAGAGAGCGGTGATGTAGCGACGACGGCGCGACCTAGGCGCATACAATACAAAAATATTGCAGGATATCTATGGGCGTGGATTGAGAGATATCGACGCCGACGCAACCTAGGCGCATACAATATAAAAAATATTGCAGGATATCTAGGCGCAGGGTCAGAGAGAGCGATGATGTAGCGACGACGGCGCGACCTAGGCGCATACAATACTAAAATATTGCAGGATATCTAGGCGCGGGGTCAGAGAGAGCGATGATGTAGCGACGACGGCGCGACCTAGGCGCATACAAAACTAAAATATTGCAGGATATCTAGGCGCGGGGTCAGAGAGAGCGATAATGTAGCGACGACGGCGCGACCTAGGCGCATACAATACTAAAATATTGCAGGATATCTAGGCGCGGGGTCAGAGAGAGCGATGATGTAGCGACGACGGCGCGACCTAGGTGCATACAATACAAAAATATTACAGGATATCTAGGCGCGGGGTC
The DNA here is from genome assembly GCA_949710015.1 of Crataerina pallida. Classification (NCBI taxonomy): domain Eukaryota; kingdom Metazoa; phylum Arthropoda; class Insecta; order Diptera; family Hippoboscidae; genus Crataerina; species Crataerina pallida. The sequence continues at coordinate 13,047,401 of OX453292.1, read as the reverse complement.
AGAGAGAGCGGTGATGTAGCGACGACGGCGCGACCTAGGCGCATACAATACAAAAATATTGCAGGATATCTATGGGCGTGGACTGAGAGATATCGACGCCGACGCAACCTAGGCGCATACAATATAAAAAATATTGCAGGATATCTAGGCGCAGGGTCAGAGAGAGCGATGATGTAGCGACGACGGCGCGACCTAGGCGCATACAATACTAAAATATTGCAGGATATCTAGGCGCGGGGTCAGAGAGAGCGATGATGTAGTGACGACGGCGCGATCTAGGCGCATACAATACAAAAATATTGCAGGATATCTATGGGCGTGGACTAAGACATATCGACGGCGACGCAACCTAGGCGCATACAATATAAAAAATATTGCAGGATATCTAGGCGCGGGGTCAGAGAGAGCGGTGATGTAGCGACGACCGCGCGACCTAGGCGCATACAATACAAAAATATTGCAGGATATCTATGGGCGTGGACTAAGACATATCGACGGCGACGCAACCTAGGCGCATACAATATAAAAAATATTGCAGGATATCTAGGCGCGGGGACAGAGAGAGCGGTGATGTAGCGACGACGGCGCGACCTAGGCGCATACAATACAAAAATATTGCAGGATAGCTATGGGCGTGGACTGAGAGATATCGACGCCGACGCAACCTAGGCGCATACAATATAAAAAATATTGCAGGATATCTAGGCGCAGGGTCAGAGAGAGCGATGATGTAGCGACGACGGCGCGACCTAGGCGCATACAATACTAAAATATTGCAGGATATCTAGGCGCGGGGTCAGAGAGAGCGATGATGTAGCGACGACGGCGCGACCTAGGCGCATACAATACTAAAATATTGCAGGATATCTAGGCGCGGGGTCAGAGAGAGCGATGATGTAGCGACGACGGCGCGACCTAGGTGCATACAATACAAAAATATTACAGGATATCTAGGCGCGGGGTCAGAGAGAGCGATGATGTAGCGACGACGGCGCGACCTAGGCGCATACAATACTAAATTATTGCAGGATATCTATGGGCGTGGACTGAGACATATCGACGGCGACGCACTGGTGATGTAGCGACGACGGCGCGACCTAGGCGCATACAATACAAAAATATTGCAGGATATCTAGGCGCGGGGTCAGAGAGAGCGATGATGTAGCGACGACGGCGCGACCTAGGCGCATACAATACTAAAATATTGCAGGATATCTATGGGCGTGGATTGAGAGATATCGACGCCGACGCAACCTAGGCGCATACAATATAAAAAATATTGCAGGATATCTAGGCGCGGGGTCAGAGAGAGCGGTGATGTAGCGACGACCGCGCGACCTAGGCGCATACAATACAAAAATATTGCAGGATATCTAGGCGCGGATTCAGAGAGAGCGATGATGTAATGACGACGACGGGACCTAGGTGCATACAATACAAAGATATTGCAGGATATCTAGGCGCGGGGTCAGAGAGAGCGATGATGTAATGACGACGACGGTACCTAGGTGCATACAATACAAAAATTTTACAGGATATCTAGGCGCGGGGTCAGAGAGAGCGGTGATGTAGCGACGATGGCGCGACCTAGACGCATACAATACAAAAATATTGCAGGATATCTATGGGCGTGGACTGAGACATATCGACGGCGACGCAACCTAGGCGCATAAAATATAAAAAATATTGCAGGATATCTAGGCGCGGGGTCAGAGAGAGCGGTGATGTAGCGACGACGGCGCGACCTAGGCGCATACAATACAAAAATATTGCAGGATATCTATGGGCGTGGATTGAGAGATATCGACGCCGACGCAACCTAGGCGCATACAATATAAAAAATATTGCAGGATATCTAGGCGCAGGGTCAGAGAGAGCGATGATGTAGCGACGACGGCGCGACCTAGGCGCATACAATACTAAAATATTGCAGGATATCTAGGCGCGGGGTCAGAGAGAGCGATGATGTAGCGACGACGGCGCGACCTAGGCGCATACAAAACTAAAATATTGCAGGATATCTAGGCGCGGGGTCAGAGAGAGCGATAATGTAGCGACGACGGCGCGACCTAGGCGCATACAATACTAAAATATTGCAGGATATCTAGGCGCGGGGTCAGAGAGAGCGATGATGTAGCGACGACGGCGCGACCTAGGTGCATACAATACAAAAATATTACAGGATATCTAGGCGCGGGGTCAGAGAGAGCGGTGATGTAGCGACGACGGCGCGACCTAGGCGCATACAATACAAAAATATTGCAGGATATCTATGGGCGTGGACTGAGAGATATCGACGCCGACGCAACCTAGGCGCATACAATATAAAAAATATTGCAGGATATCTAGGCGCAGGGTCAGAGAGAGCGATGATGTAGCGACGACGGCGCGACCTAGGCGCATACAATACTAAAATATTGCAGGATATCTAGGCGCGGGGTCAGAGAGAGCGATGATGTAGTGACGACGGCGCGATCTAGGCGCATACAATACAAAAATATTGCAGGATATCTATGGGCGTGGACTAAGACATATCGACGGCGACGCAACCTAGGCGCATACAATATAAAAAATATTGCAGGATATCTAGGCGCGGGGTCAGAGAGAGCGGTGATGTAGCGACGACCGCGCGACCTAGGCGCATACAATACAAAAATATTGCAGGATATCTATGGGCGTGGACTAAGACATATCGACGGCGACGCAACCTAGGCGCATACAATATAAAAAATATTGCAGGATATCTAGGCGCGGGGACAGAGAGAGCGGTGATGTAGCGACGACGGCGCGACCTAGGCGCATACAATACAAAAATTTTAGAGGATATCTAGGCGCGGGGTCAGAGAGAGCGGTGATGTAGCGACGATGGCGCGACCTAGACGCATACAATACAAAAATATTGTAGGATATCTATGGGCGTGGACTGAGACATATCGACGGCGACGCAACCTAGGCGCATACAATATAAAAAATATTGGAGGATATCTAGGCGCGGGGTCAGAGAGAGTGGTGATGTAGCGACGATGGCGCGACCTAGACGCATACAATACAAAAATATTGTAGGATATCTATGGGCGTGGACTGAGACATATCGACGGCGACGCAACCTAGGCGCATACAATATAAAAAATATTGCAGGATATCTAGGCGCGGGGTCAGAGAGAGCGGTGATGTAGCGACGACGGCGCGACCTAGGCGCATACAATACAAAAATATTGCAGGATAGCTATGGGCGTGGACTGAGAGATATCGACGCCGACGCAACCTAGGCGCATACAATATAAAAAATATTGCAGGATATCTAGGCGCAGGGTCAGAGAGAGCGATGATGTAGCGACGACGGCGCGACCTAGGCGCATACAATACTAAAATATTGCAGGATATCTAGGCGCGGGGTCAGAGAGAGCGATGATGTAGCGACGACGGCGCGACCTAGGCGCATACAATACTAAAATATTGCAGGATATCTAGGCGCGGGGTCAGAGAGAGCGATGATGTAGCGACGACGGCGCGACCTAGGTGCATACAATACAAAAATATTACAGGATATCTAGGCGCGGGGTCAGAGAGAGCGATGATGTAGCGACGACGGCGCGACCTAGGCGCATACAATACTAAATTATTGCAGGATATCTATGGGCGTGGACTGAGACATATCGACGGCGACGCACTGGTGATGTAGCGACGACGGCGCGACCTAGGCGCATACAATACAAAAATATTGCAGGATATCTATGCGCGTGGACTGAGAGATATCGACGCCGACGCAACCTAGGCGCATACAATATAAAAAATATTGCAGGATATCTAGGCGCGGGGTCAGAGAGAGCGGTGATGTAGCGACGACCGCGCGACCTAGGCGCATACAATACAAAAATATTGCAGGATATCTAGGCGCGGATTCAGAGAGAGCGATGATGTAATGACGACGACGGGACCTAGGTGCATACAATACAAAGATATTGCAGGATATCTAGGCGCGGGTTCAGAGAGAGCGATGATGTAATGACGACGACGGGACCTAGGTGCATACAATACTAAAATATTGCAGGATATCTAGGCGCGGGTTCAGAGAGAGCGATGATGTAATGACGACGAAGGGACCTAGGTGCATACAATACAAAAATATTACAGGATATCTAGGCGCGGGGTTAGAGAGAGCGATGATGTAGCGACGATGGCGCGACCTAGGCGCATACAATACTAAAATATTGCAGGATATCTAGGCGCGGGGTCAGAGAGAGCGATGATGTAGCGACGACGGCGCGACCTAGGCGCATACAATACTAAAATATTGCAGGATATCTAGGCGCGGGGTCAGAGAGAGCGATGATGTAGCGACGACGGCGCGACCTAGGCGCATACAATACTAAAATATTGCAGGATATCTATGCGCGTGGACTGAGAGATATCGACGCCGACGCAACCTAGGCGCATACAAAATAAAAAATATTGCAGGATATCTAGACGCGGGGTCAGAGAGAGCGGTGATGTAGCGACGACCGCGCGACCTAGGCGCCTACAATACAAAAATATTGCAGGATATCTATGGGCGTGGACTGAGAGATATCGACGCCGACGCAACCTAGGCGCATACAATATAAAAAATATTGCAGGATATCTAGGCGCAGGGTCAGAGAGAGCGGTGATGTAGCGACGACGGCGCGACCTAGGCGCATACAATACTAAAATATTGCAGGATATCTAGGCGCGGGGTCAGAGAGAGCGATGATGTAGCGACGACGGCGCGACCTAGGCGCATACAATACTAAAATATTGCAGGATATCTAGGCGCGGGGTCAGAGAGAGCGATGATGTAGCGACGACGGCGCGACCTAGGTGCATACAATACAAAAATATTACAGGATATCTAGGCGCGGGGTCAGAGAGAGCGGTGATGTAGCGACGACGGCGCGACCTAGGCGCAAACAATACAAAAATATTGTAGGATATCTATGGGCGTGGACTGAGAGATATCGACGCCGACGCAACCTAGGCGCATACAATATAAAAAATATTGCAGGATATCTAGGCGCAGGGTCAGAGAGAGCGATGATGTAGCGACGACGGCGCGACCTAGGCGCATACAATACTAAAATATTGCAGGATATCTAGGCGCGGGGTCAGAGAGAGCGATGATGTAGCGACGACGGCGCGACCTAGGCGCATACAATACTAAAATATTGCAGGATATCTAGGCGCGGGGTCAGAGAGAGTGATGATGTAGCGACGACGGCGTGACCTAGGTGCATACAATACAAAAATATTACAGGATATCTAGGCGCGGGGTCAGAGAGAGCGGTGATGTAGCGACGACGGCGCGACCTAGGCGCATACAATACAAAAATATTGCAGGATATCTATGGGCGTGGACTGAGAGATATCGACGCCGACGCAACCTAGGCGCATACAATATAAAAAATATTGCAGGATATCTAGGCGCAGTGTCAGAGAGAGCGATGATGTAGCGACGACCGCGCGACCTAGGCGCTTACAATACAAAAATATTGCAGGATATCTAGGCGCGGGTTCAGAGAGAGCGATGATGTAATGACGACGACGGGACCTAGGTGCATACAATACTAAAATATTGCAGGATATCTAGGCGCGGGTTCAGAGAGAACGATTATGTAATGACGACGAAGGGACCTAGGTGCATACAATACAAAAATATTACAGGATATCTAGGCGCGGGGTCAGAGAGAGCGATGATGTAATGACAACGACGGGACCTAGGTGCATGCAATACAAAAATTTTACAGGATATCTAGGCGCGGGGTCAGAGAGAGCGGTGATGTAGCGACGATGGCGCGACCTAGACGCATACAATACAAAAATATTGTAGGATATATATGGGCGTGGACTGAGACATATCGACGGCGACGCAACCTAGGCGCATACAATATAAAAAATATTGCAGGATATCTAGGCGCGGGGTCAGAGAGAGCGGTGATGTAGCGACGGCGGCGCGACCTAGGCGCATACAATACAAAAATATTGCAGGATATCTATGGGCGTGGATTGAGAGATATCGATGCCGACGCAACCTAGGCGCATACAATATAAAAAATATTGCAGGATATCTAGGCGCAGGGTCAGAGAGAGCGATGATGTAGCGATGACGGCGCGACCTAGGCGCATACAATACTAAAATATTGCAGGATATCTAGGCGCGGGGTCAGAGAGAGCGGTGATGTAGCGACCTAGGCGCATACAATACAAATATTGCAGGATATCTATGGGCGTGGACTGAGAGATATCGACGCCGACGCAACCTAGGCGCATACAATATAAAAAATATTGCAGGATATCTAGGCGCAGGGTCAGAGAGAGCGGTGATGTAGCGACGACGGCGCGACCTAGGCGCATACAATACTAAATTATTGCAGGATATCTAGGCGCGGGGTCAGAGAGAGCGGTGATGTAGCGACGATGGCGCGACCTAGGCGCATACAATACAAAAATATTGCAGGATATCTAGGCGCGGGGTCAGAGAGAGCGGTGATGTAGCGACGACGGCGCGACCTAGGCGCATACAATACAAAAATATTGCAGGATATCTAGGCGCGGGGTCAGAGAGAGCGATGATGTAATGACGGCGACGCGACCTTGGTGCATACAATATAAAAATATTGCAAGATATCTAGGCGCGGGGTCAGAGAGAGCGGTGATGTAGCGACGACGGCGCGACCTAGGCGCATACATTACAAAAATATTGCAGGATATCTAGGCGCGGGGTCAGAGAGAGCGGTGATGTAGCGACGACGGCGCGACCTAGGCGCATACAATACAAAAATATTGCAGGACATCTATGGGCGGGGACTGAGAGATATCGACGGCGACGCAACCTAGGCGCATGCAATATAAAAAATATTGCAGGATATCTAGGCGCGGGGTCAGAGAGCGGTGATGTAGCGACGATGGCGCGACCTAGGCGCATATAATACAAAAATTTTGCAGGATATCTAGGCGCGGGGTCAGAGAGCGGTGATGTAGCGCCGATGGCGCGACCTAGGCGCATATAATACAAAAATATTGCAGGATATCTACGCGCAGGGTCAGAGAGAGCGGTGATGTAACGACGATGGCGCGACCTAGGCGCATACAATACAAAAATATTGCACGATATCTAGGCGCGGGGTCAGAGAGAGCAATGATGTAATGACGGCGACGAGACCTTGGTGCATACAATACAAAAATATTGCAGGATATCTAGGCGCATGGTCAGAGAGAGCGGTGATGTAGCGACGACGTAGCGACCTAGGCGCATACAATACAAAAATATTGCAGGATATCTATGGGCGGGGACTGAGAGATATCGACGGCGACGCAACCTAGGCGCATGCAATATAAAAAATATTGCAGGATATCTAGGCGCGGGGTCAGAGAGCGGTGATGTAGCGACGATGGCGCGACCTAGGCGCATATAATACAAAAATATTGCAGGATATCTACGCGCAGGGTCAGAGAGAGCGGTGATGTAACGACGATGGCGCGACCTAGGCGCATACAATACAAAAATATTGCACGATACCTAGGCGCGGGGTCAGAGAGAGCAATGATGTAATGACGGCGACGCGACCTTGGTGCATACAATACAAAAATATTGCAGGATATCTAGGCGCATGGTCAGAGAGAGCGGTGATGTAGCGACGACGGCGCGATCTAGGCGCATACAATACAAAAATATTGCAGGATATCTAGGCGCGGGGTCAGAGGGAGCGATGATGTAATGACGGCGACGGGACCTAGGTGCATACAATACAAAAATATTACAGGATATCTAGGCGCGGGGTCAGAGAAAGCGATGATGTAGCGACGGCGGCGCGACCTAGGCGCATACATTACATAAATATTGCAGGATATCTATGGGCGTGGACTGAGAGATATCGACGGCGACGCAACCTAGGCGCATACAATAAAAAAATATTGCAGGATATCTAGGCGCATGGTCAGAGAGAGCGGTGATGTAGCGACGACGGCGCGATCTAGGCGCATACAATACAAAAATATTGCAGGATATCTAGGCGCGGGGTCAGAGAGAGCGATGATGTAATGACGGCGACGGGACCTAGGTGCATACAATACAAAAATATTACAGGATATCTAGGCGCGGGGTCAGAGAAAGCGATGATGTAGCGACGGCGGCGCGACCTAGGGGCATACATTACATAAATATTGCAGGATATCTATGGGCGTGGACTGAGAGATATCAACTGCGACGCAACCTAGGCGCACACAATAAAAAAAATATTGCAGGATATTTAGGCGCGGGGTCAGAGAGAGCGGTGATGTAGCGACGACGGCGCGACCTAGGCGCATACAATGCAAAAATATTGCAGGATATCTATGGGCGTGGACTGAGAGATATCAACGGCGACGCAACCTAGGCGCATACAATATAAAAATATTGTAGGATATCTAGACGCGGGGTCAGAGAGGGCGATGATGTAGCGACGGCGACGCGACCTTGGTGCATACAATATAAAAAATATTGCAGGATATCTAGGCGCGGGGTCAGAGAGAGCGGTGATGTAGCGACGATGGCGCGACCTAGGCGCATACAATACAAAAATATTGCAGGGTATCTAGGCGCGGGGTCAGAGAGAGCGATGATGTAATAACGGCGACGCGACCTTGGTGCATACAATACAAAAATATTTCAGGATATCTAGGCGCGGGGTCAGAGAGAGCGGTGATGTAGAGATGACGGCGCGACCTAGTCGCATATAATACAAAAGTATTGCAGGATATCTATGGGCGGGGACTGAGAGATATCGACGGCGACGCAACCTACGCGCATACAATACAAAAATATAGCAGGATATCTATGGACGGAGACTGAGATTTATCGACGGCGACGCAACCTAGGCGCATACAATATAAAAAATATTGCAGGATATCTAGGCGCGGGGTCAGAGAGAGCGGTGATGAAGCGATGACGGCGCGACCTAGGTGCATACAATAAAAAAATATTGCAGGATATCTAGGCGCGGGGTCAGAGAGAGCGGTGATGAAGCGATGACGGCGCGACCTAGACGCATACAATACAAAAATATTGCAGGATATCTATGGGCGTGGACTGAGACATATCGACGGCGACGCAACCTACGCGCATACAATACAAAAATATAGCAGGATATCTATGGACGGAGACTGAGATTTATCGACGGCGACGCAACCTAGGCGCATAAAATATAAAAAATATTGCAGGATATCTAGGCGCGGGGTCAGAGAGAGCGGTGATGTAATAACGGCGACGCGACCTTGGTGCATACAATACAAAAATATTTCAGGATATCTAGGCGCGGGGTCAGAGAGAGCGGTGATGTAGAGATGACGGCGCGACCTAGTCGCATATAATACAAAAGTATTGCAGGATATCTATGGGCGGGGACTGAGAGATATCGACGGCGACGCAACCTACGCGCATACAATACAAAAATATAGCAGGATATCTATGGACGGAGACTGAGATTTATCGACGGCGACGCAACCTAGGCGCATAAAATATAAAAAATATTGCAGGATATCTATGGGCGTGGACTGAGAGATATCGACGCCGACGCAACCTAGGCGCATACAATATAAAAAATATTGCAGGATATCTAGGCGCGGGGTCAGAGAGAGCGATGATGTAGCGACGACGGCGCGACCTAGGCGCATACAATACTAAAATATTGCAGGATATCTAGGCGCGGGGTCAGAGAGAGCGATGATGTAGCGACGACGGCGCGACCTAGGCGCATACAATACTAAAATATTGCAGGATATCTAGGCGCGGGGTCAGAGAGAGCGATGATGTAGCGACGACGGCGCGACCTAGGTGCATACAATACAAAAATATTACAGGATATCTAGGCGCGGGGTCAGAGAGAGCGGTGATGTAGCGACGACGGCGCGACCTAGGCGCGTACAATACAAAAATATTGCAGGATATCAATGGGCGTGGACTGAGAGATATCGACGCCGACGCAACCTAGGCGCATACAATATAAAAAATATTGCAGGATATCTAGGCGCAGGGTCAGAGAGAGCGATGATGTAGCGACGACCGCGCGACCTAGGCGCTTACAATACAAAAATATTGCAGGATATCTAGGCGCGGGTTCAGAGAGAGCGATGATGTAATGACGACGACGGGACCAAGGTGCATACAATACTAAAATATTGCAGGATATCTAGGCGCGGGTTCAGAGAGAGCGATGATGTAATGACGACGAAGGGACCTAGGTGCATACAATACAAAAATATTACAGGATATCTAGGCGCGGGGTCAGAGAGAGCGATGATGTAATGACGACGACGGGACCTAGGTGCATGCAATACAAAAATTTTACAGGATATCTAGGCGCGGGGTCAGAGAGAGCGGTGATGTAGCGACGATGGCGCGACCTAGACGCATACAATACAAAAATATTGTAGGATATCTATGGGCGTGGACTGAGACATATCGACGGCGACGCAACCTAGGCGCATACAATATATAAATATTGCAGGATATCTAGGCGCGGGGGCAGAGAAAGCGGTGATGTATCGGCGACTGCGTGACCTAGGCGCACACAATATATAAATATTGCAGGATATCTAGACGTGTGGTCAGAGAGGGTGGTGATGTAGCGACGACGGCGCGAACTAGGCGCATACAATTTAAAAATATTGCAGGATATCTAGGTACGGGGACTGAGAGATAGCGACGACGACGCGACCTAAGCGCATACAATATAAAAAATATTGAAGGAAATGTAGGCGTGGGGGCAGAGAGACTGCAACGATATAGCGACGACGGCGCGAACTAGGCTCATACAATATAAAAATATTGCAGGATATCTAGGTACGGGGACTAAAAGGTAGCAACGACGACGGGACCTAAGCGCATACAATATAAAAAATATTGCATCATTTCTAGACGCGGGGTCAAAAGGGGCGGTGATGTAGCCTTCGACGGCGCGGCCTAGGCGCATACAATACAAAAATATTGCAGGATATCTAGACGTGTGGTCAGAGAGGGTGGTGATGTAGCGACGACGGCGCGACCTAGGCGCAAACAATATATAAATATTGCAGGATATCTAGGCGCGGGGACTAAGATATATCGACGACGACGCGACCTAGGCGCATACAATATAAAAAATATTGCAGGATATGTAGACGCGAGGTCAGAGAGAGCGGTGATGTAGCGACGACATCGCAACCTAGGCGCATACAATATAAAAATATTGCAGGATATCTAGACGCGGGGTCAGAGAGAGCAGTGATGTAGCGACGACGGCGCGACCTTGGCGCATACAATATATAAATATTGCAGGATATCTAGACGCGGGGACTGAGAGATAGCGACGGGGACGCGGCCTAGGTGTATACAATATAAAAAAATTTTGTATGATATCTAGGCGCGGGGTCAGAGAGAGCAGTGATGTAGTGACGACTGCGCGACCTAGGCGCACACAATATATAAATATTGCAGGATATCTAGGCGCGAGGGCAGAGAAAGCGGTGATGTAGCGACGACTGCGTGACCTAGGCGCACACAGTATATAAATATTGCAGGATATCTAGACGTGTGGTCAGAGAGGGCGGTGATGTAGCGACGACGGCGCGAACTAGGCGCATACAATTTAAAAATATTGCAGGATATCTAGGTACGGGGACTGAGAGATAACGACGACGACGCGACCTAAGCGCACACAATATATAAATATTGCAGGATATCTAGGCGCGGGGGCAGAGAAAGCGGTGATGTAGCGACGACTGCGTGACCTAGGCGCACACAATATATAAATATTGCAGGATATCTAGACGTGTGGTCAGAGAGGGCGGTGATGTAGCGACGACGGCGCGAACTAGGCGCATACAATTTAAAAATATTGCAGGATATCTAGGCGGGGGGACTGAAAGAAATCGTCGTCGACGCCACTTAGGCGCATACAATATATAAAATATTTCAGGATATCTAGGCGCGGGGTCAGAGAGAGCGTTGATGTAGCGACGATTGCGTGACCTAGGCGCATACAATATATAAATATTGCAGGATATCTAGGCGCAGGGTCAGAGAGAGCGGTGATGTAGAGACGACGGCGCGAACTAGGCGCATACAATATATAAATATTGCAGGATATCTAGGCGCGGGGCAGAGAAAGCGGTGATGAAACGACGACTGCGCGACCTAGGTGCATACAATATATAAATATTGCAGGATATCTAGGCGCAGGGTCAGAGAGAGCGGTGATGTAGAGACGACGACGCGAACTAGGCGCATACAATTTAAAAATATTGCAGGATAACTAGGCGGGGGGACTGAGAGAAATCGTCGTCGACGCCACTTAGGCGCATACAATATATAAAATATTGCAGGATATCTAGGCGCGGGGTCAGAGAGAGCGTTGATGTAGCGACGACTGCGTGACCTAGGCGCATACAATATATAAATATTGCAGGATATCTAGGCGCGGGGGCAGAGAGACTGCAACGATATAGCGATGACGGCGCGAACTAGGCGCATACAATATAAAAATATTGCAGGATATCTAGATACGGGGACTAAGAGATAGCGACGACGACGGGACCTAAGCGCATACAATATAAAAAATATTGCATGATTTCTAGACGCGGGGTCTGAGAGGGCGGTGATGTAGCGACGACGGCGCGACCTAGGCGCACACAATATATAAATATTGCAGGATATCTAGGCGCGGGGGCAGAGAGACTGCAACGATATAGCGACGACGACGCGAACTAGGCGCATAAAATATAAAAATATTGCAGGATATCTAGATACGGGGACTGAGAGATAGCGACGTCGACGTGACCTAAGCGGATACAATATAAAAAATATTGCAGGATATCTAGGCGCGGGGGCAGAGGGTCTGCAACGATGTAGCGACGACGGCGCGACCTAGGCGCACACAATATATAAATATTGCAGGATATCTAGGCGCGGGGCAGAGAAAGCGGTGATGAAGCGACGACTGTGCGACCTAGGCGCATACAATATATAAATATTGCAGGATATCTAGGCGCAGGGTCAGAGAGAGCGGTGATGTAGAGACGACGGCGCGAACTAGGCGCATACAATATAAAAATATTGCAGGATATCTAGGTACGGGGACTGAGAGATAGCGACGTCGACGTGACCTAAGCGCATACAATATAAAAAATATTGCAGGATATCTAGGCGCGGGGGCAGAGAGTCTGCAACGAGGTAGGGACGACGGCGCGACCTAGGCGCACACAATATATAAATATTGTGGGATATCTAGCCGCGGTGGCAGAGAAAGCGGTGATGTAGCGACGACGGCGCGAACTAGGCGCATACAATATATAAATATTGCAGGATATCTAGGCGGGGGGACTGAGAGAAATCGTCGTCGACGCCACTTAGGCGCATACAATATATAAAATATTTCAGGATATCTAGGCGCGGGGTCAGAGAGAGCGTTGATGTAGCGACGATTGCGTGACCTAGGCGCATACAATATATAAATATTGCATGATATCTAGACGTGTGGTCAGAGAGGGCGGTGATGTAGCGCCGACGGCGCGAACTAGGCGCATACAATTTAAAAATATTGCAGGATATCTAGGTACGGGGACTGAGAGATAGCGACGACGACGCGACCTAAGCGCATACAATATAAAAAATATTGCAGGATATCTAGGCGCGGGGGCAGAGAGTCTGCAACGATGTAGAGACGACGGCGCGACCTAGGCGCATACAATATATAAATATTGCAGGATGTCTAGGCGCAGGGTCAGAGAGAGCGGTGATGTAGTGACGACTGCGTGACCTAGGCGCATACAATATATAAATATTGCAGGATATCTAGGCGCGGGGTCAGAGAGAGCGGTGATGTAGTGACGACTGCGTGACCTAGGCGCATACAATATATAAATATTGCAGGATATCTAGGCGCAGGGTCAGAGAGAGCGGTGATGTAGTGACGACTGCGTGACCTAGGCGCATACAATATATAAATATTGCAGGATATCTAGACGTGCGGTCAGAGGGGGCGGTGATGTAGCGACGACGGCGCGAACTAGGCATATACAATATAGAAATATTGCAGGATATCTAGGCGCGGTGGCAGAGAGAGCGGTGATCTAGCGACGACGGCGCGAACTAGGCGCATACAATACAAAAATATTGCAGTATATATAGACGTGTGGTCAGAGAGGGCGGTGATGTAGCGACGACTGCGCGACCTAGGCACATACAATATATAAATATTGCAGGATATCTAGGCGCGGGGGCAGAGAGTCTGCAACGATGTAGCGACGACGGCGCGACCTAGGCGCACACAATATATAAATATTGCAGGATATCGCTACTTCACCGCCCTAAGTAGCGAGGACTGCGCGACCTAGAAGCATACAATATATTAATATTTCAAGATATCTAGCCGCAGGGACTGAAAGATATCGACGTAGACGCGACCTAGGCGCATACAATACAAAAATATTGCAGGATATTTAGCCGCGGGGTCAGAGAGAGCGGTGATGTAGCGACGACGGCGCGAACTAGGTGTATACAATACATAAATATTGCATGATATCTAGGCGCGGGGTCAGAGAGAGCAGTGATGTAGCAACGACGGCGCGACCTTGGCGCATACAATTAAAAATATTGCAGGATATCTAGACGTGTGGTCAGAGAGGCCGGTGATGTAGCGAGGACTGCGCGACCTAGAAGCATACAATATATTAATATTTCAAGATATCTAGCCGCAGGGACTGAAAGATATCGACGTCGACGCGACCTAGGCGCATACAATACAAAAATATTGCAGGATATTTAGACGCGGGGTCAGAGAGAGCGGTGATGTAGCGACGACTGCGCGACATAGGCGCATACAATATATAAATATTGCTGGATATCTAGGCGCGGGGGCAGAGAGACTGCAACGATATAGCGACGACGGCGCGAACTAGGTGTATACAATATATAAATATTGCATGATATCTAGGCGCGGGGTCAGAGAGAGCAGTGATGTAGCAACGACGGCGCGACCTTGGCGCATACAATTAAAAATATTGCAGGATATCTAGACGTGAGGTCAGAGAGGGCGGTGATGTAACGAGGACTGCGCGATTTAGAAGCATACAATATATTAATATTTCAGGATATCTAGCCGCAGGGACTGAAAGATATCGACGTCGACGCGACCTAGGCGCATACAATACAAAAATATTGCAGGATATCTAGACGTGCGGTCACAGAGGGCGGTGATGTAGCGACGACGGCGCGGCCTAGGCGCATACAATATATAAATATTGCAGGATATCTAGGCGCGGGGACTGAGAGAAATCGTCGTCGACGCCACTTAGGCGCATACAATATATAAAATATTGCAGGATATCTAGGCGCGGGGTCAGAGAGAGCGTTGATGTAGCGACGACTGCGTGACCTAGGCGCATACAATATATAAATATTGCAGGATATCTAGGTACGGGGACTGAGAGATAGCGACGACGACGTGACCTAAGCGCATATAATATAAAAAATATTGCAGGATATCTAGGCGCGGGGGCAGAGAATCTGCAACGATGTAGGGACGACGGCGCGACCTAGGTACACACAATATATAAATATTGCAGGATATCTAGGTGCGGTGGCAGAGAGAGCGGTGATGTAGTGACGACAACGCGAACTAGAAGCATACAATATATTAATATTTCAGGATATCTAGCCGCAGGGACTGAAAGATATCGACGTCGACGCGACCTAGGCGCATACAATACAAAAATATTGCAGGATATTTAGACGCGGGGTCAGAGAGAGCGGTGATGTAGCGACGACTGCGCGACATAGGCGCATACAATATATAAATATTGCTGGATATCTAGGCGCGGGGGCAGAGAGACTGCAACGATATAGCGACGACGGCGCGAACTAGACGCATAAAATATAAAAATATTGCAGGATATCTAGGTACGGGGTCAGAGAGAGCGGTGATGTAGCGACGACTGCGCGACCTAGGCGCACACAATATATAAATATTGCAGGATATCTAGGCGCGGGGGCAGAGAAAGCGGTGATGTATCGACGACTGCGTGACCTAGGCGCACACAATATATAAATATTGCAGGATATCTAGACGTGTGGTCAGAGAGGGTGGTGATGTAGCGACGACGGCGCGAACTAGGCGCATACAATTTAAAAATATTGCAGGATATCTAGGTACGGGGACTGAGAGATAGCGACGACGACGCGACCTAAGCGCATACAATATAAAAAATATTGAAGGAAATGTAGGCGTGGGGGCAGAGAGACTGCAACGATATAGCGACGACGGCGCGAACTAGGCTCATACAATATAAAAATATTGCAGGATATCTAGGTACGGGGACTAAAAGGTAGCAACGACGACGGGACCTAAGCGCATACAATATAAAAAATATTGCATCATTTCTAGACGCGGGGTCAAAAAGGGCGGTGATGTAGCCTTCGACGGCGCGGCCTAGGCGCATACAATACAAAAATATTGCAGGATATCTAGGCGCTGGGTCAGAGAGGACGGTGATGTAGTGACGACTGCGGGACCTAGGCGCATACAATATATAAATATTGCAGGATATCCTGACGCGGGGTTAGAGAGATTGCAACGATGTAGTGACGACGGCGCGAACTAAGCGCATAAAATATAAAAATATTGCAGGATATCTAGGTACGGGAACTAAGAGATAGCGACGACGACGCGACCTAGGTGCATACAATATAAAAAATATTGCAGGATATCTAGGCGCGAGGGCAGAGGGTCTGCAACGATGTAGCGACGACGGCGCGACCTAGGCACACACAATATATAAATATTGCAGGATATCTAGGCGCGGGGCAGAGAAAGCGGTGATGAAGCGACGACTGCGCGACTTAGGCGCATACAATATATAAATATTGCAGGATATCTAGGCGCGGGGGCAGAGAGGCTGCAACGATATAGCGACGACGGCGCGAACTAGGCGCATAAAATATAAAAATATTGCAGGATATCTAGGTACGGGGACTAAAAGGTAGCAACGACGACGGGACCTAAGCGCATACAATATAAAAAATATTGCATCATTTCTAGACGCGGGGTCAAAAAGGGCGGTGATGTAGCCTTCGACGGCGCGGCCTAGGCGCATACAATACAAAAATATTGCAGGATATCTAGGCGCTGGGTCAGAGAGGACGGTGATGTAGTGACGACTGCGGGACCTAGGCGCATACAATATATAAATATTGCAGGATATCCTGACGCGGGGTCAGAGAGATTGCAACGATGTAGCGACGACGGCGCGAACTAAGCGCATAAAATATAAAAATATTGCAGGATATCTAGGTACGGGCACTAAGAGATAGCGACGACGACGGGACCTAAGCGCATACAATATAAAAAATTTGCATCATTTCTAGACGCGGGGTCAGAGAGGGCGGTGATGTAGCGACGACGGCGCGACCTAGGCGCAAACAATATATAAATATTGCAGGATATCTAGGCGCGGGGACTAAGATATATCGACGACGACGCGACCTAGGCGCATACAATATAAAAAATATTGCAGGATATGTAGACGCGGGGTCAGAGAGAGCGGTGATGTAGCGACGACATCGCAACCTAGGCGCATACAATATAAAAATATTGCAGGATATCTAGACGCGGGGTCAGAGAGAGCAGTGATGTAGCGATGACGGCGCGACCTTGGCGCATACAATATATAAATATTGCAGGATATTTAGCCGCGGGGTCAGAGAGAGCGGTGATGTAGCGACGACGGCGCGAACTAGGTGTATACAATACATAAATATTGCATGATATCTAGGCGCGGGGTCAGAGAGAGCAGTGATGTAGCAACGACGGCGCGACCTTGGCGCATACAATTAAAAATATTGCAGGATATCTAGACGTGTGGTCAGAGAGGCCGGTGATGTAGCGAGGACTGCGCGACCTAGAAGCATACAATATATTAATATTTCAAGATATCTAGCCGCAGGGACTGAAAGATATCGACGTCGACGCGACCTAGGCGCATACAATACAAAAATATTGCAGGATATTTAGACGCGGGGTCAGAGAGAGCGGTGATGTAGCGACGACTGCGCGACATAGGCGCATACAATATATAAATATTGCTGGATATCTAGGCGCGGGGGCAGAGAGACTGCAACGATATAGCGACGACGGCGCGAACTAGGTGTATACAATATATAAATATTGCATGATATCTAGGCGCGGGGTCAGAGAGAGCAGTGATGTAGCAACGACGGCGCGACCTTGGCGCATACAATTAAAAATATTGCAGGATATCTAGACGTGAGGTCAGAGAGGGCGGTGATGTAACGAGGACTGCGCGATTTAGAAGCATACAATATATTAATATTTCAGGATATCTAGCCGCAGGGACTGAAAGATATCGACGTCGACGCGACCTAGGCGCATACAATACAAAAATATTGCAGGATATCTAGACGTGCGGTCACAGAGGGCGGTGATGTAGCGACGACGGCGCGGCCTAGGCGCATACAATATATAAATATTGCAGGATATCTAGGCGCGGGGACTGAGAGAAATCGTCGTCGACGCCACTTAGGCGCATACAATATATAAAATATTGCAGGATATCTAGGCGCGGGGTCAGAGAGAGCGTTGATGTAGCGACGACTGCGTGACCTAGGCGCATACAATATATAAATATTGCAGGATATCTAGGTACGGGGACTGAGAGATAGCGACGACGACGTGACCTAAGCGCATATAATATAAAAAATATTGCAGGATATCTAGGCGCGGGGGCAGAGAATCTGCAACGATGTAGGGACGACGGCGCGACCTAGGTACACACAATATATAAATATTGCAGGATATCTAGGTGCGGTGGCAGAGAGAGCGGTGATGTAGTGACGACAACGCGAACTAGAAGCATACAATATATTAATATTTCAGGATATCTAGCCGCAGGGACTGAAAGATATCGACGTCGACGCGACCTAGGCGCATACAATACAAAAATATTGCAGGATATTTAGACGCGGGGTCAGAGAGAGCGGTGATGTAGCGACGACTGCGCGACATAGGCGCATACAATATATAAATATTGCTGGATATCTAGGCGCGGGGGCAGAGAGACTGCAACGATATAGCGACGACGGCGCGAACTAGACGCATAAAATATAAAAATATTGCAGGATATCTAGGTACGGGGTCAGAGAGAGCGGTGATGTAGCGACGACTGCGCGACCTAGGCGCACACAATATATAAATATTGCAGGATATCTAGGCGCGGGGGCAGAGAAAGCGGTGATGTATCGACGACTGCGTGACCTAGGCGCACACAATATATAAATATTGCAGGATATCTAGACGTGTGGTCAGAGAGGGTGGTGATGTAGCGACGACGGCGCGAACTAGGCGCATACAATTTAAAAATATTGCAGGATATCTAGGTACGGGGACTGAGAGATAGCGACGACGACGCGACCTAAGCGCATACAATATAAAAAATATTGAAGGAAATGTAGGCGTGGGGGCAGAGAGACTGCAACGATATAGCGACGACGGCGCGAACTAGGCTCATACAATATAAAAATATTGCAGGATATCTAGGTACGGGGACTAAAAGGTAGCAACGACGACGGGACCTAAGCGCATACAATATAAAAAATATTGCATCATTTCTAGACGCGGGGTCAAAAAGGGCGGTGATGTAGCCTTCGACGGCGCGGCCTAGGCGCATACAATACAAAAATATTGCAGGATATCTAGGCGCTGGGTCAGAGAGGACGGTGATGTAGTGACGACTGCGGGACCTAGGCGCATACAATATATAAATATTGCAGGATATCCTGACGCGGGGTTAGAGAGATTGCAACGATGTAGTGACGACGGCGCGAACTAAGCGCATAAAATATAAAAATATTGCAGGATATCTAGGTACGGGAACTAAGAGATAGCGACGACGACGCGACCTAGGTGCATACAATATAAAAAATATTGCAGGATATCTAGGCGCGAGGGCAGAGGGTCTGCAACGATGTAGCGACGACGGCGCGACCTAGGCACACACAATATATAAATATTGCAG
Source organism: Crataerina pallida (assembly GCA_949710015.1). Classification (NCBI taxonomy): domain Eukaryota; kingdom Metazoa; phylum Arthropoda; class Insecta; order Diptera; family Hippoboscidae; genus Crataerina; species Crataerina pallida. Next base: position 13,027,343 of record OX453292.1, on the reverse strand, counting down.
GATATCTAGGCGCGGGGCAGAGAAAGCGGTGATGAAGCGACGACTGCGCGACTTAGGCGCATACAATATATAAATATTGCAGGATATCTAGGCGCGGGGGCAGAGAGGCTGCAACGATATAGCGACGACGGCGCGAACTAGGCGCATAAAATATAAAAATATTGCAGGATATCTAGGTACGGGGACTAAAAGGTAGCAACGACGACGGGACCTAAGCGCATACAATATAAAAAATATTGCATCATTTCTAGACGCGGGGTCAAAAAGGGCGGTGATGTAGCCTTCGACGGCGCGGCCTAGGCGCATACAATACAAAAATATTGCAGGATATCTAGGCGCTGGGTCAGAGAGGACGGTGATGTAGTGACGACTGCGGGACCTAGGCGCATACAATATATAAATATTGCAGGATATCCTGACGCGGGGTCAGAGAGATTGCAACGATGTAGCGACGACGGCGCGAACTAAGCGCATAAAATATAAAAATATTGCAGGATATCTAGGTACGGGCACTAAGAGATAGCGACGACGACGGGACCTAAGCGCATACAATATAAAAAATTTGCATCATTTCTAGACGCGGGGTCAGAGAGGGCGGTGATGTAGCGACGACGGCGCGACCTAGGCGCAAACAATATATAAATATTGCAGGATATCTAGGCGCGGGGACTAAGATATATCGACGACGACGCGACCTAGGCGCATACAATATAAAAAATATTGCAGGATATGTAGACGCGGGGTCAGAGAGAGCGGTGATGTAGCGACGACATCGCAACCTAGGCGCATACAATATAAAAATATTGCAGGATATCTAGACGCGGGGTCAGAGAGAGCAGTGATGTAGCGATGACGGCGCGACCTTGGCGCATACAATATATAAATATTGCAGGATATCTAGACGCGGGGACTGAGAGATAGCGACGGGGACGCGGCCTAGGTGTATACAATATAAAAAAATTTTGTATGATATCTAGGCGCGGGGTCAGAGAGAGCAGTGATGTAGCGACGACTGCGCGACCTAGGCGCACACAATATATAAATATTGCAGGATATCTAGGCGCGAGGGCAGAGAAAGCGGTGATGTAGCGACGACTGCGTGACCTAGGCGCACACAGTATATAAATATTGCAGGATATCTAGACGTGCGGTCAGAGAGGGCGGTGATGTAGCGACGACGGCGCGAACTAGGCGCATACAATTTAAAAATATTGCAGGATATCTAGGTACGGGGAATGAGAGATAACGACGACGACGCGACCTAAGCGCATACAATATAAAAAATATTGCAGGATATCTAGGCGCGGGGGCAGAGAGTCTGCAACGAGGTAGGGACGACGGCGCGACCTAGGCGCACACAATATATAAATATTGTAGGATATCTAGCCGTGGTGGCAGAGAGAGCGGTGATTTATCGACGACGGCGCGAACTAGGCGCATAAAATATAAAAATATTGCAGGATATCTAGGTACGGGGTCAGAGAGAGCGGTGATGTAGCGACGACTGCGCGACATAGGCGCATACAATATATAAATATTGCTGGATATCTAGGCGCGGGGGCAGAGAGACTGCAACGATATAGCGACGACGGCGCGAACTAGGCGCATAAAATATAAAAATATTGCAGGATATCTAGGTACGGGGTCAGAGAGAGCGGTGATGTAGCGACGACTGCGCAACCTAAGCGCACACAATATATAAATATTGCAGGATATCTAGGCGCGGGGGCAGAGAAAGCGGTGATGTAGCGACGACTGCGTGACCTAGGCGCACACAATATATAAATATTGCAGGATATCTAGACGTGTGGTCAGAGAGGGCGGTGATGTAGCGACGACGGCGCGAACTAGGCGCATACAATTTAAAAATATTGCAGGATATCTAGGCGGGGGGACTGAAAGAAATCGTCGTCGACGCCACTTAGGCGCATACAATATATAAAATATTTCAGGATATCTAGGCGCGGGGTCAGAGAGAGCGTTGATGTAGCGACGATTGCGTGACCTAGGCGCATACAATATATAAATATTGCAGGATATCTAGGCGCAGGGTCAGAGAGAGCGTTGATGTAGAGACGACGGCGCGAACTAGGCGCATACAATATATAAATATTGCAGGATATCTAGGCGCGGGGCAGAGAAAGCGGTGATGAAACGACGACTGCGCGACCTAGGCGCATACAATATATAAATATTGCAGGATATCTAGGCGCAGGGTCAGAGAGAGCGGTGATGTAGAGACGACGGCGCGAACTAGGCGCATACAATTTAAAAATATTGCAGGATATCTAGGCGGGGGGACTGAGAGAAATCGTCGTCGACGCCACTTAGGCGCATACAATATATAAAATATTGCAGGATATCTAGGCGCGGGGTCAGAGAGAGCGTTGATGTAGCGACGACTGCGTGACCTAGGCGCATACAATATATAAATATTGCAGGATATCTAGGCGCGGGGGCAGAGAGACTGCAACGATATAGCGACGACGGCGCGAACTAGGCGCATACAATATAAAAATATTGCAGGATATCTAGGTACGGGGACTAAGAGATAGCGACGACGACGGGACCTAAGCGCATACAATATAAAAAATATTGCATGATTTCTAGACGCGGGGTCTGAGAGGGCGGTGATGTAGCGACGACGGCGCGACCTAGGCGCACACAATATATAAATATTGCAGGATATCTAGGCGCGGGGGCAGAGAGACTGCAACGATATAGCGACGACGGCGCGAACTAGGCGCATACAATATAAAAATATTGCAGGATATCTAGATACGGGGACTAAGAGATAGCGACAACGACGGGACCTAAGCGCATACAATATAAAAAATATTGCATGATTTCTTGACGCGGGGTCTGAGAGGGCGGTGATGTAGCGACGACTGCGTGACCTAGGCGCACACAGTATATAAATATTGCAGGATATCTAGACGTGCGGTCAGAGAGGGCGGTGATGTAGCGACGACGGCGCGAACTAGGCGCATACAATTTAAAAATATTGCAGGATATCTAGGTACGGGGACTGAGAGATAACGACGACGACGCGACCTAAGCGCATACAATATAAAAAATATTGCAGGATATCTAGGCGCGGGGGCAGAGAGTCTGCAACGAGGTAGGGACGACGGCGCGACCTAGGCGCACACAATATATAAATATTGTAGGATATCTAGCCGTGGTGGCAGAGAGAGCGGTGATTTATCGACGACGGCGCGAACTAGGCGCATAAAATATAAAAATATTGCAGGATATCTAGGTACGGGGTCAGAGAGAGCGGTGATGTAGCGACGACTGCGCGACATAGGCGCATACAATATATAAATATTGCTGGATATCTAGGCGCGGGGGCAGAGAGACTGCAACGATATAGCGACGACGGCGCGAACTAGGCGCATAAAATATAAAAATATTGCAGGATATCTAGGTACGGGGTCAGAGAGAGCGGTGATGTAGCGACGACTGCGCAACCTAAGCGCACACAATATATAAATATTGCAGGATATCTAGGCGCGGGGGCAGAGAAAGCGGCGATGTAGCGACGACTGCGTGACCTAGGCGCACACAATATATAAATATTGCAGGATATCTAGACGTGTGGTCAGAGAGGGCGGTGATGTAGCGACGACGGCGCGAACTAGGCGTATACAATTTAAAAATATTGCAGGATATCTAGGTACGGGGACTAAGAGATAGCGACGACGACGGGACCTAAGCGCATACAATATAAAAAATATTGCATGATTTCTAGACGCGGGGTCTGAGAGGGCGGTGATGTAGCGACGACGGCGCGACCTAGGCGCACACAATATATAAATATTGCAGGATATCTAGGCGCGGGGGCAGAGAGACTGCAACGATATAGCGACGACGGCGCGAACTAGGCGCATACAATATAAAAATATTGCAGGATATCTAGATACGGGGACTAAGAGATAGCGACAACGACGGGACCTAAGCGCATACAATATAAAAAATATTGCATGATTTCTAGACGCGGGGTCTGAGAGGGCGGTGATGTAGCGACGACTGCGTGACCTAGGCGCACACAGTATATAAATATTGCAGGATATCTAGACGTGCGGTCAGAGAGGGCGGTGATGTAGCGACGACGGCGCGAACTAGGCGCATACAATTTAAAAATATTGCAGGATATCTAGGTACGGGGACTGAGAGATAACGACGACGACGCGACCTAAGCGCATACAATATAAAAAATATTGCAGGATATCTAGGCGCGGGGGCAGAGAGTCTGCAACGAGGTAGGGACGACGGCGCGACCTAGGCGCACACAATATATAAATATTGTAGGATATCTAGCCGTGGTGGCAGAGAGAGCGGTGATTTATCGACGACGGCGCGAACTAGGCGCATAAAATATAAAAATATTGCAGGATATCTAGGTACGGGGTCAGAGAGAGCGGTGATGTAGCGACGACTGCGCGACATAGGCGCATACAATATATAAATATTGCTGGATATCTAGGCGCGGGGGCAGAGAGACTGCAACGATATAGCGACGACGGCGCGAACTAGGCGCATAAAATATAAAAATATTGCAGGATATCTAGGTACGGGGTCAGAGAGAGCGGTGATGTAGCGACGACTGCGCAACCTAAGCGCACACAATATATAAATATTGCAGGATATCTAGGCGCGGGGTCAGAGAGAGCGGTGGTGTAGCGACGACTGCGTGACCTAGGCGCATACAATATATAAATATTGCAGGATATCTAGGCGCAGGGTCAGAGAGAGCGGTGATGTAGAGACGACGGCGCGAACTAGGCGCATACAATATAAAAATATTGTAGGATATCTAGGTACGGGGACTGAGAGATAGCGACGTCGACGTGACCTAAGCGCATACAATATAAAAAATATTGCAGGATATCTAGGCGCGGGGGCAGAGAGTCTGCAACGATGTAGAGACGACTGCGCGACCTAGGCGCATACAATACAAAAACATTACAGGATATCTAGACGTGTGTTCAGAGAGGGCGGTGATGTAGCGACGACACAAAATATATAAATATTTCAGGATATCTAGCCGCGGTGGCAGAGAGAGCGGTGATGTAGCGACGACGGCGCGAACTAGGCGCATAAAATATAAAAATATTGCAGGATATCTAGACGTGTGGTCACAGAGGGCGGTGATGTAGCGACGACTGCGCGACATAGGCGCATACAATATATAAATATTGCTGGATATCTAGGCGCGGGGGCAGAGAGACTGCAACGATATAGCGACGACGGCGCGAACTAGGCGCATAAAATATAAAAATATTGCAGGATATCTAGGCGCGGGGGCAGAGAGTCTGCAACAAGGTAGGGACGACGGCGCGACTTAGGCGCACACAATATATAAATATTGTAGGATATCTAGCCGCGGTGGCAGAGAGAGCGGTGATGTAGCGACGACGGCGCGAACTAGGCGCATACAATACAAAAATATTGCAGGATATCTAGACGTGTGGTCACAGAGGGCGGTGATGTAGCGACGACTGCGCGACATAGGCGCATACAATATATAAATATTGCTGGATATCTAGGCGCGGGGGCAGAGAGACTGCAATGATATAGCGACGACGGCGCGAACTAGGCGCATAAAATATAAAAATATTGCAGGATATCTAGGCGCGGGGGCAGAGAGTCTGCAACGAGGTAGGGACGACGGCGCGACATAGGCGCACACAATATATAAATATTGTAGGATATCTAGCCGCGGTGGCAGAGAGAGCGGTGATGTAGCGACGACGGCGCGAACTAGGCGCATAAAATATAAAAATATTGCAGGATATCTAGGTACGGGGTCAGAGAGAGCGGTGATGTAACGACGACTGCGCGACATAGGCGCATACAATATATAAATATTGCTGGATATCTAGGCGCGGGGGCAGAGAGACTGCAACGATATAGCGACGACGGCGCGAACTAGGCGCATAAAATATAAAAATATTGCAAGATATCTAGGTACGGGGTCAGAGAGAGCGGTGATGTAGCGACGACTGCGTGACCTAGGCGCATACAATATATAAATATTGCAGGATATCTAGACGTGTGGTCAGAGAGGGCGGTGATGTAGCGACGACGGCGCGAACTAGGCGTATACAATTTAAAAATATTGCAGGATATCTAGGTACGGGGACTGAGAGATAGCGACGACGACGCGACCTAAGCGCATACAATATAAAAAATATTGCAGGATATCTAGGCGCGGGGGCAGAGAGTCTGCAACGATGTAGAGACGACGGTGCGACCTAGGCGCATAAAATATAAAAATATTGCAGGATATCTAGGCGCGGGGGCAGAGAGTCTGCAACGAGGTAGGGACGACGGCGCGACATAGGCGCACACAATATATAAATATTGTAGGATATCTAGCCGCGGTGGCAGAGAGAGCGGTGATGTAGCGACGACGGCGCGAACTAGGCGCATAAAATATAAAAATATTGCAGGATATCTAGGTACGGGGTCAGAGAGAGCGGTGATGTAACGACGACTGCGCGACATAGGCGCATACAATATATAAATATTGCTGGATATCTAGGCGCGGGGGCAGAGAGACTGCAACGATATAGCGACGACGGCGCGAACTAGGCGCATAAAATATAAAAATATTGCAAGATATCTAGGTACGGGGTCAGAGAGAGCGGTGATGTAGCGACGACTGCGTGACCTAGGCGCATACAATATATAAATATTGCAGGATATCTAGACGTGTGGTCAGAGAGGGCGGTGATGTAGCGACGACGGCGCGAACTAGGCGTATACAATTTAAAAATATTGCAGGATATCTAGGTACGGGGACTGAGAGATAGCGACGACGACGCGACCTAAGCGCATACAATATAAAAAATATTGCAGGATATCTAGGCGCGGGGGCAGAGAGTCTGCAACGATGTAGAGACGACGGTGCGACCTAGGCGCATACAATACAAAAATATTGCAAGATATCTAGACGTGGGGTCAGAGAGGGCGGTGATGTAGCGACGACGGCGCGAACTAGGCGCATAAAATATAAAAATATTGCAGGATATCTAGACGTGTGGTCACAGAGGGCGGTGATGTAGCGACGACTGCGCGACATAGGCGCATACAATATATAAATATTGCTGGATATCTAGGCGCGGGGGCAGAGAGACTGCAACGATATAGCGACGACGGCGCGAACTAGGCGCATAAAATATAAAAATATTGCAGGATATCTAGGCGCGGGGGCAGAGAGTCTGCAACAAGGTAGGGACGACGGCGCGACTTAGGCGCACACAATATATAAATATTGTAGGATATCTAGCCGCGGTGGCAGAGAGAGCGGTGATGTAGCGACGACGGCGCGAACTAGGCGCATACAATACAAAAATATTGCAGGATATCTAGACGTGTGGTCACAGAGGGCGGTGATGTAGCGACGACTGCGCGACATAGGCGCATACAATATATAAATATTGCTGGATATCTAGGCGCGGGGGCAGAGAGACTGCAATGATATAGCGACGACGGCGCGAACTAGGCGCATAAAATATAAAAATATTGCAGGATATCTAGGCGCGGGGGCAGAGAGTCTGCAACGAGGTAGGGACGACGGCGCGACATAGGCGCACACAATATATAAATATTGTAGGATATCTAGCCGCGGTGGCAGAGAGAGCGGTGATGTAGCGACGACGGCGCGAACTAGGCGCATAAAATATAAAAATATTGCAGGATATCTAGGTACGGGGTCAGAGAGAGCGGTGATGTAACGACGACTGCGCGACATAGGCGCATACAATATATAAATATTGCTGGATATCTAGGCGCGGGGGCAGAGAGACTGCAACGATATAGCGACGACGGCGCGAACTAGGCGCATAAAATATAAAAATATTGCAAGATATCTAGGTACGGGGTCAGAGAGAGCGGTGATGTAGCGACGACTGCGTGACCTAGGCGCATACAATATATAAATATTGCAGGATATCTAGACGTGTGGTCAGAGAGGGCGGTGATGTAGCGACGACGGCGCGAACTAGGCGTATACAATTTAAAAATATTGCAGGATATCTAGGTACGGGGACTGAGAGATAGCGACGACGACGCGACCTAAGCGCATACAATATAAAAAATATTGCAGGATATCTAGGCGCGGGGGCAGAGAGTCTGCAACGATGTAGAGACGACGGTGCGACCTAGGCGCATACAATACAAAAATATTGCAAGATATCTAGACGTGGGGTCAGAGAGAGCGGTGATGTAGCGACGACGGCGCGAACTAGGCACATACAATATAAAAATATTGCAGGATATCTAGGTGCGGGGACTGAGAGAAATCGTCGTCGCCGCCACTTAGGCGCATAAAATATATAAAATATTTCAGGATATCTAGGCGCGGGGTCAAAAATAGCGGTGATGTAGTGACGACTGCGTGACCTAGGCGCATACTGCTGGATATTGCTGGATATCTAGGCGCGGGGGCAGAGAGACTGCAACGATATAGCGACGACGGCGCGAACTAGGCGCATAAAATATAAAAATATTGCAGGATATCTAGGCGCGGGGGCAGAGAGTCTGCAACGAGGTAGGGACGACGGCGCGACTTAGGCGCACACAATATATAAATATTGTAGGATATCTAGCCGCGGCGGCAGAGAGAGCGGTGATGTAGGGACGACGGCGCGAACTAGGCGCATACAATACAAATATATTGCAGGATACAATACAAAAATATTGCAAGATATCTAGACGTGGGGTCAGAGAGAGCGGTGATGTAGCGACGACGGCGCGAACTAGGCACATACAATATAAAAATATTGCAGGATATCTAGGTACGGGGATTGAGAGAAATCGTCGTCGACGCCACTTAGGCGCATAAAATATATAAAATATTTCAGGATATCTAGGCACGGGGTCAGAGAGAGCGGTGATGTAGCGACGACTGCGCGACCTAGGCGCACACAATATATAAATATTGCAGGATATCTAGGCGCGGGGGCAGAGAAAGCGGTGATGTAGCGACGACTGCGTGACCTAGGCGCACACAATATATAAATATTGCAGGATATCTAGACGTGTGGTCAGAGAGGGCGGTGATGTAACGACGATGGCGCGAACTAGGCGCATACAATTTAAAAATATTGCAGGACATCTAGGTACGGGGACTGAGAGATAGCGACGACGACGCGACCTAAGCGCATACAATATAAAAAATATTGCAGGATATCTAGGCGCGGGGGCAGAGAGTCTGCAACGATGTAGAGACGACGGCGCGACCTAGGCGCATACAATACAAAAATATTGCAAGATATCTAGACGTGGGGTCAGAGAGGGCGGTGATGTAGCGACGACGGCGCGAACTAGGCGCATACAATACAAAAATATTGCAGGATATCTAGGTACGGGGACTGAGAGAAATCGTCGTCGACGCCACTTAGGCGCATACAATATATAAAATATTGCAGGATATCTAGGCGCGGGGTCAGAGAGAGCGGTGATGTAGCGACGACTGCGTGACCTAGGCGCATACAATATATAAATATTGCAGGATATCTAGGCGCGGTGATTGAGAGAAATCGTCGTCGACGCCACTTAGGCGCATAAAATATATAAAATATTTCAGGATATCTAGGCACGGGGTCAGAGAGAGCGGTGATGTAGCGACGACTGCGTGACCTAGGCGCACACAATATATAAATATTGCAGGATATCTAGGTACGGGGACTGAGAGGTAGCGACGACGACGCGACCTAAGCGCATACAATATAAAAAATATTGCAGGATATCTAGGCGCGGGGGCAGAGAGTCTGCAACGATGTAGAGACGACGGCGCGACTTAGGCGCATACAATACAAAAACATTACAGGATACCTAGACGTGTGGTCAGAGAGGGCGGTGATGTAGCGACGACTGCGCGACCTAGGCGCATACAATATATAAATATTGCAGGATATCTAGGCGCGGGGACTGAGAGAAATTGTCGTCGACGCCACTTAGGCGCATACAATATATAAAATATTGCAGGATATCTAGGCGCGGGGTCAGAGAGAGCGGTGGTGTAGCGACGACTGCGTGACCTAGGCGCATACAATATATAAATATTGCAGGATATCTAGGCGCAGGGTCAGAGAGAGCGGTGATGTAGAGACGACGGCGCGAACTAGGCGCATACAATATAAAAATATTGTAGGATATCTAGGTACGGGGACTGAGAGATAGCGACGTCGACGTGACCTAAGCGCATACAATATAAAAAATATTGCAGGATATCTAGGCGCGGGGGCAGAGAGTCTGCAACGATGTAGAGACGACTGCGCGACCTAGGCGCATACAATACAAAAACATTACAGGATATCTAGACGTGTGTTCAGAGAGGGCGGTGATGTAGCGACGACACAAAATATATAAATATTGCAGGATATCTAGCCGCGGTGGCAGAGAGAGCGGTGATGTAGCGACGACGGCGCGAACTAGGCGCATAAAATATAAAAATATTGCAGGATATCTAGACGTGTGGTCACATAGGGCGGTGATGTAGCGACGACTGCGCGACATAGGCGCATACAATATATAAATATTGCTGGATATCTAGGCGCGGGGGCAGAGAGACTGCAACGATATAGCGACGACGGCGCGAACTAGGCGCATAAAATATAAAAATATTGCAGGATATCTAGGCGCGGGGGCAGAGAGTCTGCAACAAGGTAGGGACGACGGCGCGACTTAGGCGCACACAATATATAAATATTGTAGGATATCTAGCCGCGGTGGCAGAGAGAGCGGTGATGTAGCGACGACGGCGCGAACTAGGCGCATACAATACAAAAATATTGCAGGATATCTAGACGTGTGGTCACAGAGGGCGGTGATGTAGCGACGACTGCGCGACATAGGCGCATACAATATATAAATATTGCTGGATATCTAGGCGCGGGGGCAGAGAGACTGCAATGATATAGCGACGACGGCGCGAACTAGGCGCATAAAATATAAAAATATTGCAGGATATCTAGGCGCGGGGGCAGAGAGTCTGCAACGAGGTAGGGACGACGGCGCGACATAGGCGCACACAATATATAAATATTGTAGGATATCTAGCCGCGGTGGCAGAGAGAGCGGTGATGTAGCGACGACGGCGCGAACTAGGCGCATAAAATATAAAAATATTGCAGGATATCTAGGTACGGGGTCAGAGAGAGCGGTGATGTAACGACGACTGCGCGACATAGGCGCATACAATATATAAATATTGCTGGATATCTAGGCGCGGGGGCAGAGAGACTGCAACGATATAGCGACGACGGCGCGAACTAGGCGCATAAAATATAAAAATATTGCAAGATATCTAGGTACGGGGTCAGAGAGAGCGGTGATGTAGCGACGACTGCGTGACCTAGGCGCATACAATATATAAATATTGCAGGATATCTAGACGTGTGGTCAGAGAGGGCGGTGATGTAGCGACGACGGCGCGAACTAGGCGTATACAATTTAAAAATATTGCAGGATATCTAGGTACGGGGACTGAGAGATAGCGACGACGACGCGACCTAAGCGCATACAATATAAAAAATATTGCAGGATATCTAGGCGCGGGGGCAGAGAGTCTGCAACGATGTAGAGACGACGGTGCGACCTAGGCGCATACAATACAAAAATATTGCAAGATATCTAGACGTGGGGTCAGAGAGAGCGGTGATGTAGCGACGACGGCGCGAACTAGGCACATACAATATAAAAATATTGCAGGATATCTAGGTGCGGGGACTGAGAGAAATCGTCGTCGCCGCCACTTAGGCGCATAAAATATATAAAATATTTCAGGATATCTAGGCGCGGGGTCAAAAAGAGCGGTGATGTAGTGACGACTGCGTGACCTAGGCGCATACTGCTGGATATTGCTGGATATCTAGGCGCGGGAGCAGAGAGACTGCAACGATATAGCGACGACGGCGCGAACTAGGCGCATAAAATATAAAAATATTGCAGGATATCTAGGCGCGGGGGCAGAGAGTCTGCAACGAGGTAGGGACGACGGCGCGACTTAGGCGCACACAATATATAAATATTGTAGGATATCTAGCCGCGGCGGCAGAGAGAGCGGTGATGTAGGGACGACGGCGCGAACTAGGCGCATACAATACAAAAATATTGCAGGATACAATACAAAAATATTGCAAGATATCTAGACGTGGGGTCAGAGAGAGCGGTGATGTAGCGACGACGGCGCGAACTAGGCACATACAATATAAAAATATTGCAGGATATCTAGGTACGGGGATTGAGAGAAATCGTCGTCGACGCCACTTAGGCGCATAAAATATATAAAATATTTCAGGATATCTAGGCACGGGGTCAGAGAGAGCGGTGATGTAGCGACGACTGCGCGACCTAGGCGCACACAATATATAAATATTGCAGGATATCTAGGCGCGGGGGCAGAGAAAGCGGTGATGTAGCGACGACTGCGTGACCTAGGCGCACACAATATATAAATATTGCAGGATATCTAGACGTGTGGTCAGAGAGGGCGGTGATGTAACGACGACGGCGCGAACTAGGCGCATACAATTTAAAAATATTGCAGGACATCTAGGTACGGGGACTGAGAGATAGCGACGACGACGCGACCTAAGCGCATACAATATAAAAAATATTGCAGGATATCTAGGCGCGGGGGCAGAGAGTCTGCAACGATGTAGAGACGACGGCGCGACCTAGGCGCATACAATACAAAAATATTGCAAGATATCTAGACGTGGGGTCAGAGAGGGCGGTGATGTAGCGACGACGGCGCGAACTAGGCGCATACAATACAAAAATATTGCAGGATATCTAGGTACGGGGACTGAGAGAAATCGTCGTCGACGCCACTTAGGCGCATACAATATATAAAATATTGCAGGATATCTAGGCGCGGGGTCAGAGAGAGCGGTGATGTAGCGACGATTGCGTGACCTAGGCGCATACAATATATAAATATTGCAGGATATCTAGGCGCGGTGATTGAGAGAAATCGTCGTCGACGCCACTTAGGCGCATAAAATATATAAAATATTTCAGGATATCTAGGCACGGGGTCAGAGAGAGCGGTGATGTAGCGACGACTGCGTGACCTAGGCGCACACAATATATAAATATTGCAGGATATCTAGGTACGGGGACTGAGAGGTAGCGACGACGACGCGACCTAAGCGCATACAATATAAAAAATATTGCAGGATATCTAGGCGCGGGGGCAGAGAGTCTGCAACGATGTAGAGACGACGGCGCGACCTAGGCGCATACAATACAAAAATATTGCAAGATATCTAGACGTGGGGGCAGAGAAAGCGGTGATGTAGCGACGACTGCGTGACCTAGGCGCACACAATATATAAATATTGCAGGATATCTAGGCGCGGGGGCAGAGAAAGCGGTGATGTAGCGACGACTGCGTGACCTAGGCGCACACAATATATAAATATTGCAGGATATCTAGACGTGTGGTCAGAGAGGGCGGTGATGTAGCGACGACTGCGTGACCTAGGCGCACATAATATATAAATATTGCAGGATATCTAGGTACAGGGACTGAGAGATAGCTACGTCGACGTGACCTAAGCGCATACAATATAAAAAATATTGCAGGATATCTAGGCGGGGGGGCAGAGAGTCTGCAACGATGTAGAGACGACTGCGCGACCTAGGCGCATACAATACAAAAACATTATAGGATATCTAGACGTGTGTTCAGAGAGGGCGGTGATGTAGCGACGACTGCGCGACCTAGGCGCATACAATATATAAATATTGCAGGATATCTAGGCGCGGGGACTGAGAGAAATCGTCGTCGACGCCACTTAGGCGCATACAATATATAAAATATTGCAGGATATCTAGGCGCGGGGTCTGAGAGAGCGGTGATGTAGTGACGACTGCGTGACCTAGGCGCATACAATATATAAATATTGCAGGATATCTAGGCGCAGGGTCAGAGAGAGCGGTGATGTAGAGACGACGGCGCGAACTAGGCACATACAATATAAAAATATTGCAGGATATCTAGGCGCGGTGTCAGAGAGAGCGGTGATGTAGCGACGACTGCGCGACCTAGGCGCATACAATATATAAATATTGCAGGATATCTAGGCGCGGGGACTGAGAGAAATCGTCGTCGACGCCACTTAGGCGCACACAATATATAAATATTGCAGGATATCTAGGCGCGGGGGCAGAGAAAGCGGTGATGTAGCGACGACTGCGTGACCTAGGCGCACACAATATATAAATATTGCAGGATATCTAGACGTGTGGTCAGAGAGGGCGGTGATGTAGCGACGACTGCGTGACCTAGGCGCACATAATATATAAATATTGCAGGATATCTAGGTACAGGGACTGAGAGATAGCTACGTCGACGTGACCTAAGCGCATACAATATAAAAAATATTGCAGGATATCTAGGCGCGGGGGCAGAGAGTCTGCAACGATGTAGAGACGACTGCGCGACCTAGGCGCATACAATACAAAAACATTATAGGATATCTAGACGTGTGTTCAGAGAGGGCGGTGATGTAGCGACGACTGCGCGACCTAGGCGCATACAATATATAAATATTGCAGGATATCTAGGCGCGGGGACTGAGAGAAATCGTCGTCGACGCCACTTAGGCGCATACAATATATAAAATATTGCAGGATATCTAGGCGCGGGGTCTGAGAGAGCGGTGATGTAGTGACGACTGCGTGACCTAGGCGCATACAATATATAAATATTGCAGGATATCTAGGCGCAGGGTCAGAGAGAGCGGTGATGTAGAGACGACGGCGCGAACTAGGCACATACAATATAAAAATATTGCAGGATATCTAGGCGCGGTGTCAGAGAGAGCGGTGATGTAGCGACGACGGCGCGACCTAGGCGCATACAATATATAAATATTGCAGGATATCTAGACGTGGGGTCAGAGAGGGCGGTGATGTAGCGACGACGGCGCGAACTAGGCGCATACAATACAAAAATATTGCAGGATATCTAGGTACGGGGACTGAGAGAAATCGTCGTCGACGCCACTTAGGCGCATAAAATATATAAAATATTTCAGGATATCTAGGCGCGGGGTCAGAGAGAGCGGTGATGTAGGGACGACTGCGTGACCTAGGCGCATACAATATATAAATATTGCAGGATATCTAGGCGCGGGGACTGAGAGAAATCGTCGTCGACGCCACTTAGGCGCATACAATATATAAAATATTGCAGGATATCTAGGCGCGGGGTCAGAGAGAGCGGTGATGTAGCGACGACTGCGTGACCTAGGCGCATACAATATATAAATATTGCAGGATATCTAGGCGCGGGGATTGAGAGAAATCGTCGTCGACGCCACTTAGGTGCATAAAATATATAATATATTTCAGGATATCTAGGCACGGGGTCAGAGAGAGCGGTGATGTAGCGACGACTGCGTGACCTAGGCGCACACAATATATAAATATTGCAGGATATCTAGGTACGGGGACTGAGAGGTAGCGACGACGACGCGACCTAAGCGCATACAATATAAAAAATATTGCAGGATATCTAGGCGCGGGGGCAGAGAGTCTGCAACGATGTAGAGACGACGGCGCGACCTAGGCGCATACAATACAAAAATATTGCAAGATATCTAGACGTGGGGTCAGAGAGGGCGGTGATGTAGCGACGACGGCGCGAACTAGGCGCATACAATACAAAAATATTGCAGGATATCTAGGTACGGGGACTGAGAGAAATCGTCGTCGACGCCACTTAGGCGCATAAAATATATAAAATATTTCAGGATATCTAGGTACGGGGTCAGAGAGAGCGGTGATGTAGCGACGACTGCGCGACCTAGGCGCACACAATATATAAATATTGCAGGATATCTATGCGCGGGGGCAGAGAAAGCGGTGATGTAGCGACGACTGCGTGACCTAGGCGCACACAATATATAAATATTGCAGGATATCTAGACGTGTGGTCAGAGAGGGCGGTGATGTAGCGACGACTGCGTGACCTAGGCGCACATAATATATAAATATTGCAGGATATCTAGGTACAGGGACTGAGAGATAGCTACGTCGACGTGACCTAAGCGCATACAATATAAAAAATATTGCAGGATATCTAGGCGCGGGGGCAGAGAGTCTGCAACGATGTAGAGACGACTGCGCGACCTAGGCGCATACAATACAAAAACATTATAGGATATCTAGACGTGTGTTCAGAGAGGGCGGTGATGTAGCGACGACTGCGCGACCTAGGCGCATACAATATATAAATATTGCAGGATATCTAGGCGCGGGGACTGAGAGAAATCGTCGTTGACGCCACTTAGGCGCATACAATATATAAAATATTGCAGGATATCTAGGCGCGGGGTCTGAGAGAGCGGTGATGTAGTGACGACTGCGTGACCTAGGCGCATACAATATACAAATATTGCAGGATATCTAGGCGCAGGGTCAGAGAGAGCGGTGATGTAGAGACGACGGCGCGAACTAGGCACATACAATATAAAAATATTGCAGGATATCTAGGCGCGGTGTCAGAGAGAGCGGTGATGTAGCGACGACGGCGCGACCTAGGCGCATACAATATATAAATATTGCAGGATATCTAGGCGCGGGGACTGAGAGAAATCGTCGTCGACGCCACTTAGGCGCATAAAATATATAAAATATTTCAGGATATCTAGGCACGGGGTCAGAGAGAGCGGTGATGTAGCGACGACTGCGTGACCTAGGCGCACACAATATATAAATATTGCAGGATATCTAGGTACGGGGACTGAGATATAGCGACGACGACGCGACCTAAGCGCATACAATATAAAAAATATTGCAGGATATCTAGGCGCAGGGGCAGAGAGTCTGCAACGATGTAGAGACGACGGCGCGACCTAGGCGCATACAATACAAAAACATTACAGGATATCTAGACGTGTGGTCAGAGAGGGCGGTGATGTAGCGACGACTGCGCGACCTAGGCGCATACAATATATAAATATTGCAGGATATCTAGACGTGTGGTCAGAGAGGGCGGTGATGTAGCGACGACTGCGCGACCTAGGCGCATACAATATATAAATATTGCAGGATATCTAGGCGCAGGGTCAGAGAGAGCGGTGATGTAGTGACGACTGCGTAACCTAGGCGCATACAATATATAAATATTGCAGGATATCTAGACGTGTGGTCAGAGAGGGCGGTGATGTAGCGACGACGGCGCGAACTAGGCACATACAATATAAAAATATTGCAGGATATCTAGGCGCGGTGGCAGAGAGAGCGGTGATGTAGCAACGACGGCGCGAACTAGGCGCATACAATATATAAATATTGCAGGATATCTAGACGTGTGGTCAGAGAGGGCGGTGATGTAGCGACGACGGCGCGAACTAGGCACATACAATATAAAAATATTGCAGGATATCTAGGCGCGGTGGCAGAGAGAGCGGTGTTGTAGCGACGACGGCGCGAACTAGGCGCATACAATACAAAAATATTGCAGGATATCTAGGTACGGGGACTGAGAGAAATCGTCGTCGACGCCACTTAGGCGCATAAAATATATAAAATATTTCAGGATATCTAGGCACGGGGTCAGAGAGAGCGGTGATGTAGTGACGACTGCGTGACCTAGGCGCATACAATATATAAATATTGCAGGATATCTAGGCGCAGGGTCAGAGAGAGCGGTGATGTAGTGACGACTGCGTGACCTAGGCGCGTACAATATATAAATATTGCAGGATATCTAGGCGCGGGGTCAGAGAGAGCGGTGATGTAGCGACGACTGCGTGACCTAGGCGCATACAATATATAAATATTGCAGGATATCTAGGCGCAGGGTCAGAGAGAGCGGTGATGTAGAGACGACGGCGCGAACTAGGCGCATACAATATAAAAATATTGCAGGATATCTAGGTACGGGGACTGAGAGATAGCTACGTCGACGTGACCTAAGCGCATACAATATAAAAAATATTGCAGGATATCTAGGCGCGGGGCAGAGAGTCTGCAACGATGTAGAGACGACTGCGCGACCTAGGCGCATACAATACAAAAACATTACAGGATATCTAGACGTGTGTTCAGAGAGGGCGGTGATGTAGCGACGACTGCGCGACCTAGGCGCATACAATATATAATTATTGCTGGATATCTAAGCGCGGTGTCAGAGAGAGCGGTGATGTAGTGACGACTGCGTGACCTAGGCGCATACAATATATAAATATTGCAGGATATCTAGGCGCGGGGACTGAGAGAAATCGTCGTCGAAGCCACTTAGGCGCATAAAATATATAAAATATTTCAGGATATCTAGGCGCGGGGTCAGAGAGAGCGGTGATGTAGTGACGACTGCGTGACCTAGGCGCATACAATATATAAATATTGCAGGATATCTAGGCGCGGGGACTGAGAGAAATCGTCGTCGAAGCCACTTAGGCGCATAAAATATATAAAATATTTCAGGATATCTAGGCGCGGGGTCAGAGAGAGCGGTGATGTAGTGACGACTGCGTGACCTAGGCGCATACAATATATAAATATTGCAGGATATCTAGGCGCGGGGACTGAGAGAAATCGTCGTCGAAGCCACTTAGGCGCATACAATTTATAAAATATTGCAGGATATCTGGGCGCGGGGTCAGAGAGAGCGGTGATGTAGCGACGACTGCGTGACCTAGGCGCATACAATACAAAAATATTGCAAGATATCTAGACGTGGGGTCAGAGAGGGCGGTGATGTATCGACGACGGCGCGAACTAGGCACATACAATATAAAAATATTGCAGGATATCTAGGTACGGGGACTGAGAGAAATCGTCGTCGACGCCACTTAGGCGCATAAAATATATAAAATATTTCAGGATATCTAGGCGCGGGGTCAGAGAGAGCGATGATAGTGACGACTGCGTGACCTAGGCGCATACAATATATAAATATTGCAGGATATCTAGGCGCAGAGTCAGAGAGAGCGGTGATGTAGTGACGACTGCGTGACCTAGGCGCATACAATATATAAATATTGCAGGATATCTAGACGTGTGGTCAGAGAGGGCGGTGATGAAGCGACGACGGCGCGAACTAGGCACATACAATATAAAAATATTGCAGGATATCTAGGCGCGGTGGCAGAGAGAGCGGTGATCTAGCGACGACAGCGCGAACTAGGCGCATAAAATACAAAAATATTGCAGTATATCTAGACGTGTGGTCAGAGAGGGCGGTGATGTAGCGACGACTGCGCGACCTAGGCACATACAATATATAAATATTGCAGGATATCTAGGCGCGGGGGCAGAGAGTCTGCAACGATGTAGCGACGACGGCGCGACCTAGGCGCACACAATATATAAATATTGCAGGATATCTAGACGTGTGGTCAGAGAGGGCGGTGATGTAGCGACGACGGCGCGAACTAGGCACATACAATATAAAAATATTGCAGGATATCTAGGCGCGGAGGCAGAGAGAGCGGTGTTGTAGCGACGACGGCGCGAACTAGGCGCATACAATACAAAAATATTGCAGGATATCTAGGCGTGTGGTCAGAGAGGGCGTTGATGTAGCGACGACTGCGCGACCTAGGCGCATACAATATATAAATATTGCTGGATATCTAGGCGCGGGGACTGAGAGAAATCGTCGTCGACGCCACTTAGGCGCATAAAATATATAAAATATTTCAGGATATCTAGGCGCGGGGTCAGAGAGAGCGGTGATGTAGTGACGACTGCGTGACCTAGGCGCATACAATATATAAATATTGCAGGATATCTAGGCGCGGGGACTGAGAGAAATCGTCGTCGACGCCACTTAGGCGCATACAATATATAAAATATTGCAGGATATCTAGGCGCGGGGTCTGAGAGAGCGGTGATGTAGTGACGACTGCGTGACCTAGGCGCATACAATATATAAATATTGCAGGATATCTAGGCGCAGGGTCAGAGAGAGCGGTGATGTAGAGACGACGGCGCGAACTAGGCACATACAATATAAAAATATTGCAGGATATCTAGGCGCGGGGGCAGAGAGTCTGCAACGATGTAGAGACGACTGCGCGACCTAGGCGCATACAATACAAAAACATTACAGGATATCAAGACGTGTGTTCAGAGAGGGCGGTGATGTAGCGACGACTGCGCGACCTAGGCGCATACAATATATAAATATTGCTGGATATCTAGGCGCGGGGACTGAGAGAAATCGTCGTCGACGCCACTTAGGCGCATAAAATATATAAAATATTTCAGGATATCTAGGCGCGGGGTCAGAGAGAGCGGTGATGTAGTGACGACTGCGTGACCTAGGCGCATACAATATATAAATATTGCAGGATATCTAGGCGCGGGGACTGAGAGAAATCGTCGTCGACGCCACTTAGGCGCATACAATATATAAAATATTGCAGGATATCTAGGCGCGGGGTCTGAGAGAGCGGTGATGTAGTGACGACTGCGTGACCTAGGCGCATACAATATATAAATATTGCAGGATATCTAGGCGCGGGGACTGAGAGAAATCGTCGTCGACGCCACTTAGGCGCATACAATATATAAAATATTGCAGGATATCTAGGCGCGGGGTCTGAGAGAGCGGTGATGTAGTGACGACTGCGTGACCTAGGCGCATACAATATATAAATATTGCAGTATATTTCGGCGCAGGGTCAGAGAGAGCGGTGATGTAGAGACGACGGCGCGAACTAGGCACATACAATATAAAAATATTGCAGGATATCTAGGCGCGGGGGCAGAGAGTCTGCAACGATGTAGAGACGACTGCGCGACCTAGGCGCATACAATACAAAAATATTGCAGGATATCTAGGCGTGTGGTCAGAGAGGGCGGTGATGTAGCGACGACTGCGCGACCTAGGCGCGTACAATATATAAATATTGCTGGATATTTAGGCGCGGGGACTGAGAGAAATCGTCGTCGACGCCACTTAGGCGCATAAAATATATAAAATATTTCAGGATATCTAGGCGCGGGGTCAGAGAGAGCGGTGATGTAGTGACGACTGCGTGACCTAGGCGCATACAATATATAAATATTGCAGGATATCTAGGCGCGGGGACTGAGAGAAATCGTCGTCGACGCCACTTAGGCACATACAATATATAAAATATTGCAGGATATCTAGGCGCAGGGTCAGAGAGAGCGGTGATGTAGCGACGACTGCGTGACCTAGGCGCATACAA
This sequence comes from Crataerina pallida, assembly GCA_949710015.1. Lineage (NCBI taxonomy): Eukaryota > Metazoa > Arthropoda > Insecta > Diptera > Hippoboscidae > Crataerina > Crataerina pallida. The sequence continues at coordinate 13,006,146 of OX453292.1, read as the reverse complement.
TATATAAATATTGCAGGATATCTAGGCGCAGGGTCAGAGAGAGCGGTGATGTAGAGACGAAGGCGCGAACTAGGCACATACAATATAAAAATATTGCAGGATATCTAGGCGCGGTGTCAGAGAGAGCGGTGATGTAGCGACGACGGCGCGACCTAGGCGCATACAATATATAAATATTGCAGGATATCTAGGCGCGGGGACTGAGAGAAATCGTCGTCGACGCCACTTAGGTGCATAAAATATATAAAATATTTCAGGATATCTAGGCACGGGGTCAGAGAGAGCGGTGATGTAGCGACGACTGCGTGACCTAGGCGCACACAATATATAAATATTGCAGGATATCTAGGTACGGGGACTGAGAGGTAGCGACGACGACGCGACCTAAGCGCATACAATATAAAAAATATTGCAGGATATCTAGGCGCAGGGGCAGAGAGTCTGCAACGATGTAGAGACGACGGCGCGACCTAGGCGCATACAATACAAAAATATTGCAAGATATCTAGACGTGGGGTCAGAGAGGGCGGTGATGTAGCGACGACGGCGCGAACTAGGCGCATACAATACAAAAATATTGCAGGATATCTAGGTACGGGGACTGAGAGAAATCGTCGTCGACGCCACTTAGGCGCATAAAATATATAAAATATTTCAGGATATCTAGGTACGGGGTCAGAGAGAGCGGTGATGTAGCGACGACTGCGCGACCTAGGCGCACACAATATATAAATATTGCAGGATATCTAGGCGCGGGGGCAGAGAAAGCGGTGATGTAGCGACGACTGCGTGACCTAGGCGCACACAATATATAAATATTGCAGGATATCTAGACGTGTGGTCAGAGAGGGCGGTGATGTAGCGACGACTGCGTGACCTAGGCGCACACAATATATAAATATTGCAGGATATCTAGGTACGGGGACTGAGAGATAGCTACGTCGACGTGACCTAAGCGCATACAATATAAAAAATATTGCAGGATATCTAGGCGCGGGGGCAGAGAGTCTGCAACGATGTAGACGGGGACTGAGAGATAGCTACGTCGACGTGACCTAGGCGCATACAATACAAAAACATTACAGGATATCTAGACGTGTGTTCAGAGAGGGCGGTGATGTAGCGACGACTGCGCGACCTAGGCGCATACAATATATAAATATTGCTGGATATCTAGGCGCGGGGACTGAAAGAAATCGTCGTCGACGCCACTTAGGCGCATAAAATATATAAAATATTTCAGGATATCTAGGCGCGGGGTCAGAGAGAGCGGTGATGTAGTGACGACTGCGTGACCTAGGCGCATACAATATATAAATATTGCAGGATATCTAGGCGCGGGGACTGAGAGAAATCGTCGTCGACGCCACTTAGGCGCATACAATATATAAAATATTGCAGGATATCTAGGCGCGGGGTCAGAGAGAGCGATGATGTAGCGACGACTGCGTGACCTAGGCGCATACAATATATAAATATTGCAGGATATCTAGGCGCAGGGTCAGAGAGAGCGGTGATGTAGAGACGACGGCGCGAACTAGGCACATACAATATAAAAATATTGCAGGATATCTAGGCGCGGTGTCAGAGAGAGCGGTGATGTAGCGACGACGGCGCGACCTAGGCGCATACAATATATAAATATTGCAGGATATCTAGGCGCGGGGACTGAGAGAAATCGTCGTCGACGCCACTTAGGCGCATAAAATATATAAAATATTTCAGGATATCTAGGCACGGGGTCAAAGAGAGCGGTGATGTAGCGACGACTGCGTGACCTAGGCGCACACAATATATAAATATTGCAGGATATCTAGGTACGGGGACTGAGAGATAGCGACGACGACGCGACCTAAGCGCATACAATATAAAAAATATTGCAGGATATCTAGGCGCGGGGGCAGAGAGTCTGCAACGATGTAGAGACGACGGCGCGACCTAGGCGCATACAATACAAAAACATTACAGGATATCTAGACGTGTGGTCAGAGAGGGCGGTGATGTAGCGACGACTGCGCGACCTAGGCGCATACAATATATAAATATTGCAGGATATCTAGACGTGTGGTCAGAGAGGGGGTGATGTAGCGACGACTGCGCGACCTAGGCGCATACAATATATAAATATTGCAGGATATCTAGGCGCAGGGTCAGAGAGAGCGGTGATGTAGTGACGACTGCGTGACCTAGGCGCATACAATATATAAATATTGCAGGATATCTAGACGTGTGGTCAGAGAGGGCGGTGATGTAGCGACGACGGCGCGAACTAGGCACATACAATATAAAAATATTGCAGGATATCTAGGCGCGGTGGCAGAGAGAGCGGTGATGTAGCGACGACGGCGCGAACTAGGCGCATACAATATATAAATATTGCAGGATATCTAGACGTGTGGTCAGAGAGGGCGGTGATGTAGCGACGACGGCGCGAACTAGGCACATACAATATAAAAATATTGCAGGATATCTAGGCGCGGTGGCAGAGAGACCGGTGATGTAGCGACGACGGCGCGAACTAGGCGCATACAATATATAAATATTGCAGGATATCTAGACGTGTGGTCAGAGAGGGCGGTGATGTAGCGACGACGGCGCGAACTAGGCGCATACAATTCAAAAATATTGCAGGATATCTAGGTACGGGGACTGAGAGAAATCGTCGTCGACGCCATTTAGGCGCATAAAATATATAAAATATTTCAGGATATCTAGGCACAGGGTCAGAGAGAGCGGTGATGTAGTGACGACTGCGTGACCTAGGCGCATACAATATATAAATATTGCAGGATATCTAGGCGCACGGTCAGAGAGAGCGGTGATGTAGTGACGACTGCGTGACCTAGGCGCATACAATATATAAATATTGCAGGATATCTAGGCGCGGGGTCAGAGAGAGCGGTGACGTAGCGACGACTGCGTGACCTAGGCGCATACAATATATAAATATTGCAGGATATCTAGGCGCAGGGTCAGAGAGAGCGGTGATGTAGAGACGACGGCGCGAACTAGGCGCATACAATATAAAAATATTGCAGGATATCTAGGTACAGGGACTGAGAGATAGCTACGTCGACGTGACCTAAGCGCATACAATATAAAAAATATTGCAGGATATCTAGGCGCGGGGTCAGAGAGAGCGGTGATGTAGTGACGACTGCGTGACCTAGGCGCATACAATATATAAATATTGCAGGATATCTAGGCGCAGGGACTGAGAGAAATCGTCGTCGAAGCCACTTAGGCGCATACAATTTATAAAATATTGCAGGATATCTAGGCGCGGGGTCAGAGAGAGCAGTGATGTAGCGACGACTGCGTGACCTAGGCGCATACAATACAAAAATATTGCAAGATATCTAGACGTGGGGTCAGAGAGGGCGGTGATGTATCGACGACGGCGCGAACTAGGCACATACAATATAAAAATATTGCAGGATATCTAGGTACGGGGACTGAGAGAAATCGTCGTCGACGCCACTTAGGCGCATAAAATATATAAAATATTTCAGGATATCTAGGCGCGGGGTCAGAGAGAGCGGTGATAGTGACGACTGCGTGACCTAGGCGCATACAATATATAAATATTGCAGGATATCTAGACGCGGGGACTGAGAGAAATCGTCGTCGACGCCACTTAGGCGCACACAATATATAAAATATTGCAGGATATCTAGGCGCGGGGTCTGAGAGAGCGGTGATGTAGTGACGACTGCGTGACCTAGGCGCATACAATATATAAATATTGCAGGATATCTAGACGTGTGGTCAGAGAGGGCGGTGATGAAGCGACGACGGCGCGAACTAGGCACATACAATATAAAAATATTGCAGGATATCTAGGCGCGGTGGCAGAGAGAGCGGTGATCTAGCGACGACGGCGCGAACTAGGCGCATAAAATACAAAAATATTGCAGTATATCTAGACGTGTGGTCAGAGAGGGCGGTGATGTAGCGACGACTGCGCGACCTAGGCGCATACAATATATAAATATTGCTGGATATCTAGGCGCGGGGACTGAGAGAAATCGTCGTCGACGCCACTTAGGCGCATAAAATATATAAAACATTACAGGATATCTAGGCGCAGGGTCAGAGAGCGGTGATGTAGCGACGACTGTGCGACCTAGGCGCATACAATATATAAATATTGCAGGATATTTAGGTGCGGGGACTGAGAGAAATCGTCGTCGACGCCACTTAGGCGCATAAAATATATAAAATATTTCAGGATATCTAGGCGCGGGGTCAGAGAGAGCGGTGATGTAGTGACGACTGCGTGACCTAGGCGCATACAATATATAAATATTGCAGGATATCTAGGCGCGGGGACTGAGAGAAATCGTCGTCGACGCCACTTAGGCGCACACAATATATAAAATATTGCAGGATATCTAGGCGCGGGGTCTGAGAGAGCGGTGATGTAGTGACGACTGCGTGACCTAGGCGCATACAATATATAAATATTGCAGGATATCTAGGCGCAGGGTCTGAGAGAGCGGTGATGTAGTGACGACTGCGTGACCTAGGCGCATACAATATATAAATATTGCAGGATATCTAGGCGCGGGGACTGAGAGAAATCGTCGTCGACGCCACTTAGGCGCATACAATATATAAAATATTGCAGGATATCTAGGCGCGGGGTCTGAGAGAGCGGTGATGTAGTGACGACTGCGTGACCTAGGCGCATACAATATATAAATATTGCAGTATATTTCGGCGCAGGGTCAGAGAGAGCGGTTATGTAGAGACGACGGCGCGAACTAGGCACATACAATATAAAAATATTGCAGGATATCTAGGCGCGGGGGCAGAGAGTCTGCAACGATGTAGAGACGACTGCGCGACCTAGGCTCATACAATACAAAAATATTGCAGGATATCTATGCGTGTGGTCAGAGAGGGCGGTGATGTAGCGACGACTGCGCGACCTAGGCGCATACAATATATAAATATTGCTGGATATCTAGGCGCGGGGACTGAGAGAAATCGTCGTCGACGCCACTTAGGCGCATAAAATATATAAAATATTTCAGGATATCTAGGCGCGGGGTCAGAGAGAGCGGTGATGTAGCGACGACTGCGTGACCTAGGCGCATACAATATATAAATATTGCAGGATATCTAGGCGCAGGGTCAGAGAGAGCGGTGATGTAGAGACGACGGCGCGAACTAGGCACATACAATATAAAAATATTGCAGGATATCTAGGCGCGGTGTCAGAGAGAGCGGTGATGTAGCGACGACGGCGCGACCTAGGCGCATACAATATATAAATATTGCAGGATATCTAGGCGCGGGGACTGAGAGAAATCGTCGTCGACGCCACTTAGGCGCATAAAATATATAAAATATTTCAGGATATCTAGGCACGGGGTCAGAGAGAGCGGTGATGTAGCGACGACTGCGTGACCTAGGCGCACACAATATATAAATATTGCAGGATATCTAGGTACGGGGACTGAGAGGTAGCGACGACGACGCGACCTAAGCGCATACAATATAAAAAATATTGCAGGATATCTAGGCGCGGGGGCAGAGAGTCTGCAACGATGTAGAGACGACGGCGCGACCTAGGCGCATACAATACAAAAATATTGCAAGATATCTAGACGTGTGGTCAGAGAGGGCGGTGATGTAGCGACGACGGCGCGAACTAGGCGCATACAATACAAAAATATTGCAGGATATCTAGGTACGGGGACTGAGAGAAATCGTCGTCGACGCCACTTAGGCGCATAAAATATATAAAATATTTCAGGATATCTAGGTACGGGGTCAGAGAGAGCGGTGATGTAGCGACGACTGCGCGACCTAGGCGCACACAATATATAAATATTGCAGGATATCTAGGCGCGGGGGCAGAGAAAGCGGTGATGTAGCGACGACTGCGTGACCTAGGCGCACAAAATATATAAATATTGCAGGATATCTAGACGTGTGGTCAGAGAGGGCGGTGATGTAGCGACGACTGCGTGACCTAGGCGCACACAATATATAAATATTGAAGGATATCTAGGTACGGGGACTGAGAGATAGCTACGTCGACGTGACCTAAGCGCATACAATATAAAAAATATTGCAGGATATCTAGGCGCGGGGGCAGAGAGTCTGCAACGATGTAGAGACGACTGCGCGACCTAGGCGCATACAATACAAAAACATTACAGGATATCTAGACGTGTGTTCAGAGAGGGCGGTGATGTAGCGACGACTGCGCGACCTAGGCGCATACAATATATAAATATTGCTGGATATCTAGGCGCGGGGACTGAGATAAATCGTCGGCGACGCCACTTAGGCGCATAAAATATATAAAATATTTCAGGATATCTAGGCGCGGGGTCAGAGAGAGCGGTGATGTAGTGACGACTGCGTGACCTAGGCGCATACAATATATAAATATTGCAGGATATCTAGGCGCGGGGACTGAGAGAAATCGTCGTCGACGCCACTTAGGCGCACACAATATATAAAATATTGCAGGATATCTAGGCGCGGGGTCTGAGAGAGCGGTGATGTAGTGACGACTGCGTGACCTAGGCGCATACAATATATAAATATTGCAGGATATCTAGGCGCAGGGTCAGAGAGAGCGGTGATGTAGAGACGACGGCGCGAACTAGGCACATACAATATAAAAATATTGCAGGATATCTAGGCGCGGTGTCAGAGAGAGCGGTGATGTAGCGTCGACGGCGCGACCTAGGCGCATACAATATATAAATATTGCAGGATATCTAGGCACGGGGACTGAGAGAAATCGTCGTCGACGCCACTTAGGCGCATAAAATATATAAAATATTTCAGGATATCTAGGCGCGGGGTCAGAGAGAGCGGTGATAGTGACGACTGCGTGACCTAGGCGCATACAATATATAAATATTGCAGGATATCTAGGCGCAGAGTCAGAGAGAGCGGTGATGTAGCGACGACTGCGCGACCTAGGCACATACAATATATAAATATTGCAGGATATCTAGGCGCGGGGGCAGAGAGTCTGCAACGATGTAGCGACGACGGCGCGACCTAGGCGCACACAATATATAAATATTGCAGGATATCTAGACGTGTGGTCAGAGAGGGCGGTGATGTAGCGACGACGGCGCGAACTAGGCACATACAATATAAAAATATTGCAGGATATCTAGGCGCGGTGGCAGAGAGAGCGGTGTTGTAGCGACGACGGCGCGAACTAGGCGCATACAATACAAAAATATTGCAGGATATCTAGGCGTGTGGTCAGAGAGGGTGGTGATGTAGCGACGACTGCGCGACCTAGGCGCATACAATATATAAATATTGCAGGATATCTAGGCGCGGGGACTGAGAGAAATCGTCGTCGACGCCACTTAGGCGCATAAAATATATAAAATATTTCAGGATATCTAGGCGCGGGGTCAGAGAGAGCGGTGATGTAGTGACGACTGCGTGACCTAGGCGCATACAATATATAAATATTGCAGGATATCTAGGCGCGGGGACTGAGAGAAATCGTCGTCGACGCCACTTAGGCGCATACAATATATAAAATATTGCAGGATATCTAGGCGCGGGGTCTGAGAGAGCGGTGATGTAGTGACGACTGCGTGACCTAGGCGCATACAATATATAAATATTGCAGGATATCTAGGCGCAGGGTCAGAGAGAGCGGTGATGTAGAGACGACGGCGCGAACTAGGCACATACAATATAAAAATATTGCAGGATATCTAGGCGCGGGGGCAGAGAGTCTGCAACGATGTAGAGACGACTGCGCGACCTAGGCGCATACAATACAAAAACATTACAGGATATCTAGACGTGTGTTCAGAGAGGGCGGTGATGTAGCGACGACTGCGCGACCTAGGCGCATACAATATATAAATATTGCTGGATATCTAGGCGCGGGGACTGAGAGAAATCGTCGTCGACGCCACTTAGGCGCATAAAATATATAAAATATTTCAGGATATCTAGGCGCGGGGGCAGAGAGTCTGCAACAAGGTAGGGACGACGGCGCGACTTAGGCGCACACAATATATAAATATTGTAGGATATCTAGCCGCGGTGGCAGAGAGAGCGGTGATGTAGCGACGACGGCGCGAACTAGGCGCATACAATACAAAAATATTGCAGGATATCTAGACGTGTGGTCACAGAGGGCGGTGATGTAGCGACGACTGCGCGACATAGGCGCATACAATATATAAATATTGCTGGATATCTAGGCGCGGGGGCAGAGAGACTGCAACGATATAGCGACGACGGCGCGAACTAGGCGCATAAAATATAAAAATATTGCAGGATATCTAGATACGGGGTCAGAGAGAGCGGTGATGTAGCGACGACTGCGCAACCTAAGCGTACACAATATATAAATATTGCAGGATATCTAGGCGCGGGGGCAGAGAAAGCGGTGATGTAGCGACGACTGCGTGACCTAGGCGCACACAATATATAAATATTGCAGGATATCTAGACGTGTGGTCAGAGAGGGCGGTGATGTAGCGACGACGGCGCGAACTAGGCGCATACAATTTAAAAATATTGCAGGATATCTAGGCGGGGGACTGAAAGAAATCGTCGTCGACGCCACTTAGGCGCATACAATATATAAAATATTTCAGGATATCTAGGCGCGGGGTCAGAGAGAGCGTTGATGTAGCGACGATTGCGTGACCTAGGCGCATACAATATATAAATATTGCAGGATATCTAGGCGCAGGGTCAGAGAGAGCGCTGATGTAGAGACGACGGCGCGAACTAGGCGCATACAATATATAAATATTGCAGGATATCTAGGCGCGGGGCAGAGAAAGCGGTGATGAAACGACGACTGCGCGACCTAGGCGCATACAATATATAAATATTGCAGGATATCTAGGCGCAGGGTCAGAGAGAGCGGTGATGTAGAGACGACGGCGCGAACTAGGCGCATACAATTTAAAAATATTGCAGGATATCTAGGCGGGGGGACTGAGAGAAATCGTCGTCGACGCCACTTAGGCGCATACAATATATAAAATATTGCAGGATATCTAGGCGCGGGGTCAGAGAGAGCGTTGATGTAGCGACGACTGCGTGACCTAGGCGCATACAATATATAAATATTGCAGGATATCTAGGCGCGGGGGCAGAGAGACTGCAACGATATAGCGACGACGGCGCGAACTAGGCGCATACAATATAAAAATATTGCAGGATATCTAGGTACGGGGACTAAGAGATAGCGACGACGACGGGACCTAAGCGCATACAATATAAAAAATATTGCATGATTTCTAGACGCGGGGTCTGAGAGGGCGGTGATGTAGCGACGACGGCGCGACCTAGGCGCACACAATATATAAATATTGCAGGATATCTAGGCGCGGGGGCAGAGAGACTGCAACGATATAGCGACGACGACGCGAACTAGGCGCATAAAATATAAAAATATTGCAGGATATCTAGATACGGGGACTGAGAGATAGCGACGTCGACGTGACCTAAGCGCATACAATATAAAAAATATTGCAGGATATCTAGGCGCGGGGGCAGAGGGTCTGCAACGATGTAGCGACGACGGCGCGACCTAGGCGCACACAATATATAAATATTGCAGGATATCTAGGCGCGGGGCAGAGAAAGCGGTGATGAAGCGACGACTGCGCGACCTAGGCGCATACAATATATAAATATTGCAGGATATCTAGGCGCAGGGTCAGAGAGAGCGGTGATGTAGAGACGACGGCGCGAACTAGGCGCATACAATATAAAAATATTGCAGGATATCTAGGTACGGGGACTGAGAGATAGCGACGTCGACGTGACCTAAGCGCATACAATACAAAAATATTGCAGGATATCTAGACGTGTGGTCACAGAGGGCGGTGATGTAGCGACGACTGCGCGACATAGGCGCATACAATATATAAATATTGCTGGATATCTAGCCGCGGTGGCAGAGAAAGCGGTAACGTAGCGACGACGGCGCGAACTAGGCGCATACAATACAAAAATATTGCAGGATATCTAGACGTGTGGTCACAGAGGGCGGTGATGTAGCGACGACTGCGCGACCTAGGCGCATACAATATCTAGGCGGGGGGACTGAGAGAAATCGTCGTCGACGCCACTTAGGCGCATACAATATATAAAATATTTCAGGATATCTAGGCGCGGGGTCAGAGAGAGCGTTGATGTAGCGACGATTGCGTGACCTAGGCGCATACAATATATAAATATTGCAGGATATCTAGACGTGTGGTCAGAGAGGGCGGTGATGTAGCGCCGACGGCGCGAACTAGGCGCATACAATTTAAAAATATTGCAGGATATCTAGGTACGGGGACTGAGAGATAGCGACGACGACGCGACCTAAGCGCATACAATATAAAAAATATTGCAGGATATCTAGGCGCGGGGGCAGAGAGTCTGCAACGATGTAGAGACGACGGCGCGACCTAGGCGCATACAATACAAAAATATTGCAAGATATCTAGACGTGGGGTCAGAGAGGGCGGTGATGTAGCGACGACGGCGCGAACTAGGCACATACAATATAAAAATATTGCAGGATATCTAGGTACGGGGACTGAGAGAAATCGTCGTCGACGCCACTTAGGCGCATAAAATATATAAAATATTTCAGGATATCTAGGCGCGGGGTCAGAGAGAGCGGTGATGTAGTGACGACTGCGTGACCTAGGCGCATACAATATATAAATATTGCAGGATATCTAGGCGCAGGGTCAGAGAGAGCGGTGATGTAGTGACGACTGCGTGACCTAGGCGCATACAATATATAAATATTGCAGGATATCTAGACGTGCGGTCAGAGGGGGCGGTGATGTAGCGACGACGGCGTGAACTAGGCGCATACAATTTAAAAATATTGCTGGATATCTAGGTACGGGGACTGAGAGATAGCGACGACGACGCGACCTAAGCGCATACAATATAAAAAATATTGCAGGATATCTAGGCGCCGGGGCAGAGAGTCTGCAACGATGTAGCGGCGACGGCGCGACCTAGACGCATACAATACAAAAATATTGCAAGATATCTAGACGTGGGGTCAGAGAGGGCGGTGATGTAGCGACGACGGCGCGAACTAGGCACATACAATATAAAAATATTGCAGGATATCTAGGTACGGGGACTGAGAGAAATCGTCGTCGACGCCACTTAGGCGCATAAAATATATAAAATATTTCAGGATATCTAGGCGTGGGGTCAGAGAGAGCGGTGACGTAGTGACGACTGCGTGACCTAGGCGCATACAATATATAAATATTGCAGGATATCTAGGCGCAGAGTCAGAGAGAGCGGTGATGTAGTGACGACTGCGTGACCTAGGCGCATACAATATATAAATATTGCAGGATATCTAGACGTGCGGTCAGAGGGGGCGGTGATGTAGCGACGACGGCGCGAACTAGGCATATACAATATAAAAATATTGCAGGATATCTAGGCGCGGTGGCAGAGACAGCGGTGATCTAGCGACGACGGCGCGAACTAGGCGCATACAATACAAAAATATTGCAGTATATATAGACGTGTGGTCAGAGAGGGCGGTGATGTAGCGACGACTGCGCGACCTAGGCACATACAATATATAAATATTGCAGGATATCTAGGCGCGGGGGCAGAGAGTCTGCAACGATGTAGCGACGACGGCGCGACCTAGGCGCACACAATATATAAATATTGCAGGATATCTAGACGTGTGGTCAGAGAGGGCGGTGATGTAGCGAACACGGCGCGAACTAGGTACATACAATATAAAAATATTGCAGGATATCTAGGTACGGGGATTGAGAGATAGCGACGACGACGCGACCTAAGCGCATACAATATAAAAAATATTGCAGGATATCTAGGCGCGGGGGCAGAGAGTCTGCAACGATGTAGAGACGACGGCGCGACTTAGGCGCATACAATACAAAAACATTACAGGGTACCTAGACGTGTGGTCAGAGAGGGCGGTGATGTAGCGACGACTGCGCGACCTAGGCGCATACAATATATAAATATTGCAGGATATCTAGGCGCGGGGACTGAGAGAAATTGTCGTCGACGCCACTTAGGCGCATACAATATATAAAATATTGCAGGATATCTAGGCGCGGGGTCAGAGAGAGCGGTGGTGTAGCGACGACTGCGTGACCTAGGCGCATACAATATATAAATATTGCAGGATATCTAGGCGCAGGGTCAGAGAGAGCGGTGATGTAGAGACGACGGCGCGAACTAGGCGCATACAATATAAAAATATTGTAGGATATCTAGGTACGGGGACTGAGAGATAGCGACGTCGACGTGACCTAAGCGCATACAATATAAAAAATATTGCAGGATATCTAGGCGCGGGGGCAGAGAGTCTGCAACGATGTAGAGACGACTGCGCGACCTAGGCGCATACAATACAAAAACATTACAGGATATCTAGACGTGTGTTCAGAGAGGGCGGTGATGTAGCGACGACACAAAATATATAAATATTGCAGGATATCTAGCCGCGGTGGCAGAGAGAGCGGTGATGTAGCGACGACGGCGCGAACTAGGCGCATAAAATATAAAAATATTGCAGGATATCTAGACGTGTGGTCACAGAGGGCGGTGATGTAGCGACGACTGCGCGACATAGGCGCATACAATATATAAATATTGCTGGATATCTAGGCGCGGGGGCAGAGAGACTGCAACGATATAGCGACGACGGCGCGAACTAGGCGCATAAAATATAAAAATATTGCAGGATATCTAGGCGCGGGGGCAGAGAGTCTGCAACAAGGTAGGGACGACGGCGCGACTTAGGCGCACACAATATATAAATATTGTAGGATATCTAGCCGCGGTGGCAGAGAGAGCGGTGATGTAGCGACGACGGCGCGAACTAGGCGCATACAATACAAAAATATTGCAGGATATCTAGACGTGTGGTCACAGAGGGCGGTGATGTAGCGACGACTGCGCGACATAGGCGCATACAATATATAAATATTGCTGGATATCTAGGCGCGGGGGCAGAGAGACTGCAATGATATAGCGACGACGGCGCGAACTAGGCGCATAAAATATAAAAATATTGCAGGATATCTAGGCGCGGGGGCAGAGAGTCTGCAACGAGGTAGGGACGACGGCGCGACATAGGCGCACACAATATATAAATATTGTAGGATATCTAGCCGCGGTGGCAGAGAGAGCGGTGATGTAGCGACGACGGCGCGAACTAGGCGCATAAAATATAAAAATATTGCAGGATATCTAGGTACGGGGTCAGAGAGAGCGGTGATGTAACGACGACTGCGCGACATAGGCGCATACAATATATAAATATTGCTGGATATCTAGGCGCGGGGGCAGAGAGACTGCAACGATATAGCGACGACGGCGCGAACTAGGCGCATAAAATATAAAAATATTGCAAGATATCTAGGTACGGGGTCAGAGAGAGCGGTGATGTAGCGACGACTGCGTGACCTAGGCGCATACAATATATAAATATTGCAGGATATCTAGACGTGTGGTCAGAGAGGGCGGTGATGTAGCGACGACGGCGCGAACTAGGCGTATACAATTTAAAAATATTGCAGGATATCTAGGTACGGGGACTGAGAGATAGCGACGACGACGCGACCTAAGCGCATACAATATAAAAAATATTGCAGGATATCTAGGCGCGGGGGCAGAGAGTCTGCAACGATGTAGAGACGACGGTGCGACCTAGGCGCATACAATACAAAAACATTACAGGATACCTAGACGTGTGGTCAGAGAGGGCGGTGATGTAGCGACGACTGCGCGACCTAGGCGCATACAATATATAAATATTGCAGGATATCTAGGCGCGGGGACTGAGAGAAATTGTCGTCGACGCCACTTAGGCGCATACAATATATAAAATATTGCAGGATATCTAGGCGCGGGGTCAGAGAGAGCGGTGGTGTAGCGACGACTGCGTGACCTAGGCGCATACAATATATAAATATTGCAGGATATCTAGGCGCAGGGTCAGAGAGAGCGGTGATGTAGAGACGACGGCGCGAACTAGGCGCATACAATATAAAAATATTGTAGGATATCTAGGTACGGGGACTGAGAGATAGCGACGTCGACGTGACCTAAGCGCATACAATATAAAAAATATTGCAGGATATCTAGGCGCGGGGGCAGAGAGTCTGCAACGATGTAGAGACGACTGCGCGACCTAGGCGCATACAATACAAAAACATTACAGGATATCTAGACGTGTGTTCAGAGAGGGCGGTGATGTAGCGACGACACAAAATATATAAATATTGCAGGATATCTAGCCGCGGTGGCAGAGAGAGCGGTGATGTAGCGACGACGGCGCGAACTAGGCGCATAAAATATAAAAATATTGCAGGATATCTAGACGTGTGGTCACAGAGGGCGGTGATGTAGCGACGACTGCGCGACATAGGCGCATACAATATATAAATATTGCTGGATATCTAGGCGCGGGGGCAGAGAGACTGCAACGATATAGCGACGACGGCGCGAACTAGGCGCATAAAATATAAAAATATTGCAGGATATCTAGGCGCGGGGGCAGAGAGTCTGCAACAAGGTAGGGACGACGGCGCGACTTAGGCGCACACAATATATAAATATTGTAGGATATCTAGCCGCGGTGGCAGAGAGAGCGGTGATGTAGCGACGACGGCGCGAACTAGGCGCATACAATACAAAAATATTGCAGGATATCTAGACGTGTGATCACAGAGGGCGGTGATGTAGCGACGACTGCGCGACATAGGCGCATACAATATATAAATATTGCTGGATATCTAGGCGCGGGGGCAGAGAGACTGCAATGATATAGCGACGACGGCGCGAACTAGGCGCATAAAATATAAAAATATTGCAGGATATCTAGGCGCGGGGGCAGAGAGTCTGCAACGAGGTAGGGACGACGGCGCGACATAGGCGCACACAATATATAAATATTGTAGGATATCTAGCCGCGGTGGCAGAGAGAGCGGTGATGTAGCGACGACGGCGCGAACTAGGCGCATAAAATATAAAAATATTGCAGGATATCTAGGTACGGGGTCAGAGAGAGCGGTGATGTAACGACGACTGCGCGACATAGGCGCATACAATATATAAATATTGCTGGATATCTAGGCGCGGGGGCAGAGAGACTGCAACGATATAGCGACGACGGCGCGAACTAGGCGCATAAAATATAAAAATATTGCAAGATATCTAGGTACGGGGTCAGAGAGAGCGGTGATGTAGCGACGACTGCGTGACCTAGGCGCATACAATATATAAATATTGCAGGATATCTAGACGTGTGGTCAGAGAGGGCGGTGATGTAGCGACGACGGCGCGAACTAGGCGTATACAATTTAAAAATATTGCAGGATATCTAGGTACGGGGACTGAGAGATAGCGACGACGACGCGACCTAAGCGCATACAATATAAAAAATATTGCAGGATATCTAGGCGCGGGGGCAGAGAGTCTGCAACGATGTAGAGACGACGGTGCGACCTAGGCGCATACAATACAAAAATATTGCAAGATATCTAGACGTGGGGTCAGAGAGAGCGGTGATGTAGCGACGACGGCGCGAACTAGGCACATACAATATAAAAATATTGCAGGATATCTAGGTGCGGGGACTGAGAGAAATCGTCGTCGCCGCCACTTAGGCGCATAAAATATATAAAATATTTCAGGATATCTAGGCGCGGGGTCAAAAAGAGCGGTGATGTAGTGACGACTGCGTGACCTAGGCGCATACTGCTGGATATTGCTGGATATCTAGGCGCGCGGGCAGAGAGACTGCAACGATATAGCGACGACGGCGCGAACTAGGCGCATAAAATATAAAAATATTGCAGGATATCTAGGCGCGGGGGCAGAGAGTCTGCAACGAGGTAGGGACGACGGCGCGACTTAGGCGCACACAATATATAAATATTGTAGGATATCTAGCCGCGGCGGCAGAGAGAGCGGTGATGTAGCGACGACGGCGCGAACTAGGCGCATACAATACAAAAATATTGCAGGATACAATACAAAAATATTGCAAGATATCTAGACGTGGGGTCAGAGAGAGCGGTGATGTAGCGACGACGGCGCGAACTAGGCACATACAATATAAAAATATTGCAGGATATCTAGGTACGGGGATTGAGAGAAATCGTCGTCGACGCCACTTAGGCGCATAAAATATATAAAATATTTCAGGATATCTAGGCACGGGGTCAGAGAGAGCGGTGATGTAGCGACGACTGCGCGACCTAGGCGCACACAATATATAAATATTGCAGGATATCTAGGCGCGGGGGCAGAGAAAGCGGTGATGTAGCGACGACTGCGTGACCTAGGCGCACACAATATATAAATATTGCAGGATATCTAGACGTGTGGTCAGAGAGGGCGGTGATGTAACGACGACGGCGCGAACTAGGCGCATACAATTTAAAAATATTGCAGGACATCTAGGTACGGGGACTGAGAGATAGCGACGACGACGCGACCTAAGCGCATACAATATAAAAAATATTGCAGGATATCTAGGCGCGGGGGCAGAGAGTCTGCAACGATGTAGAGACGACGGCGCGACCTAGGCGCATACAATACAAAAATATTGCAAGATATCTAGACGTGGGGTCAGAGAGGGCGGTGATGTAGCGACGACGGCGCGAACTAGGCGCATACAATACAAAAATATTGCAGGATATCTAGGTACGGGGACTGAGAGAAATCGTCGTCGACGCCACTTAGGCGCATACAATATATAAAATATTGCAGGATATCTAGGCGCGGGGTCAGAGAGAGCGGTGATGTAGCGACGACTGCGTGACCTAGACGCATACAATATATAAATATTGCAGGATATCTAGGCGCGGTGATTGAGAGAAATCGTCGTCGACGCCACTTAGGCGCATAAAATATATAAAATATTTCAGGATATCTAGGCACGGGGTCAGAGAGAGCGGTGATGTAGCGACGACTGCGTGACCTAGGCGCACACAATATATAAATATTGCGGGATATCTAGGTACGGGGACTGAGAGGTAGCGACGACGACGCGACCTAAGCGCATACAATATAAAAAATATTGCAGGATATCTAGGCGCGGGGGCAGAGAGTCTGCAACGATGTAGAGACGACGGCGCGACCTAGGCGCATACAATACAAAAATATTGCAAGATATCTAGACGTGGGGTCAGAGAGGGCGGTGATGTAGCGACGACGGCGCGAACTAGGCGCATACAATACAAAAATATTGCAGGATATCTAGGTACGGGGACTGAGAGAAATCGTCGTCGACGCCACTTAGGCGCATAAAATATATAAAATATTTCAGGATATCTAGGTACGGGGTCAGAGAGAGCGGTGATGTAGCGACGACTGCGCGACCTAGGCGCACACAATATATAAATATTGCAGGATATCTAGGCGCGGGGGCAGAGAAAGCGGTGATGTAGCGACGACTGCGTGACCTAGGCGCACACAATATATATAAATATTGCAGGATATCTAGACGTGTGGTCAGAGAGGGCGGTGATGTAGCGACGACTGCGTGACCTAGGCGCACATAATATATAAATATTGCAGGATATCTAGGTACAGGGACTGAGAGATAGCTACGTCGACGTGACCTAAGCGCATACAATATAAAAAATATTGCAGGATATCTAGGCGCGGGGGCAGAGAGTCTGCAACGATGTAGAGACGACTGCGCGACCTAGGCGCATACAATACAAAAACATTATAGGATATCTAGACGTGTGTTCAGAGAGGGCGGTGATGTAGCGACGACTGCGCGACCTAGGCGCATACAATATATAAATATTGCAGGATATCTAGGCGCGGGGACTGAGAGAAATCGTCGTCGACGCCACTTAGGCGCATACAATATATAAAATATTGCAGGATATCTAGGCGCGGGGTCTGAGAGAGCGGTGATGTAGTGACGACTGCGTGACCTAGGCGCATACAATATATAAATATTGCAGGATATCTAGGCGCAGGGTCAGAGAGAGCGGTGATGTAGAGACGACGGCGCGAACTAGGCACATACAATATAAAAATATTGCAGGATATCTAGGCGCGGTGTCAGAGAGAGCGGTGATGTAGCGACGACGGCGCGACCTAGGCGCATACAATATATAAATATTGCAGGATATCTAGACGTGGGGTCAGAGAGGGCGGTGATGTAGCGACGACGGCGCGAACTGGGCGCATACAATACAAAAATATTGCAGGATATCTAGGTACGGGGACTGAGAGAAATCGTCGTCGACGCCACTTAGGCGCATAAAATATATAAAATATTTCAGGATATCTAGGCGCGGGGTCAGAGAGAGCGGTGATGTAGTGACGACTGCGTGACCTAGGCGCATACAATATATAAATATTGCAGGATATCTAGGCGCGGGGACTGAGAGAAATCGTCGTCGACGCCACTTAGGCGCATACAATATATAAAATATTGCAGGATATCTAGGCGCGGGGTCAGAGAGAGCGGTGATGTAGCGACGACTGCGTGACCTAGGCGCATACAATATATAAATATTGCAGGATATCTAGGCGCGGGGATTGAGAGAAATCGTCGTCGACGCCACTTAGGTGCATAAAATATATAAAATATTTCAGGATATCTAGGCACGGGGTCAGAGAGAGCGGTGATGTAGCGACGACTGCGTGACCTAGGCGCACACAATATATAAATATTGCAGGATATCTAGGTACGGGGACTGAGAGGTAGCGACGACGACGCGACCTAAGCGCATACAATATAAAAAATATTGCAGGATATCTAGGCGCGGGGGCAGAGAGTCTGCAACGATGTAGAGACGACGGCGCGACCTAGGCGCATACAATACAAAAATATTGCAAGATATCTAGACGTGGGGTCAGAGAGGTCGGTGATGTAGCGACGACGGCGCGAACTAGGCGCATACAATACAAAAATATTGCAGGATATCTAGGTACGGGGACTGAGAGAAATCGTCGTCGACGCCACTTAGGCGCATAAAATATATAAAATATTTCAGGATATCTAGGTACGGGGTCAGAGAGAGCGGTGATGTAGCGACGACTGCGCGACCTAGGCGCACACAATATATAAATATTGCAGGATATCTATGCGCGGGGGCAGAGAAAGCGGTGATGTAGCGACGACTGCGTGACCTAGGCGCATACAATATATAAATATTGCAGGATATCTAGACGTGTGGTCAGAGAGGGCGGTGATGTAGCGCCGACGGCGCGAACTAGGCGCATACAATTTAAAAATATTGCAGGATATCTAGGTACGGGGACTGAGAGATAGCGACGACGACGCGACCTAAGCGTATACAATATAAAAAATATTGCAGGATATCTAGGCGCGGGGGCAGAGAGTCTGCAACGATGTAGAGACGACGGCGCGACCTAGGCGCATACAATACAAAAATATTGCAAGATATCTAGACGTGGGGTCAGAGAGGGCGGTGATGTAGCGACGACGGCGCGAACTAGGCACATACAATATAAAAATATTGCAGGATATCTAGGTACGGGGACTGAGAGAAATCGTCGTCGCCGCCACTTAGGCGCATAAAATATATAAAATATTTCAGGATATCTAGGCGCGGGGTCAAAAAGAGCGGTGATGTAGTGACGACTGCGTGACCTAGGCGCATACTGCTGGATATTGCTGGATATCTAGGCGCGGGGGCAGAGAGACTGCAACGATATAGCGACGACGGCGCGAACTAGGCGCATAAAATATAAAAATATTGCAGGATATCTAGGCGCGGGGGCAGAGAGTCTGCAACGAGGTAGGGACGACGGCGCGACTTAGGCGCACACAATATATAAATATTGTAGGATATCTAGCCGCGGCGGCAGAGAGAGCGGTGATGTAGCGACGACGGCGCGAACTAGGCGCATACAATACAAAAATATTGCAGGATACAATACAAAAATATTGCAAGATATCTAGACGTGGGGTCAGAGAGAGCGGTGATGTAGCGACGACGGCGCGAACTAGGCACATACAATATAAAAATATTGCAGGATATCTAGGTACGGGGATTGAGAGAAATCGTCGTCGACGCCACTTAGGCGCATAAAATATATAAAATATTTCAGGATATCTAGGCACGGGGTCAGAGAGAGCGGTGATGTAGCGACGACTGCGCGACCTAGGCGCACACAATATATAAATATTGCAGGATATCTAGGCGCGGGGGCAGAGAAAGCGGTGATGTAGCGACGACTGCGTGACCTAGGCGCACACAATATATAAATATTGCAGGATATCTAGACGTGTGGTCAGAGAGGGCGGTGATGTAACGACGACGGCGCGAACTAGGCGCATACAATTTAAAAATATTGCAGGACATCTAGGTACGGGGACTGAGAGATAGCGACGACGACGCGACCTAAGCGCATACAATATAAAAAATATTGCAGGATATCTAGGCGCGGGGGCAGAGAGTCTGCAACGATGTAGAGACGACGGCGCGACCTAGGCGCATACAATACAAAAATATTGCAAGATATCTAGACGTGGGGTCAGAGAGGGCGGTGATGTAGCGACGACGGCGCGAACTAGGCGCATACAATACAAAAATATTGCAGGATATCTAGGTACGGGGACTGAGAGAAATCGTCGTCGACGCCACTTAGGCGCATACAATATATAAAATATTGCAGGATATCTAGGCGCGGGGTCAGAGAGAGCGGTGATGTAGCGACGACTGCGTGACCTAGGCGCATACAATATATAAATATTGCAGGATATCTAGGCGCGGTGATTGAGAGAAATCGTCGTCGACGCCACTTAGGCGCATAAAATATATAAAATATTTCAGGATATCTAGGCACGGGGTCAGAGAGAGCGGTGATGTAGCGACGACTGCGTGACCTAGGCGCACACAATATATAAATATTGCGGGATATCTAGGTACGGGGACTGAGAGGTAGCGACGACGACGCGACCTAAGCGCATACAATATAAAAAATATTGCAGGATATCTAGGCGCGGGGGCAGAGAGTCTGCAACGATGTAGAGACGACGGCGCGACCTAGGCGCATACAATACAAAAATATTGCAAGATATCTAGACGTGGGGTCAGAGAGGGCGGTGATGTAGCGACGACGGCGCGAACTAGGCGCATACAATACAAAAATATTGCAGGATATCTAGGTACGGGGACTGAGAGAAATCGTCGTCGACGCCACTTAGGCGCATAAAATATATAAAATATTTCAGGATATCTAGGTACGGGGTCAGAGAGAGCGGTGATGTAGCGACGACTGCGCGACCTAGGCGCACACAATATATAAATATTGCAGGATATCTAGGCGCGGGGGCAGAGAAAGCGGTGATGTAGCGACGACTGCGTGACCTAGGCGCACACAATATATAAATATTGCAGGATATCTAGACGTGTGGTCAGAGAGGGCGGTGATGTAGCGACGACTGCGTGACCTAGGCGCACATAATATATAAATATTGCAGGATATCTAGGTACAGGGACTGAGAGATAGCTACGTCGACGTGACCTAAGCGCATACAATATAAAAAATATTGCAGGATATCTAGGCGCGGGGGCAGAGAGTCTGCAACGATGTAGAGACGACTGCGCGACCTAGGCGCATACAATACAAAAACATTATAGGATATCTAGACGTGTGTTCAGAGAGGGCGGTGATGTAGCGACGACTGCGCGACCTAGGCGCATACAATATATAAATATTGCAGGATATCTAGGCGCGGGGACTGAGAGAAATCGTCGTCGACGCCACTTAGGCGCATACAATATATAAAATATTGCAGGATATCTAGGCGCGGGGTCTGAGAGAGCGGTGATGTAGTGACGACTGCGTGACCTAGGCGCATACAATATATAAATATTGCAGGATATCTAGGCGCAGGGTCAGAGAGAGCGGTGATGTAGAGACGACGGCGCGAACTAGGCACATACAATATAAAAATATTGCAGGATATCTAGGCGCGGTGTCAGAGAGAGCGGTGATGTAGCGACGACGGCGCGACCTAGGCGCATACAATATATAAATATTGCAGGATATCTAGACGTGGGGTCAGAGAGGGCGGTGATGTAGCGACGACGGCGCGAACTAGGCGCATACAATACAAAAATATTGCAGGATATCTAGGTACGGGGACTGAGAGAAATCGTCGTCGACGCCACTTAGGCGCATAAAATATATAAAATATTTCAGGATATCTAGGCGCGGGGTCAGAGAGAGCGGTGATGTAGTGACGACTGCGTGACCTAGGCGCATACAATATATAAATATTGCAGGATATCTAGGCGCGGGGACTGAGAGAAATCGTCGTCGACGCCACTTAGGCGCATACAATATATAAAATATTGCAGGATATCTAGGCGCGGGGTCAGAGAGAGCGGTGATGTAGCGACGACTGCGTGACCTAGGCGCATACAATATATAAATATTGCAGGATATCTAGGCGCGGGGATTGAGAGAAATCGTCGTCGACGCCACTTAGGTGCATAAAATATATAAAATATTTCAGGATATCTAGGCACGGGGTCAGAGAGAGCGGTGATGTAGCGACGACTGCGTGACCTAGGCGCACACAATATATAAATATTGCAGGATATCTAGGTACGGGGACTGAGAGGTAGCGACGACGACGCGACCTAAGCGCATACAATATAAAAAATATTGCAGGATATCTAGGCGCGGGGGCAGAGAGTCTGCAACGATGTAGAGACGACGGCGCGACCTAGGCGCATACAATACAAAAATATTGCAAGATATCTAGACGTGGGGTCAGAGAGGTCGGTGATGTAGCGACGACGGCGCGAACTAGGCGCATACAATACAAAAATATTGCAGGATATCTAGGTACGGGGACTGAGAGAAATCGTCGTCGACGCCACTTAGGCGCATAAAATATATAAAATATTTCAGGATATCTAGGTACGGGGTCAGAGAGAGCGGTGATGTAGCGACGACTGCGCGACCTAGGCGCACACAATATATAAATATTGCAGGATATCTATGCGCGGGGGCAGAGAAAGCGGTGATGTAGCGACGACTGCGTGACCTAGGCGCATACAATATATAAATATTGCAGGATATCTAGACGTGTGGTCAGAGAGGGCGGTGATGTAGCGCCGACGGCGCGAACTAGGCGCATACAATTTAAAAATATTGCAGGATATCTAGGTACGGGGACTGAGAGATAGCGACGACGACGCGACCTAAGCGCATACAATATAAAAAATATTGCAGGATATCTAGGCGCGGGGGCAGAGAGTCTGCAACGATGTAGAGACGACGGCGCGACCTAGGCGCATACAATACAAAAATATTGCAAGATATCTAGACGTGGGGTCAGAGAGGGCGGTGATGTAGCGACGACGGCGCGAACTAGGCACATACAATATAAAAATATTGCAGGATATCTAGGTACGGGGACTGAGAGAAATCGTCGTCGACGCCACTTAGGCGCATAAAATATATAAAATATTTCAGGATATCTAGGCGCGGGGTCAGAGAGAGCGGTGATGTAGTGACGACTGCGTGACCTAGGCGCATACAATATATAAATATTGCAGGATATCTAGGCGCAGGGTCAGAGAGAGCGGTGATGTAGTGACGACTGCGTGACCTAGGCGCATACAATATATAAATATTGCAGGATATCTAGGCGCGGGGACTGAGAGAAATCGTCGTCGAAGCCACTTAGGCGCATAAAATATATAAAATATTTCAGGATATCTAGGCGCGGGGTCAGAGAGAGCGGTGATGTAGTGACGACTGCGTGACCTAGGCGCATACAATATATAAATATTGCAGGATATCTAGGCGCGGGGACTGAGAGAAATCGTCGTCGAAGCCACTTAGGCGCATAAAATATATAAAATATTTCAGGATATCTAGGCGCGGGGTCAGAGAGAGCGGTGATGTAGTGACGACTGCGTGACCTAGGCGCATACAATATATAAATATTGCAGGATATCTAGACGTGTGGTCAGAGAGGGCGGTGATGTAGCGCCGACGGCGCGAACTAGGCGCATACAATTTAAAAATATTGCAGGATATCTAGGTACGGGGACTGAGAGATAGCGACGACGACGCGACCTAAGCGTATACAATATAAAAAATATTGCAGGATATCTAGGCGCGGGGGCAGAGAGTCTGCAACGATGTAGAGACGACGGCGCGACCTAGGCGCATACAATACAAAAATATTGCAAGATATCTAGACGTGGGGTCAGAGAGGGCGGTGATGTAGCGACGACGGCGCGAACTAGGCACATACAATATAAAAATATTGCAGGATATCTAGGTACGGGGACTGAGAGAAATCGTCGTCGCCGCCACTTAGGCGCATAAAATATATAAAATATTTCAGGATATCTAGGCGCGGGGTCAAAAAGAGCGGTGATGTAGTGACGACTGCGTGACCTAGGCGCATACTGCTGGATATTGCTGGATATCTAGGCGCGGGGGCAGAGAGACTGCAACGATATAGCGACGACGGCGCGAACTAGGCGCATAAAATATAAAAATATTGCAGGATATCTAGGCGCGGGGGCAGAGAGTCTGCAACGAGGTAGGGACGACGGCGCGACTTAGGCGCACACAATATATAAATATTGTAGGATATCTAGCCGCGGCGGCAGAGAGAGCGGTGATGTAGCGACGACGGCGCGAACTAGGCGCATACAATACAAAAATATTGCAGGATACAATACAAAAATATTGCAAGATATCTAGACGTGGGGTCAGAGAGAGCGGTGATGTAGCGACGACGGCGCGAACTAGGCACATACAATATAAAAATATTGCAGGATATCTAGGTACGGGGATTGAGAGAAATCGTCGTCGACGCCACTTAGGCGCATAAAATATATAAAATATTTCAGGATATCTAGGCACGGGGTCAGAGAGAGCGGTGATGTAGCGACGACTGCGCGACCTAGGCGCACACAATATATAAATATTGCAGGATATCTAGGCGCGGGGGCAGAGAAAGCGGTGATGTAGCGACGACTGCGTGACCTAGGCGCACACAATATATAAATATTGCAGGATATCTAGACGTGTGGTCAGAGAGGGCGGTGATGTAACGACGACGGCGCGAACTAGGCGCATACAATTTAAAAATATTGCAGGACATCTAGGTACGGGGACTGACAGATAGCGACGACGACGCGACCTAAGCGCATACAATATAAAAAATATTGCAGGATATCTAGGCGCGGGGGCAGAGAGTCTGCAACGATGTAGAGACGACGGCGCGACCTAGGCGCATACAATACAAAAATATTGCAAGATATCTAGACGTGGGGTCAGAGAGGGCGGTGATGTAGCGACGACGGCGCGAACTAGGCGCATACAATACAAAAATATTGCAGGATATCTAGGTACGGGGACTGAGAGAAATCGTCGTCGACGCCACTTAGGCGCATACAATATATAAAATATTGCAGGATATCTAGGCGCGGGGTCAGAGAGAGCGGTGATGTAGCGACGACTGCGTGACCTAGGCGCATACAATATATAAATATTGCAGGATATCTAGGCGCGGTGATTGAGAGAAATCGTCGTCGACGCCACTTAGGCGCATAAAATATATAAAATATTTCAGGATATCTAGGCACGGGGTCAGAGAGAGCGGTGATGTAGCGACGACTGCGTGACCTAGGCGCACACAATATATAAATATTGCGGGATATCTAGGTACGGGGACTGAGAGGTAGCGACGACGACGCGACCTAAGCGCATACAATATAAAAAATATTGCAGGATATCTAGGCGCGGGGGCAGAGAGTCTGCAACGATGTAGAGACGACGGCGCGACCTAGGCGCATACAATACAAAAATATTGCAAGATATCTAGACGTGGGGTCAGAGAGGGCGGTGATGTAGCGACGACGGCGCGAACTAGGCGCATACAATACAAAAATATTGCAGGATATCTAGGTACGGGGACTGAGAGAAATCGTCGTCGACGCCACTTAGGCGCATAAAATATATAAAATATTTCAGGATATCTAGGTACGGGGTCAGAGAGAGCGGTGATGTAGCGACGACTGCGCGACCTAGGCGCACACAATATATAAATATTGCAGGATATCTAGGCGCGGGGGCAGAGAAAGCGGTGATGTAGCGACGACTGCGTGACCTAGGCGCACACAATATATAAATATTGCAGGATATCTAGACGTGTGGTCAGAGAGGGCGGTGATGTAGCGACGACTGCGTGACCTAGGCGCACATAATATATAAATATTGCAGGATATCTAGGTACAGGGACTGAGAGATAGCTACGTCGACGTGACCTAAGCGCATACAATATAAAAAATATTGCAGGATATCTAGGCGCGGGGGCAGAGAGTCTGCAACGATGTAGAGACGACTGCGCGACCTAGGCGCATACAATACAAAAACATTATAGGATATCTAGACGTGTGTTCAGAGAGGGCGGTGATGTAGCGACGACTGCGCGACCTAGGCGCATACAATATATAAATATTGCAGGATATCTAGGCGCGGGGACTGAGAGAAATCGTCGTCGACGCCACTTAGGCGCATACAATATATAAAATATTGCAGGATATCTAGGCGCGGGGTCTGAGAGAGCGGTGATGTAGTGACGACTGCGTGACCTAGGCGCATACAATATATAAATATTGCAGGATATCTAGGCGCAGGGTCAGAGAGAGCGGTGATGTAGAGACGACGGCGCGAACTAGGCACATACAATATAAAAATATTGCAGGATATCTAGGCGCGGTGTCAGAGAGAGCGGTGATGTAGCGACGACGGCGCGACCTAGGCGCATACAATATATAAATATTGCAGGATATCTAGACGTGGGGTCAGAGAGGGCGGTGATGTAGCGACGACGGCGCGAACTAGGCGCATACAATACAAAAATATTGCAGGATATCTAGGTACGGGGACTGAGAGAAATCGTCGTCGACGCCACTTAGGCGCATAAAATATATAAAATATTTCAGGATATCTAGGCGCGGGGTCAGAGAGAGCGGTGATGTAGTGACGACTGCGTGACCTAGGCGCATACAATATATAAATATTGCAGGATATCTAGGCGCGGGGACTGAGAGAAATCGTCGTCGACGCCACTTAGGCGCATACAATATATAAAATATTGCAGGATATCTAGGCGCGGGGTCAGAGAGAGCGGTGATGTAGCGACGACTGCGTGACCTAGGCGCATACAATATATAAATATTGCAGGATATCTAGGCGCGGGGATTGAGAGAAATCGTCGTCGACGCCACTTAGGTGCATAAAATATATAAAATATTTCAGGATATCTAGGCACGGGGTCAGAGAGAGCGGTGATGTAGCGACGACTGCGTGACCTAGGCGCACACAATATATAAATATTGCAGGATATCTAGGTACGGGGACTGAGAGGTAGCGACGACGACGCGACCTAAGCGCATACAATATAAAAAATATTGCAGGATATCTAGGCGCGGGGGCAGAGAGTCTGCAACGATGTAGAGACGACGGCGCGACCTAGGCGCATACAATACAAAAATATTGCAAGATATCTAGACGTGGGGTCAGAGAGGTCGGTGATGTAGCGACGACGGCGCGAACTAGGCGCATACAATACAAAAATATTGCAGGATATCTAGGTACGGGGACTGAGAGAAATCGTCGTCGACGCCACTTAGGCGCATAAAATATATAAAATATTTCAGGATATCTAGGTACGGGGTCAGAGAGAGCGGTGATGTAGCGACGACTGCGCGACCTAGGCGCACACAATATATAAATATTGCAGGATATCTATGCGCGGGGGCAGAGAAAGCGGTGATGTAGCGACGACTGCGTGACCTAGGCGCATACAATATATAAATATTGCAGGATATCTAGACGTGTGGTCAGAGAGGGCGGTGATGTAGCGCCGACGGCGCGAACTAGGCGCATACAATTTAAAAATATTGCAGGATATCTAGGTACGGGGACTGAGAGATAGCGACGACGACGCGACCTAAGCGCATACAATATAAAAAATATTGCAGGATATCTAGGCGCGGGGGCAGAGAGTCTGCAACGATGTAGAGACGACGGCGCGACCTAGGCGCATACAATACAAAAATATTGCAAGATATCTAGACGTGGGGTCAGAGAGGGCGGTGATGTAGCGACGACGGCGCGAACTAGGCACATACAATATAAAAATATTGCAGGATATCTAGGTACGGGGACTGAGAGAAATCGTCGTCGACGCCACTTAGGCGCATAAAATATATAAAATATTTCAGGATATCTAGGCGCGGGGTCAGAGAGAGCGGTGATGTAGTGACGACTGCGTGACCTAGGCGCATACAATATATAAATATTGCAGGATATCTAGGCGCAGGGTCAGAGAGAGCGGTGATGTAGTGACGACTGCGTGACCTAGGCGCATACAATATATAAATATTGCAGGATATCTAGACGTGCGGTCAGAGGGGGCGGTGATGTAGCGACGACGGCGCGAACTAGGCATATACAATATAAAAATATTGCAGGATATCTAGGCGCGGTGGCAGAGACAGCGGTGATCTAGCGACGACGGCGCGAACTAGGCGCATACAATACAAAAATATTGCAGTATATATAGACGTGTGGTCAGAGAGGGCGGTGATGTAGCGACGACTGCGCGACCTAGGCACATACAATATATAAATATTGCAGGATATCTAGGCGCGGGGGCAGAGAGTCTGCAACGATGTAGCGACGACGGCGCGACCTAGGCGCACACAATATATAAATATTGCAGGATATCTAGACGTGTGGTCAGAGAGGGCGGTGATGTAGCGAACACGGCGCGAACTAGGCGCATACAATATAAAAATATTGCAGGATATCTAGGTACGGGGACTGAGAGATAGCGACGACGACGCGACCTAAGCGCATACAATATAAAAAATATTGCAGGATATCTAGGCGCGGGGGCAGAGAGTCTGCAACGATGTAGAGACGACGGCGCGACTTAGGCGCATACAATACAAAAACATTACAGGATACCTAGACGTGTGGTCAGAGAGGGCGGTGATGTAGCGACGACTGCGCGACCTAGGCGCATACAATATATAAATATTGCAGGATATCTAGGCGCGGGGACTGAGAGAAATTGTCGTCGACGCCACTTAGGCGCATACAATATATAAAATATTGCAGGATATCTAGGCGCGGGGTCAGAGAGAGCGGTGGTGTAGCGACGACTGCGTGACCTAGGCGCATACAATATATAAATATTGCAGGATATCTAGGCGCAGGGTCAGAGAGAGCGGTGATGTAGAGACGACGGCGCGAACTAGGCGCATACAATATAAAAATATTGTAGGATATCTAGGTACGGGGACTGAGAGATAGCGACGTCGACGTGACCTAAGCGCATACAATATAAAAAATATTGCAGGATATCTAGGCGCGGGGGCAGAGAGTCTGCAACGATGTAGAGACGACTGCGCGACCTAGGCGCATACAATACAAAAACATTACAGGATATCTAGACGTGTGTTCAGAGAGGGCGGTGATGTAGCGACGACACAAAATATATAAATATTGCAGGATATCTAGCCGCGGTGGCAGAGAGAGCGGTGATGTAGCGACGACGGCGCGAACTAGGCGCATAAAATATAAAAATATTGCAGGATATCTAGACGTGTGGTCACAGAGGGCGGTGATGTAGCGACGACTGCGCGACATAGGCGCATACAATATATAAATATTGCTGGATATCTAGGCGCGGGGGCAGAGAGACTGCAACGATATAGCGACGACGGCGCGAACTAGGCGCATAAAATATAAAAATATTGCAGGATATCTAGGCGCGGGGGCAGAGAGTCTGCAACAAGGTAGGGACGACGGCGCGACTTAGGCGCACACAATATATAAATATTGTAGGATATCTAGCCGCGGTGGCAGAGAGAGCGGTGATGTAGCGACGACGGCGCGAACTAGGCGCATACAATACAAAAATATTGCAGGATATCTAGACGTGTGGTCACAGAGGGCGGTGATGTAGCGACGACTGCGCGACATAGGCGCATACAATATATAAATATTGCTGGATATCTAGGCGCGGGGGCAGAGAGACTGCAATGATATAGCGACGACGGCGCGAACTAGGCGCATAAAATATAAAAATATTGCAGGATATCTAGGCGCGGGGGCAGAGAGTCTGCAACGAGGTAGGGACGACGGCGCGACATAGGCGCACACAATATATAAATATTGTAGGATATCTAGCCGCGGTGGCAGAGAGAGCGGTGATGTAGCGACGACGGCGCGAACTAGGCGCATAAAATATAAAAATATTGCAGGATATCTAGGTACGGGGTCAGAGAGAGCGGTGATGTAACGACGACTGCGCGACATAGGCGCATACAATATATAAATATTGCTGGATATCTAGGCGCGGGGGCAGAGAGACTGCAACGATATAGCGACGACGGCGCGAACTAGGCGCATAAAATATAAAAATATTGCAAGATATCTAGGTACGGGGTCAGAGAGAGCGGTGATGTAGCGACGACTGCGTGACCTAGGCGCATACAATATATAAATATTGCAGGATATCTAGACGTGTGGTCAGAGAGGGCGGTGATGTAGCGACGACGGCGCGAACTAGGCGTATACAATTTAAAAATATTGCAGGATATCTAGGTACGGGGACTGAGAGATAGCGACGACGACGCGACCTAAGCGCATACAATATAAAAAATATTGCAGGATATCTAGGCGCGGGGGCAGAGAGTCTGCAACGATGTAGAGACGACGGTGCGCCCTAGGCGCATACAATACAAAAACATTACAGGATACCTAGACGTGTGGTCAGAGAGGGCGGTGATGTAGCGACGACTGCGCGACCTAGGCGCATACAATATATAAATATTGCAGGATATCTAGGCGCGGGGACTGAGAGAAATTGTCGTCGACGCCACTTAGGCGCATACAATATATAAAATATTGCAGGATATCTAGGCGCGGGGTCAGAGAGAGCGGTGGTGTAGCGACGACTGCGTGACCTAGGCGCATACAATATATAAATATTGCAGGATATCTAGGCGCAGGGTCAGAGAGAGCGGTGATGTAGAGACGACGGCGCGAACTAGGCGCATACAATATAAAAATATTGTAGGATATCTAGGTACGGGGACTGAGAGATAGCGACGTCGACGTGACCTAAGCGCATACAATATAAAAAATATTGCAGGATATCTAGGCGCGGGGGCAGAGAGTCTGCAACGATGTAGAGACGACTGCGCGACCTAGGCGCATACAATACAAAAACATTACAGGATATCTAGACGTGTGTTCAGAGAGGGCGGTGATGTAGCGACGACACAAAATATATAAATATTGCAGGATATCTAGCCGTGGTGGCAGAGAGAGCGGTGATGTAGCGACGACGGCGCGAACTAGGCGCATAAAATATAAAAATATTGCAGGATATCTAGACGTGTGGTCACAGAGGGCGGTGATGTAGCGACGACTGCGCGACATAGGCGCATACAATATATAAATATTGCTGGATATCTAGGCGCGGGGGCAGAGAGACTGCAACGATATAGCGACGACGGCGCGAACTAGGCGCATAAAATATAAAAATATTGCAGGATATCTAGGCGCGGGGGCAGAGAGTCTGCAACAAGGTAGGGACGACGGCGCGACTTAGGCGCACACAAAATATATAAATATTGTAGGATATCTAGCCGCGGTGGCAGAGAGAGCGGTGATGTAGCGACGACGGCGCGAACTAGGCGCATACAATACAAAAATATTGCAGGATATCTAGACGTGTGGTCACAGAGGGCGGTGATGTAGCGACGACTGCGCGACATAGGCGCATACAATATATAAATATTGCTGGATATCTAGGCGCGGGGGCAGAGAGACTGCAATGATATAGCGACGACGGCGCGAACTAGGCGCATAAAATATAAAAATATTGCAGGATATCTAGGCGCGGGGGCAGAGAGTCTGCAACGAGGTAGGGACGACGGCGCGACATAGGCGCACACAATATATAAATATTGTAGGATATCTAGCCGCGGTGGCAGAGAGAGCGGTGATGTAGCGACGACGGCGCGAACTAGGCGCATAAAATATAAAAATATTGCAGGATATCTAGGTACGGGGTCAGAGAGAGCGGTGATGTAACGACGACTGCGCGACATAGGCGCATACAATATATAAATATTGCTGGATATCTAGGCGCGGGGGCAGAGAGACTGCAACGATATAGCGACGACGGCGCGAACTAGGCGCATAAAATATAAAAATATTGCAAGATATCTAGGTACGGGGTCAGAGAGAGCGGTGATGTAGCGACGACTGCGTGACCTAGGCGCATACAATATATAAATATTGCAGGATATCTAGACGTGTGGTCAGAGAGGGCGGTGATGTAGCGACGACGGCGCGAACTAGGCGTATACAATTTAAAAATATTGCAGGATATCTAGGTACGGGGACTGAGAGATAGCGACGACGACGCGACCTAAGCGCATACAATATAAAAAATATTGCAGGATATCTAGGCGCGGGGGCAGAGAGTCTGCAACGATGTAGAGACGACGGTGCGACCTAGGCGCATACAATACAAAAATATTGCAAGATATCTAGACGTGGGGTCAGAGAGAGCGGTGATGTAGCGACGACGGCGCGAACTAGGCACATACAATACAAAAATATTGCAGGATATCTAGGCGCGGGGACTGAGAGAAATCGTCGTCGACGCCACTTAGGCGCATACAATATATAAAATATTGCAGGATATCTAGGCGCGGGGTCTGAGAGAGCGGTGATGTAGTGACGACTGCGTGACCTAGGCGCATACAATATATAAATATTGCAGGATATCTAGGCGCGGTGATTGAGAGAAATCGTCGTCGACGCCACTTAGGCGCATAAAATATATAAAATATTTCAGGATATCTAGGCACGGGGTCAGAGAGAGCGGTGATGTAGCGACGACTGCGTGACCTAGGCGCACACAATATATAAATATTGAGGGATATCTAGGTACGGGGACTGAGAGGTAGCGACGACGACGCGACCTAAGCGCATACAATATAAAAAATATTGCAGGATATCTAGGCGCGGGGGCAGAGAGTCTGCAACGATGTAGAGACGACGGCGCGACCTAGGCGCATAAAATACAAAAATATTGCAAGATATCTAGACGTGGGTTCAGAGAGGGCGGTGATGTAGCGACGACGGCGCGAACTAGGCGCATACAATACAAAAATATTGCAGGATATCTAGGTACGGGGACTGAGAGAAATCGTCGTCGACGCCACTTAGGCGCATAAAATATATAAAATATTTCAGGATATCTAGGTACGGGGTCAGAGAGAGCGGTGATGTAGCGAAGACTGCGCGACCTAGGCGCACACAATATATAAATATTGCAGGATATCTAGGCGCGGGGGCAGAGAAAGCGGTGATGTAGCGACGACTGCGTGACCTAGGCGCACACAATATATAAATATTGCAGGATGTCTAGACGTGTGGTCAGAGAGGGCGGTGATGTAGCGACGACTGCGTGACCTAGGCGCACATAATATATAAATATTGCAGGATATCTAGGCGCGGTGATTGAGAGAAATCGTCGTCGACGCCACTTAGGCGCATAAAATATATAAAATATTTCAGGATATCTAGGCACGGGGTCTGAGAGAGCGGTGATGTAGTGACGACTGCGTGACCTAGGCGCATACAATATATAAATATTGCAGGATATCTAGGCGCGGTGATTGAGAGAAATCGTCGTCGCCGCCACTTAGGCGCATAAAATATATAAAATATTTCAGGATATCTAGGCGCGGGGTCAAAAAGAGCGGTGATGTAGTGACGACTGCGTGACCTAGGCGCATACTGCTGGATATTGCTGGATATCTAGGCGCGGGGGCAGAGAGACTGCAACGATATAGCGACGACGGCGCGAACTAGGCGCATAAAATATAAAAATATTGCAGGATATCTAGGCGCGGGGGCAGAGAGTCTGCAACGAGGTAGGGACGACGGCGCGACTTAGGCGCACACAATATATAAATATTGTAGGATATCTAGCCGCGGCGGCAGAGAGAGCGGTGATGTAGCGACGACGGCGCGAACTAGGCGCATACAATACAAAAATATTGCAGGATACAATACAAAAATATTGCAAGATATCTAGACGTGGGGTCAGAGAGAGCGGTGATGTAGCGACGACGGCGCGAACTAGGCACATACAATATAAAAATATTGCAGGATATCTAGGTACGGGGATTGAGAGAAATCGTCGTCGACGCCACTTAGGCGCATAAAATATATAAAATATTTCAGGATATCTAGGCACGGGGTCAGAGAGAGCGGTGATGTAGCGACGACTGCGCGACCTAGGCGCACACAATATATAAATATTGCAGGATATCTAGGCGCGGGGGCAGAGAAAGCGGTGATGTAGCGACGACTGCGTGACCTAGGCGCACACAATATATAAATATTGCAGGATATCTAGACGTGTGGTCAGAGAGGGCGGTGATGTAACGACGACGGCGCGAACTAGGCGCATACAATTTAAAAATATTGCAGGACATCTAGGTACGGGGACTGAGAGATAGCGACGACGACGCGACCTAAGCGCATACAATATAAAAAATATTGCAGGATATCTAGGCGCGGGGGCAGAGAGTCTGCAACGATGTAGAGACGACGGCGCGACCTAGGCGCATACAATACAAAAATATTGCAAGATATCTAGACGTGGGGTCAGAGAGGGCGGTGATGTAGCGACGACGGCGCGAACTAGGCGCATACAATACAAAAATATTGCAGGATATCTAGGTACGGGGACTGAGAGAAATCGTCGTCGACGCCACTTAGGCGCATACAATACATAAAATATTGCAGGATATCTAGGCGCGGGGTCAGAGAGAGCGGTGATGTAGCGACGACTGCGTGACCTAGGCGCATACAATATATAAATATTGCAGGATATCTAGGCGCGGTGATTGAGAGAAATCGTCGTCGACGCCACTTAGGCGCATAAAATATATAAAATATTTCAGGATATCTAGGCACGGGGACAGAGAGAGCGGTGATGTAGCGACGACTGCGTGACCTAGGCGCACACAATATATAAATATTGAGGGATATCTAGGTACGGGGACTGAGAGGTAGCGACGACGACGCGACCTAAGCGCATACAATATAAAAAATATTGCAGGATATCTAGGCGCGGGGGCAGAGAGTCTGCAACGATGTAGAGACGACGGCGCGACCTAGGCGCATAAAATACAAAAATATTGCAAGATATCTAGACGTGGGTTCAGAGAGGGCGGTGATGTAGCGACGACGGCGCGAACTAGGCGCATACAATACAAAAATATTGCAGGATATCTAGGTACGGGGACTGAGAGAAATCGTCGTCGACGCCACTTAGGCGCATAAAATATATAAAATATTTCAGGATATCTAGGTACGGGGTCAGAGAGAGCGGTGATGTAGCGAAGACTGCGCGACCTAGGCGCACACAATATATAAATATTGCAGGATATCTAGGCGCGGGGGCAGAGAAAGCGGTGATGTAGCGACGACTGCGTGACCTAGGCGCACACAATATATAAATATTGCAGGATATCTAGACGTGTGGTCAGAGAGGGCGGTGATGTAGCGACGACTGCGTGACCTAGGCGCACATAATATATAAATATTGCAGGATATCTAGGTACAGGGACTGAGAGATAGCTACGTCGACGTGACCTAAGCGCATACAATATAAAAAATATTGCAGGATATCTAGGCGCGGGGGCAGAGAGTCTGCAACGATGTAGAGACGACTGCGCGACCTAGGCGCATACAATACAAAAACATTATAGGATATCTAGACGTGTGTTCAGAGAGGGCGGTGATGTAGCGACGACTGCGCGACCTAGGCGCATACAATATATAAATATTGCAGGATATCTAGGCGCGGGGACTGAGAGAAATCGTCGTCGACGCCACTTAGGCGCATACAATATATAAAATATTGCAGGATATCTAGGCGCGGGGTCTGAGAGAGCGGTGATGTAGTGACGACTGCGTGACCTAGGCGCATACAATATATAAATATTGCAGGATATCTAGGCGCAGGGTCAGAGAGAGCGGTGATGTAGAGACGACGGCGCGAACTAGGCACATACAATATAAAAATATTGCAGGATATCTAGGCGCGGTGTCAGAGAGAGCGGTGATGTAGCGACGACGGCGCGACCTAGGCGCATACAATATATAAATATTGCAGGATATCTAGACGTGGGGTCAGAGAGGGCGGTGATGTAGCGACGACGGCGCGAACTAGGCGCATACAATACAAAAATATTGCAGGATATCTAGGTACGGGGACTGAGAGAAATCGTCGTCGACGCCACTTAGGCGCATAAAATATATAAAATATTTCAGGATATCTAGGCGCGGGGTCAGAGAGAGCGGTGATGTAGTGACGACTGCGTGACCTAGGCGCATACAATATATAAATATTGCAGGATATCTAGGCGCGGGGACTGAGAGAAATCGTCGTCGACGCCACTTAGGCGCATACAATATATAAAATATTGCAGGATATCTAGGCGCGGGGTCAGAGAGAGCGGTGATGTAGCGACGACTGCGTGACCTAGGCGCATACAATATATAAATATTGCAGGATATCTAGGCGCGGGGATTGAGAGAAATCGTCGTCGACGCCACTTAGGTGCATAAAATATATAAAATATTTCAGGATATCTAGGCACGGGGTCAGAGAGAGCGGTGATGTAGCGACGACTGCGTGACCTAGGCGCACACAATATATAAATATTGCAGGATATCTAGGTACGGGGACTGAGAGGTAGCGACGACGACGCGACCTAAGCGCATACAATATAAAAAATATTGCAGGATATCTAGGCGCGGGGGCAGAGAGTCTGCAACGATGTAGAGACGACGGCGCGACCTAGGCGCATACAATACAAAAATATTGCAAGATATCTAGACGTGGGGTCAGAGAGGGCGGTGATGTAGCGACGACGGCGCGAACTAGGCGCATACAATACAAAAATATTGCAGGATATCTAGGTACGGGGACTGAGAGAAATCGTCGTCGACGCCACTTAGGCGCATAAAATATATAAAATATTTCAGGATATCTAGGTACGGGGTCAGAGAGAGCGGTGATGTAGCGACGACTGCGCGACCTAGGCGCACACAATATATAAATATTGCAGGATATCTATGCGCGGGGGCAGAGAAAGCGGTGATGTAGCGACGACTGCGTGACCTAGGCGCACACAATATATAAATATTGCAGGATATCTAGACGTGTGGTCAGAGAGGGCGGTGATGTAGCGACGACTGCGTGACCTAGGCGCACATAATATATAAATATTGCAGGATATCTAGGTACAGGGACTGAGAGATAGCTACGTCGACGTGACCTAAGCGCATACAATATAAAAAATATTGCAGGATATCTAGGCGCGGGGGCAGAGAGTCTGCAACGATGTAGAGACGACTGCGCGACCTAGGCGCATACAATACAAAAACATTATAGGATATCTAGACGTGTGTTCAGAGAGGGCGGTGATGTAGCGACGACTGCGCGACCTAGGCGCATACAATATATAAATATTGCAGGATATCTAGGCGCGGGGACTGAGAGAAATCGTCGTTGACGCCACTTAGGCGCATACAATATATAAAATATTGCAGGATATCTAGGCGCGGGGTCTGAGAGAGCGGTGATGTAGTGACGACTGCGTGACCTAGGCGCATACAATATATAAATATTGCAGGATATCTAGGCGCAGGGTCAGAGAGAGCGGTGATGTAGAGACGACGGCGCGAACTAGGCACATACAATATAAAAATATTGCAGGATATCTAGGCGCGGTGTCAGAGAGAGCGGTGATGTAGCGACGACGGCGCGACCTAGGCGCATACAATATATAAATATTGCAGGATATCTAGGCGCGGGGACTGAGAGAAATCGTCGTCGACGCCACTTAGGCGCATAAAATATATAAAATATTTCAGGATATCTAGGCACGGGGTCAGAGAGAGCGGTGATGTAGCGACGACTGCGTGACCTAGGCGCACACAATATATAAATATTGCAGGATATCTAGGTACGGGGACTGAGATATAGCGACGACGACGCGACCTAAGCGCATACAATATAAAAAATATTGCAGGATATCTAGGCGCAGGGGCAGAGAGTCTGCAACGATGTAGAGACGACGGCGCGACCTAGGCGCATACAATACAAAAACATTACAGGATATCTAGACGTGTGGTCAGAGAGGGCGGTGATGTAGCGACGACTGCGCGACCTAGGCGCATACAATATATAAATATTGCAGGATATCTAGACGTGTGGTCAGAGAGGGCGGTGATGTAGCGACGACTGCGCGACCTAGGCGCATACAATATATAAATATTGCAGGATATCTAGGCGCAGGGTCAGAGAGAGCGGTGATGTAGTGACGACTGCGTAACCTAGGCGCATACAATATATAAATATTGCAGGATATCTAGACGTGTGGTCAGAGAGGGCGGTGATGTAGCGACGACGGCGCGAACTAGGCACATACAATATAAAAATATTGCAGGATATCTAGGCGCGGTGGCAGAGAGAGCGGTGATGTAGCGACGACGGCGCGAACTAGGCGCATACAATATATAAATATTGCAGGATATCTAGACGTGTGGTCAGAGAGGGCGGTGATGTAGCGACGACGGCGCGAACTAGGCACATACAATATAAAAATATTGCAGGATATCTAGGCGCGGTGGCAGAGAGAGCGGTGTTGTAGCGACGACGGCGCGAACTAGGCGCATACAATACAAAAATATTGCAGGATATCTAGGTACGGGGACTGAGAGAAATCGTCGTCGACGCCACTTAGGCGCATAAAATATATAAAATATTTCAGGATATCTAGGCACGGGGTCAGAGAGAGCGGTGATGTAGTGACGACTGCGTGACCTAGGCGCATACAATATATAAATATTGCAGGATATCTAGGCGCAGGGTCAGAGAGAGCGGTGATGTAGTGACGACTGCGTGACCTAGGCGCGTACAATATATAAATATTGCAGGATATCTAGGCGCGGGGTCAGAGAGAGCGGTGATGTAGCGACGACTGCGTGACCTAGGCGCATACAATATATAAATATTGCAGGATATCTAGGCGCAGGGTCAGAGAGAGCGGTGATGTAGAAACGACGGCGCGAACTAGGCGCATACAATATAAAAATATTGCAGGATATCTAGGTACGGGGACTGAGAGATAGCTACGTCGACGTGACCTAAGCGCATACAATATAAAAAATATTGCAGGATATCTAGGCGCGGGGCAGAGAGTCTGCAACGATGTAGAGACGACTGCGCGACCTAGGCGCATACAATACAAAAACATTACAGGATATCTAGACGTGTGTTCAGAGAGGGCGGTGATGTAGCGACGACTGCGCGACCTAGGCGCATACAATATATAAATATTGCTGGATATCTAAGCGCGGTGTCAGAGAGAGCGGTGATGTAGTGACGACTGCGTGACCTAGGCGCATACAATATATAAATATTGCAGGATATCTAGGCGCGGGGACTGAGAGAAATCGTCGTCGAAGCCACTTAGGCGCATAAAATATATAAAATATTTCAGGATATCTAGGCGCGGGGTCAGAGAGAGCGGTGATGTAGTGACGACTGCGTGACCTAGGCGCATACAATATATAAATATTGCAGGATATCTAGGCGCGGGGACTGAGAGAAATCGTCGTCGAAGCCACTTAGGCGCATAAAATATATAAAATATTTCAGGATATCTAGGCGCGGGGTCAGAGAGAGCGGTGATGTAGTGACGACTGCGTGACCTAGGCGCATACAATATATAAATATTGCAGGATATCTAGGCGCGGGGACTGAGAGAAATCGTCGTCGAAGCCACTTAGGCGCATACAATTTATAAAATATTGCAGGATATCTAGGCGCGGGGTCAGAGAGAGCGGTGATGTAGCGACGACTGCGTGACCTAGGCGCATACAATACAAAAATATTGCAAGATATCTAGACGTGGGGTCAGAGAGGTCGGTGATGTAGCGACGACGGCGCGAACTAGGCGCATACAATACACAAATATTGCAGGATATCTAGGTACGGGGACTGAGAGAAATCGTCGTCGACGCCACTTAGGCGCATAAAATATATAAAATATTTCAGGATATCTAGGTACGGGGTCAGAGAGAGCGGTGATGTAGCGACGACTGCGCGACCTAGGCGCACACAATATATAAATATTGCAGGATATCTATGCGCGGGGGCAGAGAAAGCGGTGATGTAGCGACGACTGCGTGACCTAGGCGCATACAATATATAAATATTGCAGGATATCTAGACGTGTGGTCAGAGAGGGCGGTGATGTAGCGCCGACGGCGCGAACTAGGCGCATACAATTTAAAAATATTGCAGGATATCTAGGTACGGGGACTGAGAGATAGCGACGACGACGCGACCTAAGCGCATACAATATAAAAAATATTGCAGGATATCTAGGCGCGGGGGCAGAGAGTCTGCAACGATGTAGAGACGACGGCGCGACCTAGGCGCATACAATACAAAAATATTGCAAGATATCTAGACGTGGGGTCAGAGAGGGCGGTGATGTAGCGACGACGGCGCGAACTAGGCACATACAATATAAAAATATTGCAGGATATCTAGGTACGGGGACTGAGAGAAATCGTCGTCGACGCCACTTAGGCGCATAAAATATATAAAATATTTCAGGATATCTAGGCGCGGGGTCAGAGAGAGCGGTGATGTAGTGACGACTGCGTGACCTAGGCGCATACAATATATAAATATTGCAGGATATCTAGGCGCAGGGTCAGAGAGAGCGGTGATGTAGTGACGACTGCGTGACCTAGGCGCATACAATATATAAATATTGCAGGATATCTAGACGTGCGGTCAGAGGGGGCGGTGATGTAGCGACGACGGCGCGAACTAGGCATATACAATATAAAAATATTGCAGGATATCTAGGCGCGGTGGCAGAGACAGCGGTGATCTAGCGACGACGGCGCGAACTAGGCGCATACAATACAAAAATATTGCAGTATATATAGACGTGTGGTCAGAGAGGGCGGTGATGTAGCGACGACTGCGCGACCTAGGCACATACAATATATAAATATTGCAGGATATCTAGGCGCGGGGGCAGAGAGTCTGCAACGATGTAGCGACGACGGCGCGACCTAGGCGCACACAATATATAAATATTGCAGGATATCTAGACGTGTGGTCAGAGAGGGCGGTGATGTAGCGAACACGGCGCGAACTAGGCGCATACAATATAAAAATATTGCAGGATATCTAGGTACGGGGACTGAGAGATAGCGACGACGACGCGACCTAAGCGCATACAATATAAAAAATATTGCAGGATATCTAGGCGCGGGGGCAGAGAGTCTGCAACGATGTAGAGACGACGGCGCGACTTAGGCGCATACAATACAAAAACATTACAGGATACCTAGACGTGTGGTCAGAGAGGGCGGTGATGTAGCGACGACTGCGCGACCTAGGCGCATACAATATATAAATATTGCAGGATATCTAGGCGCGGGGACTGAGAGAAATTGTCGTCGACGCCACTTAGGCGCATACAATATATAAAATATTGCAGGATATCTAGGCGCGGGGTCAGAGAGAGCGGTGGTGTAGCGACGACTGCGTGACCTAGGCGCATACAATATATAAATATTGCAGGATATCTAGGCGCAGGGTCAGAGAGAGCGGTGATGTAGAGACGACGGCGCGAACTAGGCGCATACAATATAAAAATATTGTAGGATATCTAGGTACGGGGACTGAGAGATAGCGACGTCGACGTGACCTAAGCGCATACAATATAAAAAATATTGCAGGATATCTAGGCGCGGGGGCAGAGAGTCTGCAACGATGTAGAGACGACTGCGCGACCTAGGCGCATACAATACAAAAACATTACAGGATATCTAGACGTGTGTTCAGAGAGGGCGGTGATGTAGCGACGACACAAAATATATAAATATTGCAGGATATCTAGCCGCGGTGGCAGAGAGAGCGGTGATGTAGCGCGCGAACTAGGCGCATAAAATATAAAAATATTGCAGGATATCTAGACGTGTGGTCACAGAGGGCGGTGATGTAGCGACGACTGCGCGACATAGGCGCATACAATATATAAATATTGCTGGATATCTAGGCGCGGGGGCAGAGAGACTGCAACGATATAGCGACGACGGCGCG
Organism: Crataerina pallida; assembly: GCA_949710015.1. NCBI lineage: Eukaryota > Metazoa > Arthropoda > Insecta > Diptera > Hippoboscidae > Crataerina > Crataerina pallida. Next base: position 12,963,854 of record OX453292.1, on the reverse strand, counting down.
AACTAGGCGCATAAAATATAAAAATATTGCAGGATATCTAGGCGCGGGGGCAGAGAGTCTGCAACAAGGTAGGGACGACGGCGCGACTTAGGCGCACACAATATATAAATATTGTAGGATATCTAGCCGCGGTGGCAGAGAGAGCGGTGATGTAGCGACGACGGCGTGAACTAGGCGCATACAATACAAAAATATTGCAGGATATCTAGACGTGTGGTCACAGAGGGCGGTGATGTAGCGACGACTGCGCGACATAGGCGCATACAATATGTAAATATTGCTGGATATCTAGGCGCGGGGGCAGAGAGACTGCAATGATATAGCGACGACGGCGCGAACTAGGCGCATAAAATATAAAAATATTGCAGGATATCTAGGCGCGGGGGCAGAGAGTCTGCAACGAGGTAGGGACGACGGCGCGACATAGGCGCACACAATATATAAATATTGTAGGATATCTAGCCGCGGTGGCAGAGAGAGCGGTGATGTAGCGACGACGGCGCGAACTAGGCGCATAAAATATAAAAATATTGCAGGATATCTAGGTACGGGGTCAGAGAGAGCGGTGATGTAACGACGACTGCGCGACATAGGCGCATACAATATATAAATATTGCTGGATATCTAGGCGCGGGGGCAGAGAGACTGCAACGATATAGCGACGACGGCGCGAACTAGGCGCATAAAATATAAAAATATTGCAAGATATCTAGGTACGGGGTCAGAGAGAGCGGTGATGTAGCGACGACTGCGTGACCTAGGCGCATACAATATATAAATATTGCAGGATATCTAGACGTGTGGTCAGAGAGGGCGGTGATGTAGCGACGACGGCGCGAACTAGGCGTATACAATTTAAAAATATTGCAGGATATCTAGGTACGGGGACTGAGAGATAGCGACGACGACGCGACCTAAGCGCATACAATATAAAAAATATTGCAGGATATCTAGGCGCGGGGGCAGAGAGTCTGCAACGATGTAGAGACGACGGTGCGCCCTAGGCGCATACAATACAAAAACATTACAGGATACCTAGACGTGTGGTCAGAGAGGGCGGTGATGTAGCGACGACTGCGCGACCTAGGCGCATACAATATATAAATATTGCAGGATATCTAGGCGCGGGGACTGAGAGAAATTGTCGTCGACGCCACTTAGGCGCATACAATATATAAAATATTGCAGGATATCTAGGCGCGGGGTCAGAGAGAGCGGTGGTGTAGCGACGACTGCGTGACCTAGGCGCATACAATATATAAATATTGCAGGATATCTAGGCGCAGGGTCAGAGAGAGCGGTGATGTAGAGACGACGGCGCGAACTAGGCGCATACAATATAAAAATATTGTAGGATATCTAGGTACGGGGACTGAGAGATAGCGACGTCGACGTGACCTAAGCGCATACAATATAAAAAATATTGCAGGATATCTAGGCGCGGGGGCAGAGAGTCTGCAACGATGTAGAGACGACTGCGCGACCTAGGCGCATACAATACAAAAACATTACAGGATATCTAGACGTGTGTTCAGAGAGGGCGGTGATGTAGCGACGACACAAAATATATAAATATTGCAGGATATCTAGCCGTGGTGGCAGAGAGAGCGGTGATGTAGCGACGACGGCGCGAACTAGGCGCATAAAATATAAAAATATTGCAGGATATCTAGACGTGTGGTCACAGAGGGCGGTGATGTAGCGACGACTGCGCGACATAGGCGCATACAATATATAAATATTGCTGGATATCTAGGCGCGGGGGCAGAGAGACTGCAACGATATAGCGACGACGGCGCGAACTAGGCGCATAAAATATAAAAATATTGCAGGATATCTAGGCGCGGGGGCAGAGAGTCTGCAACAAGGTAGGGACGACGGCGCGACTTAGGCGCACACAATATATAAATATTGTAGGATATCTAGCCGCGGTGGCAGAGAGAGCGGTGATGTAGCGACGACGGCGCGAACTAGGCGCATACAATACAAAAATATTGCAGGATATCTAGACGTGTGGTCACAGAGGGCGGTGATGTAGCGACGACTGCGCGACATAGGCGCATACAATATATAAATATTGCTGGATATCTAGGCGCGGGGGCAGAGAGACTGCAATGATATAGCGACGACGGCGCGAACTAGGCGCATAAAATATAAAAATATTGCAGGATATCTAGGCGCGGGGGCAGAGAGTCTGCAACGAGGTAGGGACGACGGCGCGACATAGGCGCACACAATATATAAATATTGTAGGATATCTAGCCGCGGTGGCAGAGAGAGCGGTGATGTAGCGACGACGGCGCGAACTAGGCGCATAAAATATAAAAATATTGCAGGATATCTAGGTACGGGGTCAGAGAGAGCGGTGATGTAACGACGACTGCGCGACATAGGCGCATACAATATATAAATATTGCTGGATATCTAGGCGCGGGGGCAGAGAGACTGCAACGATATAGCGACGACGGCGCGAACTAGGCGCATAAAATATAAAAATATTGCAAGATATCTAGGTACGGGGTCAGAGAGAGCGGTGATGTAGCGACGACTGCGTGACCTAGGCGCATACAATATATAAATATTGCAGGATATCTAGACGTGTGGTCAGAGAGGGCGGTGATGTAGCGACGACGGCGCGAACTAGGCGTATACAATTTAAAAATATTGCAGGATATCTAGGTACGGGGACTGAGAGATAGCGACGACGACGCGACCTAAGCGCATACAATATAAAAAATATTGCAGGATATCTAGGCGCGGGGGCAGAGAGTCTGCAACGATGTAGAGACGACGGTGCGACCTAGGCGCATACAATACAAAAATATTGCAAGATATCTAGACGTGGGGTCAGAGAGAGCGGTGATGTAGCGACGACGGCGCGAACTAGGCACATACAATATAAAAATATTGCAGGATATCTAGGTGCGGGGACTGAGAGAAATCGTCGTCGCCGCCACTTAGGCGCATAAAATATATAAAATATTTCAGGATATCTAGGCGCGGGGTCAAAAAGAGCGGTGATGTAGTGACGACTGCGTGACCTAGGCGCATACTGCTGGATATTGCTGGATATCTAGGCGCGGGGGCAGAGAGACTGCAACGATATAGCGACGACGGCGCGAACTAGGCGCATAAAATATAAAAATATTGCAGGATATCTAGGCGCGGGGGCAGAGAGTCTGCAACGAGGTAGGGACGACGGCGCGACTTAGGCGCACACAATATATAAATATTGTAGGATATCTAGCCGCGGCGGCAGAGAGAGCGGTGATGTAGCGACGACGGCGCGAACTAGGCGCATACAATACAAAAATATTGCAGGATACAATACAAAAATATTGCAAGATATCTAGACGTGGGGTCAGAGAGAGCGGTGATGTAGCGACGACGGCGCGAACTAGGCACATACAATATAAAAATATTGCAGGATATCTAGGTACGGGGATTGAGAGAAATCGTCGTCGACGCCACTTAGGCGCATAAAATATATAAAATATTTCAGGATATCTAGGCACGGGGTCAGAGAGAGCGGTGATGTAGCGACGACTGCGCGACCTAGGCGCACACAATATATAAATATTGCAGGATATCTAGGCGCGGGGGCAGAGAAAGCGGTGATGTAGCGACGACTGCGTGACCTAGGCGCACACAATATATAAATATTGCAGGATATCTAGACGTGTGGTCAGAGAGGGCGGTGATGTAACGACGACGGCGCGAACTAGGCGCATACAATTTAAAAATATTGCAGGACATCTAGGTACGGGGACTGAGAGATAGCGACGACGACGCGACCTAAGCGCATACAATATAAAAAATATTGCAGGATATCTAGGCGCGGGGGCAGAGAGTCTGCAACGATGTAGAGACGACGGCGCGACCTAGGCGCATACAATACAAAAATATTGCAAGATATCTAGACGTGGGGTCAGAGAGGGCGGTGATGTAGCGACGACGGCGCGAACTAGGCGCATACAATACAAAAATATTGCAGGATATCTAGGTACGGGGACTGAGAGAAATCGTCGTCGACGCCACTTAGGCGCATACAATATATAAAATATTGCAGGATATCTAGGCGCGGGGTCAGAGAGAGCGGTGATGTAGCGACGACTGCGTGACCTAGGCGCATACAATATATAAATATTGCAGGATATCTAGGCGCGGTGATTGAGAGAAATCGTCGTCGACGCCACTTAGGCGCATAAAATATATAAAATATTTCAGGATATCTAGGCACGGGGTCAGAGAGAGCGGTGATGTAGCGACGACTGCGTGACCTAGGCGCACACAATATATAAATATTGAGGGATATCTAGGTACGGGGACTGAGAGGTAGCGACGACGACGCGACCTAAGCGCATACAATATAAAAAATATTGCAGGATATCTAGGCGCGGGGGCAGAGAGTCTGCAACGATGTAGAGACGACGGCGCGACCTAGGCGCATAAAATACAAAAATATTGCAAGATATCTAGACGTGGGTTCAGAGAGGGCGGTGATGTAGCGACGACGGCGCGAACTAGGCGCATACAATACAAAAATATTGCAGGATATCTAGGTACGGGGACTGAGAGAAATCGTCGTCGACGCCACTTAGGCGCATAAAATATATAAAATATTTCAGGATATCTAGGTACGGGGTCAGAGAGAGCGGTGATGTAGCGACGACTGCGCGACCTAGGCGCACACAATATATAAATATTGCAGGATATCTAGGCGCGGGGGCAGAGAAAGCGGTGATGTAGCGACGACTGCGTGACCTAGGCGCACACAATATATAAATATTGCAGGATATCTAGACGTGTGGTCAGAGAGGGCGGTGATGTAGCGACGACTGCGTGACCTAGGCGCACATAATATATAAATATTGCAGGATATCTAGGTACAGGGTCTGAGAGATAGCTACGTCGACGTGACCTAAGCGCATACAATATAAAAAATATTGCAGGATATCTAGGCGCGGGGGCAGAGAGTCTGCAACGATGTAGAGACGACTGCGCGACCTAGGCGCATACAATACAAAAACATTATAGGATATCTAGACGTGTGTTCAGAGAGGGCGGTGATGTAGCGACGACTGCGCGACCTAGGCGCATACAATATATAAATATTGCAGGATATCTAGGCGCGGGGACTGAGAGAAATCGTCGTCGACGCCACTTAGGCGCATACAATATATAAAATATTGCAGGATATCTAGGCGCGGGGTCTGAGAGAGCGGTGATGTAGTGACGACTGCGTGACCTAGGCGCATACAATATATAAATATTGCAGGATATCTAGGCGCAGGGTCAGAGAGAGCGGTGATGTAGAGACGACGGCGCGAACTAGGCACATACAATATAAAAATATTGCAGGATATCTAGGCGCGGTGTCAGAGAGAGCGGTGATGTAGCGACGACGGCGCGACCTAGGCGCATACAATATATAAATATTGCAGGATATCTAGACGTGGGGTCAGGGAGGGCGGTGATGTAGCGACGACGGCGCGAACTAGGCGCATACAATACAAAAATATTGCAGGATATCTAGGTACGGGGACTGAGAGAAATCGTCGTCGACGCCACTTAGGCGCATAAAATATATAAAATATTTCAGGATATCTAGGCGCGGGGTCAGAGAGAGCGGTGATGTAGTGACGACTGCGTGACCTAGGCGCATACAATATATAAATATTGCAGGATATCTAGGCGCGGGGACTGAGAGAAATCGTCGTCGACGCCACTTAGGCGCATACAATATATAAAATATTGCAGGATATCTAGGCGCGGGGTCAGAAAGAGCGGTGATGTAGCGACGACTGCGTGACCTAGGCGCATACAATATATAAATATTGCAGGATATCTAGGCGCGGGGATTGAGAGAAATCGTCGTCGACGCCACTTAGGTGCATAAAATATATAAAATATTTCAGGATATCTAGGCACGGGGTCAGAGAGAGCGGTGATGTAGCGACGACTGCGTGACCTAGGCGCACACAATATATAAATATTGCAGGATATCTAGGTACGGGGACTGAGAGGTAGCGACGACGACGCGACCTAAGCGCATACAATATAAAAAATATTGCAGGATATCTAGGCGCGGGGGCAGAGAGTCTGCAACTATGTAGAGACGACGGCGCGACCTAGGCGCATACAATACAAAAATATTGCAAGATATCTAGACGTGGGGTCAGAGAGGGCGGTGATGTAGCGACGACGGCGCGAACTAGGCGCATACAATACAAAAATATTGCAGGATATCTAGGTACGGGGACTGAGAGAAATCGTCGTCGACGCCACTTAGGCGCATAAAATATATAAAATATTTCAGGATATCTAGGTACGGGGTCAGAGAGAGCGGTGATGTAGCGACGACTGCGCGACCTAGGCGCACACAATATATAAATATTGCAGGATATCTATGCGCGGGGGCAGAGAAAGCGGTGATGTAGCGACGAATGCGTGACCTAGGCGCACACAATATATAAATATTGCAGGATATCTAGACGTGTGGTCAGAGAGGGCGGTGATGTAGCGACGACTGCGTGACCTAGGCGCACATAATATATAAATATTGCAGGATATCTAGGTACAGGGACTGAGAGATAGCTACGTCGACGTGACCTAAGCGCATACAATATAAAAAATATTGCAGGATATCTAGGCGCGGGGGCAGAGAGTCTGCAACGATGTAGAGACGACTGCGCGACCTAGGCGCATACAATACAAAAACATTATAGGATATCTAGACGTGTGTTCAGAGAGGGCGGTGATGTAGCGACGACTGCGCGACCTAGGCGCATACAATATATAAATATTGCAGGATATCTAGGCGCGGGGACTGAGAGAAATCGTCGTCGACGCCACTTAGGCGCATACAATATATAAAATATTGCAGGATATCTAGGCGCGGGGTCTGAGAGAGCGGTGATGTAGTGACGACTGCGTGACCTAGGCGCATACAATATATAAATATTGCAGGATATCTAGGCGCAGGGTCAGAGAGAGCGGTGATGTAGAGACGACGGCGCGAACTAGGCACATACAATATAAAAATATTGCAGGATATCTAGGCGCGGTGTCAGAGAGAGCGGTGATGTAGCGACGACGGCGCGACCTAGGCGCATACAATATATAAATATTGCAGGATATCTAGGCGCGGGGACTGAGAGAAATCGTCGTCGACGCCACTTAGGCGCATAAAATATATAAAATATTTCAGGATATCTAGGCACGGGGTCAGAGAGAGCGGTGATGTAGCGACGACTGCGTGACCGAGGCGCACACAATATATAAATATTGCAGGATATCTAGGTACGGGGACTGAGATATAGCGACGACGACGCGACCTAAGCGCATACAATATAAAAAATATTGCAGGATATCTAGGCGCAGGGGCAGAGAGTCTGCAACGATGTAGAGACGACGGCGCGAACTAGGCGCATACAATACAAAAACATTACAGGATATCTAGACGTGTGGTCAGAGAGGGCGGTGATGTAGCGACGACTGCGCGACCTAGGCGCATACAATATATAAATATTGCAGGATATCTAGACGTGTGGTCAGAGAGGGCGGTGATGTAGCGACGACTGCGCGACCTAGGCGCATACAATATATAAATATTGCAGGATATCTAGGCGCAGGGTCAGAGAGAGCGGTGATGTAGTGACGACTGCGTAACCTAGGCGCATACAATATATAAATATTGCAGGATATCTAGACGTGTGGTCAGAGAGGGCGGTGATGTAGCGACGACGGCGCGAACTAGGCACATACAATATAAAAATATTGCAGGATATCTAGGCGCGGTGGCAGAGAGAGCGGTGATGTAGCGACGACGGCGCGAACTAGGCGCATACAATATATAAATATTGCAGGATATCTAGACGTGTGGTCAGAGAGGGCGGTGATGTAGCGACGACGGCGCGAACTAGGCACATACAATATAAAAATATTGCAGGATATCTAGGCGCGGAGGCAGAGAGAGCGGTGTTGTAGCGACGACGGCGCGAACTAGGCGCATACAATACAAAAATATTGCAGGATATCTAGGCGCGGGGACTGAGAGAAATCGTCGTCGAAGCCACTTAGGCGCATAAAATATATAAAATATTTCAGGATATCTAGGCGCGGGGTCAGAGAGAGCGGTGATGTAGTGACGACTGCGTGACCTAGGCGCATACAATATATAAATATTGCAGGATATCTAGGCGCGGGGACTGAGAGAAATCGTCGTCGAAGCCACTTAGGCGCATAAAATATATAAAATATTTCAGGATATCTAGGCGCGGGGTCAGAGAGAGCGGTGATGTAGTGACGACTGCGTGACCTAGGCGCATACAATATATAAATATTGCAGGATATCTAGGCGCGGGGACTGAGAGAAATCGTCGTCGAAGCCACTTAGGCGCATAAAATATATAAAATATTTCAGGATATCTAGGCGCGGGGTCAGAGAGAGCGGTGATGTAGTGACGACTGCGTGACCTAGGCGCATACAATATATAAATATTGCAGGATATCTAGGCGCACGGTCAGAGAGAGCGGTGATGTAGTGACGACTGCGTGACTTAGGCGCATACAATATATAAATATTGCAGGATATCTAGGCGCGGGGTCAGAGAGAGCGGTGATGTAGCGACGACTGCGTGACCTAGGCGCACACAATATATAAATATTGCAGGATATCTAGGTACGGGGACTGAGAGATAGCGACGACGACGCGACCTAAGCGCATACAATATAAAAAATATTGCAGGATATCTAGGCGCGGGGGCAGAGAGTCTGCAACGATGTAGAGACGACGGCGCGACCTAGGCGCATACAATACAAAAACATTACAGGATATCTAGACGTGTGGTCAGAGAGGGCGGTGATGTAGCGACGACTGCGCGACCTAGGCGCATACAATATATAAATATTGCAGGATATCTAGACGTGTGGTCAGAGAGGGGGTGATGTAGCGACGACTGCGCGACCTAGGCGCATACAATATATAAATATTGCAGGATATCTAGGCGCAGGGTCAGAGAGAGCGGTGATGTAGTGACGACTGCGTGACCTAGGCGCATACAATATATAAATATTGCAGGATATCTAGACGTGTGGTCAGAGAGGGCGGTGATGTAGCGACGACGGCGCGAACTAGGCACATACAATATAAAAATATTGCAGGATATCTAGGCGCGGTGGCAGAGAGAGCGGTGATGTAGCGACGACGGCGCGAACTAGGCGCATACAATATATAAATATTGCAGGATATCTAGACGTGTGGTCAGAGAGGGCGGTGATGTAGCGACGACGGCGCGAACTAGGCACATACAATATAAAAATATTGCAGGATATCTAGGCGCGGTGGCAGAGAGACCGGTGATGTAGCGACGACGGCGCGAACTAGGCGCATACAATATATAAATATTGCAGGATATCTAGACGTGTGGTCAGAGAGGGCGGTGATGTAGCGACGACGGCGCGAACTAGGCGCATACAATACAAAAATATTGCAGGATATCTAGGTACGGGGACTGAGAGAAATCGTCGTCGACGCCATTTAGGCGCATAAAATATATAAAATATTTCAGGATATCTAGGCACGGGGTCAGAGAGAGCGGTGATGTAGTGACGACTGCGTGACCTAGGCGCATACAATATATAAATATTGCAGGATATCTAGGCGCACGGTCAGAGAGAGCGGTGATGTAGTGACGACTGCGTGACTTAGGCGCATACAATATATAAATATTGCAGGATATCTAGGCGCGGGGTCAGAGAGAGCGGTGATGTAGCGACGACTGCGTGACCTAGGCGCATACAATATATAAATATTGCAGGATATCTAGGCGCAGGGTCAGAGAGAGCGGTGATGTAGAGACGACGGCGCGAACTAGGCGCATACAATATAAAAATATTGCAGGATATCTAGGTACAGGGACTGAGAGATAGCTACGTCGACGTGACCTAAGCGCATACAATATAAAAAATATTGCAGGATATCTAGGCGCGGGGTCAGAGAGAGCGGTGATGTAGTGACGACTGCGTGACCTAGGCGCATACAATATATAAATATTGCAGGATATCTAGGCGCAGGGACTGAGAGAAATCGTCGTCGAAGCCACTTAGGCGCATACAATTTATAAAATATTGCAGGATATCTAGGCGCGGGGTCAGAGAGAGCAGTGATGTAGCGACGACTGCGTGACCTAGGCGCATACAATACAAAAATATTGCAAGATATCTAGACGTGGGGTCAGAGAGGGCGGTGATGTATCGACGACGGCGCGAACTAGGCACATACAATATAAAAATATTGCAGGATATCTAGGTACGGGGACTGAGAGAAATCGTCGTCGACGCCACTTAGGCGCATAAAATATATAAAATATTTCAGGATATCTAGGCGCGGGGTCAGAGAGAGCGGTGATAGTGACGACTGCGTGACCTAGGCGCATACAATATATAAATATTGCAGGATATCTAGACGCGGGGACTGAGAGAAATCGTCGTCGACGCCACTTAGGCGCACACAATATATAAAATATTGCAGGATATCTAGGCGCGGGGTCTGAGAGAGCGGTGATGTAGTGACGACTGCGTGACCTAGGCGCATACAATATATAAATATTGCAGGATATCTAGACGTGTGGTCAGAGAGGGCGGTGATGAAGCGACGACGGCGCGAACTAGGCACATACAATATAAAAATATTGCAGGATATCTAGGCGCGGTGGCAGAGAGAGCGGTGATCTAGCGACGACGGCGCGAACTAGGCGCATAAAATACAAAAATATTGCAGTATATCTAGACGTGTGGTCAGAGAGGGCGGTGATGTAGCGACGACTGCGCGACCTAGGCGCATACAATATATAAATATTGCTGGATATCTAGGCGCGGGGACTGAGAGGAATCGTCGTCGACGCCACTTAGGCGCATAAAATATATAAAACATTACAGGATATCTAGGCGCAGGGTCAGAGAGCGGTGATGTAGCGACGACTGTGCGACCTAGGCGCATACAATATATAAATATTGCAGGATATCTAGGTGCGGGGACTGAGAGAAATCGTCGTCGACGCCACTTAGGCGCATAAAATATATAAAATATTTCAGGATATCTAGGCGCGGGGTCAGAGAGAGCGGTGATGTAGTGACGACTGCGTGACCTAGGCGCATACAATATATAAATATTGCAGGATATCTAGGCGCGGGGACTGAGAGAAATCGTCGTCGACGCCACTTAGGCGCACACAATATATAAAATATTGCAGGATATCTAGGCGCGGGGTCTGAGAAAGCGGTGATGTAGTGACGACTGCGTGACCTAGGCGCATACAATATATAAATATTGCAGGATATCTAGGTGCAGGGTCTGAGAGAGCGGTGATGTAGTGACGACTGCGTGACCTAGGCGCATACAATATATAAATATTGCAGGATATCTAGGCGTGGGGACTGAGAGAAATCGTCGTCGACGCCACTTAGGCGCATACAATATATAAAATATTGCAGGATATCTAGGCGCGGGGTCTGAGAGAGCGGTGATGTAGTGACGACTGCGTGACCTAGGCGCATACAATATATAAATATTGCAGTATATTTCGGCGCAGGGTCAGAGAGAGCGGTTATGTAGAGACGACGGCGCGAACTAGGCACATACAATATAAAAATATTGCAGGATATCTAGGCGCGGGGGCAGAGAGTCTGCAACGATGTAGAGACGACTGCGCGACCTAGGCTCATACAATACAAAAATATTGCAGGATATCTATGCGTGTGGTCAGAGAGGGCGGTGATGTAGCGACGACTGCGCGACCTAGGCGCATACAATATATAAATATTGCTGGATATCTAGGCGCGGGGACTGAGAGAAATCGTCGTCGACGCCACTTAGGCGCATAAAATATATAAAATATTTCAGGATATCTAGGCGCGGGGTCAGAGAGAGCGGTGATGTAGTGACGACTGCGTGACCTAGGCGCATACAATATATAAATATTGCAGGATATCTAGGCGCGGGGACTGAGAGAAATCGTCGTCGACGCCACTTAGGCGCATACAATATATAAAATATTGCAGGATATCTAGGCGCGGGGTCAGAGAGAGCGGTGATGTAGCGACGACTGCGTGACCTAGGCGCATACAATATATAAATATTGCAGGATATCTAGGCGCAGGGTCAGAGAGAGCGGTGATGTAGAGACGACGGCGCGAACTAGGCACATACAATATAAAAATATTGCAGGATATCTAGGCGCGGTGTCAGAGAGAGCGGTGATGTAGCGACGACGGCGCGACCTAGGCGCATACAATATATAAATATTGCAGGATATCTAGGCGCGGGGACTGAGAGAAATCGTCGTCGACGCCACTTAGGCGCATAAAATATATAAAATATTTCAGGATATCTAGGCACGGGGTCAGAGAGAGCGGTGATGTAGCGACGACTGCGTGACCTAGGCGCTCACAATATATAAATATTGCAGGATATCTAGGTACGGGGACTGAGAGGTAGCGACGACGACGCGACCTAAGCGCATACAATATAAAAAATATTGCAGGATATCTAGGCGCGGGGGCAGAGAGTCTGCAACGATGTAGAGACGACGGCGCGACCTAGGCGCATACAATACAAAAATATTGCAAGATATCTAGACGTGTGGTCAGAGAGGGCGGTGATGTAGCGACGACGGCGCGAACTAGGCGCATACAATACAAAAATATTGCAGGATATCTAGGTACGGGGACTGAGAGAAATCGTCGTCGACGCCACTTAGGCGCATAAAATATATAAAATATTTCAGGATATCTAGGTACGGGGTCAGAGAGAGCGGTGATGTAGCGACGACTGCGCGACCTAGGCGCACACAATATATAAATATTGCAGGATATCTAGGCGCGGGGGCAGAGAAAGCGGTGATGTAGCGACGACTGCGTGACCTAGGCGCACAAAATATATAAATATTGCAGGATATCTAGACGTGTGGTCAGAGAGGGCGGTGATGTAGCGACGACTGCGTGACCTAGGCGCACACAATATATAAATATTGAAGGATATCTAGGTACGGGGACTGAGAGATAGCTACGTCGACGTGACCTAAGCGCATACAATATAAAAAATATTGCAGGATATCTAGGCGCGGGGGCAGAGAGTCTGCAACGATGTAGAGACGACTGCGCGACCTAGGCGCATACAATACAAAAACATTACAGGATATCTAGACGTGTGTTCAGAGAGGGCGGTGATGTAGCGACGACTGCGCGACCTAGGCGCATACAATATATAAATATTGCTGGATATCTAGGCGCGGGGACTGAGAGAAATCGTCGTCGACGCCACTTAGGCGCATAAAATATATAAAATATTTCAGGATATCTAGGCGCGGGGTCAGAGAGAGCGGTGATGTAGTGACGACTGCGTGACCTAGGCGCATACAATATATAAATATTGCAGGATATCTAGGCGCGGGGACTGAGAGAAATCGTCGTCGACGCCACTTAGGCGCACACAATATATAAAATATTGCAGGATATCTAGGCGCGGGGTCTGAGAGAGCGGTGATGTAGTGACGACTGCGTGACCTAGGCGCATACAATATATAAATATTGCAGGATATCTAGGCGCAGGGTCAGAGAGAGCGGTGATGTAGAGACGACGGCGCGAACTAGGCACATACAATATAAAAATATTGCAGGATATCTAGGCGCGGTGTCAGAGAGAGCGGTGATGTAGCGTCGACGGCGCGACCTAGGCGCATACAATATATAAATATTGCAGGATATCTAGGCACGGGGACTGAGAGAAATCGTCGTCGACGCCACTTAGGCGCATAAAATATATAAAATATTTCAGGATATCTAGGCGCGGGGTCAGAGAGAGCGGTGATAGTGACGACTGCGTGACCTAGGCGCATACAATATATAAATATTGCAGGATATCTAGGCGCAGAGTCAGAGAGAGCGGTGATGTAGTGACGACTGCGTGACCTAGGCGCATACAATATATAAATATTGCAGGATATCTAGACGTGTGGTCAGAGAGGGTGGTGATGAAGCGATGACGGCGCGAACTAGGCACATACAATATAAAAATATTGCAGGATATCTAGGCGCGGTGGCAGAGAGAGCGGTGATCTAGCGACGACGGCGCGAACTAGGCGCATAAAATACAAAAATATTGCAGTATATCTAGACGTGTGGTCAGAGAGGGCGGTGATGTAGCGACGACTGCGCGACCTAGGCACATACAATATATAAATATTGCAGGATATCTAGGCGCGGGGGCAGAGAGTCTGCAACGATGTAGCGACGACGGCGCGACCTAGGCGCACACAATATATAAATATTGCAGGATATCTAGACGTGTGGTCAGAGAGGGCGGTGATGTAGCGACGACGGCGCGAACTAGGCACATACAATATAAAAATATTGCAGGATATCTAGGCGCGGTGGCAGAGAGAGCGGTGTTGTAGCGACGACGGCGCGAACTAGGCGCATACAATACAAAAATATTGCAGGATATCTAGGCGTGTGGTCAGAGAGGGCGGTGATGTAGCGACGACTGCGCGACCTAGGCGCATACAATATATAAATATTGCAGGATATCTAGGTGCGGGGACTGAGAGAGCGGTGATCTAGCGACGACGGCGCGAACTAGGCGCATAAAATACAAAAATATTGCAGTATATCTAGACGTGTGGTCAGAGAGGGCGGTGATGTAGCGACGACTGCGCGACCTAGGCGCATACAATATATAAATATTGCTGGATATCTAGGCGCGGGGACTGAGAGAAATCGTCGTCGACGCCACTTAGGCGCATAAAATATATAAAACATTACAGGATATCTAGGCGCAGGGTCAGAGAGCGGTGATGTAGCGACGACTGTGCGACCTAGGCGCATACAATATATAAATATTGCAGGATATCTAGGTGCGGGGACTGAGAGAAATCGTCGTCGACGCCACTTAGGCGCATAAAATATATAAAATATTTCAGGATATCTAGGCGCGGGGTCAGAGAGAGCGGTGATGTAGTGACGACTGCGTGACCTAGGCGCATACAATATATAAATATTGCAGGATATCTAGGCGCGGGGACTGAGAGAAATCGTCGTCGACGCCACTTAGGCGCACACAATATATAAAATATTGCAGGATATCTAGGCGCGGGGTCTGAGAAAGCGGTGATGTAGTGACGACTGCGTGACCTAGGCGCATACAATATATAAATATTGCAGGATATCTAGGCGCAGGGTCTGAGAGAGCGGTGATGTAGTGACGACTGCGTGACCTAGGCGCATACAATATATAAATATTGCAGGATATCTAGGCGCGGGGACTGAGAGAAATCGTCGTCGACGCCACTTAGGCGCATACAATATATAAAATATTGCAGGATATCTAGGCGCGGGGTCTGAGAGAGCGGTGATGTAGTGACGACTGCGTGACCTAGGCGCATACAATATATAAATATTGCAGTATATTTCGGCGCAGGGTCAGAGAGAGCGGTTATGTAGAGACGACGGCGCGAACTAGGCACATACAATATAAAAATATTGCAGGATATCTAGGCGCGGGGGCAGAGAGTCTGCAACGATGTAGAGACGACTGCGCGACCTAGGCTCATACAATACAAAAATATTGCAGGATATCTATGCGTGTGGTCAGAGAGGGCGGTGATGTAGCGACGACTGCGCGACCTAGGCGCATACAATATATAAATATTGCTGGATATCTAGGCGCGGGGACTGAGAGAAATCGTCGTCGACGCCACTTAGGCGCATAAAATATATAAAATATTTCAGGATATCTAGGCGCGGGGTCAGAGAGAGCGGTGATGTAGTGACGACTGCGTGACCTAGGCGCATACAATATATAAATATTGCAGGATATCTAGGCGCGGGGACTGAGAGAAATCGTCGTCGACGCAACTTAGGCGCATACAATATATAAAATATTGCAGGATATCTAGGCGCGGGGTCAGAGAGAGCGGTGATGTAGCGACGACTGCGTGACCTAGGCGCATACAATATATAAATATTGCAGGATATCTAGGCGCAGGGTCAGAGAGAGCGGTGATGTAGAGACGACGGCGCGAACTAGGCACATACAATATAAAAATATTGCAGGATATCTAGGCGCGGTGTCAGAGAGAGCGGTGATGTAGCGACGACGGCGCGACCTAGGCGCATACAATATATAAATATTGCAGGATATCTAGGCGCGGGGACTGAGAGAAATCGTCGTCGACGCCACTTAGGCGCATAAAATATATAAAATATTTCAGGATATCTAGGCACGGGGTCAGAGAGAGCGGTGATGTAGCGACGACTGCGTGACCTAGGCGCTCACAATATATAAATATTGCAGGATATCTAGGTACGGGGACTGAGAGGTAGCGACGACGACGCGACCTAAGCGCATACAATATAAAAAATATTGCAGGATATCTAGGCGCGGGGGCAGAGAGTCTGCAACGATGTAGAGACGACGGCGCGACCTAGGCGCATACAATACAAAAATATTGCAAGATATCTAGACGTGTGGTCAGAGAGGGCGGTGATGTAGCGACGACGGCGCGAACTAGGCGCATACAATACAAAAATATTGCAGGATATCTAGGTACGGGGACTGAGAGAAATCGTCGTCGACGCCACTTAGGCGCATAAAATATATAAAATATTTCAGGATATCTAGGTACGGGGTCAGAGAGAGCGGTGATGTAGCGACGACTGCGCGACCTAGGCGCACACAATATATAAATATTGCAGGATATCTAGGCGCGGGGGCAGAGAAAGCGGTGATGTAGCGACGACTGCGTGACCTAGGCGCACAAAATATATAAATATTGCAGGATATCTAGACGTGTGGTCAGAGAGGGCGGTGATGTAGCGACGACTGCGTGACCTAGGCGCACACAATATATAAATATTGAAGGATATCTAGGTACGGGGACTGAGAGATAGCTACGTCGACGTGACCTAAGCGCATACAATATAAAAAATATTGCAGGATATCTAGGCGCGGGGGCAGAGAGTCTGCAACGATGTAGAGACGACTGCGCGACCTAGGCGCATACAATACAAAAACATTACAGGATATCTAGACGTGTGTTCAGAGAGGGCGGTGATGTAGCGACGACTGCGCGACCTAGGCGCATACAATATATAAATATTGCTGGATATCTAGGCGCGGGGACTGAGAGAAATCGTCGTCGACGCCACTTAGGCGCATAAAATATATAAAATATTTCAGGATATCTAGGCGCGGGGTCAGAGAGAGCGGTGATGTAGTGACGACTGCGTGACCTAGGCGCATACAATATATAAATATTGCAGGATATCTAGGCGCGGGGACTGAGAGAAATCGTCGTCGACGCCACTTAGGCGCACACAATATATAAAATATTGCAGGATATCTAGGCGCGGGGTCTGAGAGAGCGGTGATGTAGTGACGACTGCGTGACCTAGGCGCATACAATATATAAATATTGCAGGATATCTAGGCGCAGGGTCAGAGAGAGCGGTGATGTAGAGACGACGGCGCGAACTAGGCACATACAATATAAAAATATTGCAGGATATCTAGGCGCGGTGTCAGAGAGAGCGGTGATGTAGCGTCGACGGCGCGACCTAGGCGCATACAATATATAAATATTGCAGGATATCTAGGCACGGGGACTGAGAGAAATCGTCGTCGACGCCACTTAGGCGCATAAAATATATAAAATATTTCAGGATATCTAGGCGCGGGGTCAGAGAGAGCGGTGATAGTGACGACTGCGTGACCTAGGCGCATACAATATATAAATATTGCAGGATATCTAGGCGCAGAGTCAGAGAGAGCGGTGATGTAGTGACGACTGCGTGACCTAGGCGCATACAATATATAAATATTGCAGGATATCTAGACGTGTGGTCAGAGAGGGTGGTGATGAAGCGATGACGGCGCGAACTAGGCACATACAATATAAAAATATTGCAGGATATCTAGGCGCGGTGGCAGAGAGAGCGGTGATCTAGCGACGACGGCGCGAACTAGGCGCATAAAATACAAAAATATTGCAGTATATCTAGACGTGTGGTCAGAGAGGGCGGTGATGTAGCGACGACTGCGCGACCTAGGCACATACAATATATAAATATTGCAGGATATCTAGGCGCGGGGGCAGAGAGTCTGCAACGATGTAGCGACGACGGCGCGACCTAGGCGCACACAATATATAAATATTGCAGGATATCTAGACGTGTGGTCAGAGAGGGCGGTGATGTAGCGACGACGGCGCGAACTAGGCACATACAATATAAAAATATTGCAGGATATCTAGGCGCGGTGGCAGAGAGAGCGGTGTTGTAGCGACGACGGCGCGAACTAGGCGCATACAATACAAAAATATTGCAGGATATCTAGGCGTGTGGTCAGAGAGGGCGGTGATGTAGCGACGACTGCGCGACCTAGGCGCATACAATATATAAATATTGCAGGATATCTAGGTGCGGGGACTGAGAGAGCGGTGATCTAGCGACGACGGCGCGAACTAGGCGCATAAAATACAAAAATATTGCAGTATATCTAGACGTGTGGTCAGAGAGGGCGGTGATGTAGCGACGACTGCGCGACCTAGGCGCATACAATATATAAATATTGCTGGATATCTAGGCGCGGGGACTGAGAGAAATCGTCGTCGACGCCACTTAGGCGCATAAAATATATAAAACATTACAGGATATCTAGGCGCAGGGTCAGAGAGCGGTGATGTAGCGACGACTGTGCGACCTAGGCGCATACAATATATAAATATTGCAGGATATCTAGGTGCGGGGACTGAGAGAAATCGTCGTCGACGCCACTTAGGCGCATAAAATATATAAAATATTTCAGGATATCTAGGCGCGGGGTCAGAGAGAGCGGTGATGTAGTGACGACTGCGTGACCTAGGCGCATACAATATATAAATATTGCAGGATATCTAGGCGCGGGGACTGAGAGAAATCGTCGTCGACGCCACTTAGGCGCACACAATATATAAAATATTGCAGGATATCTAGGCGCGGGGTCTGAGAAAGCGGTGATGTAGTGACGACTGCGTGACCTAGGCGCATACAATATATAAATATTGCAGGATATCTAGGCGCAGGGTCTGAGAGAGCGGTGATGTAGTGACGACTGCGTGACCTAGGCGCATACAATATATAAATATTGCAGGATATCTAGGCGCGGGGACTGAGAGAAATCGTCGTCGACGCCACTTAGGCGCATACAATATATAAAATATTGCAGGATATCTAGGCGCGGGGTCTGAGAGAGCGGTGATGTAGTGACGACTGCGTGACCTAGGCGCATACAATATATAAATATTGCAGTA
Organism: Crataerina pallida; assembly: GCA_949710015.1. Taxonomy (NCBI): domain Eukaryota; kingdom Metazoa; phylum Arthropoda; class Insecta; order Diptera; family Hippoboscidae; genus Crataerina; species Crataerina pallida. The sequence goes on along the minus strand of OX453292.1, from coordinate 12,944,505 downwards.
TATTTCGGCGCAGGGTCAGAGAGAGCGGTTATGTAGAGACGACGGCGCGAACTAGGCACATACAATATAAAAATATTGCAGGATATCTAGGCGCGGGGGCAGAGAGTCTGCAACGATGTAGAGACGACTGCGCGACCTAGGCTCATACAATACAAAAATATTGCAGGATATCTATGCGTGTGGTCAGAGAGGGCGGTGATGTAGCGACGACTGCGCGACCTAGGCGCATACAATATATAAATATTGCTGGATATCTAGGCGCGGGGACTGAGAGAAATCGTCGTCGACGCCACTTAGGCGCATAAAATATATAAAATATTTCAGGATATCTAGGCGCGGGGTCAGAGAGAGCGGTGATGTAGTGACGACTGCGTGACCTAGGCGCATACAATATATAAATATTGCAGGATATCTAGGCGCGGGGACTGAGAGAAATCGTCGTCGACGCAACTTAGGCGCATACAATATATAAAATATTGCAGGATATCTAGGCGCGGGGTCAGAGAGAGCGGTGATGTAGCGACGACTGCGTGACCTAGGCGCATACAATATATAAATATTGCAGGATATCTAGGCGCAGGGTCAGAGAGAGCGGTGATGTAGAGACGACGGCGCGAACTAGGCACATACAATATAAAAATATTGCAGGATATCTAGGCGCGGTGTCAGAGAGAGCGGTGATGTAGCGACGACGGCGCGACCTAGGCGCATACAATATATAAATATTGCAGGATATCTAGGCGCGGGGACTGAGAGAAATCGTCGTCGACGCCACTTAGGCGCATAAAATATATAAAATATTTCAGGATATCTAGGCACGGGGTCAGAGAGAGCGGTGATGTAGCGACGACTGCGTGACCTAGGCGCTCACAATATATAAATATTGCAGGATATCTAGGTACGGGGACTGAGAGGTAGCGACGACGACGCGACCTAAGCGCATACAATATAAAAAATATTGCAGGATATCTAGGCGCGGGGGCAGAGAGTCTGCAACGATGTAGAGACGACGGCGCGACCTAGGCGCATACAATACAAAAATATTGCAAGATATCTAGACGTGTGGTCAGAGAGGGCGGTGATGTAGCGACGACGGCGCGAACTAGGCGCATACAATACAAAAATATTGCAGGATATCTAGGTACGGGGACTGAGAGAAATCGTCGTCGACGCCACTTAGGCGCATAAAATATATAAAATATTTCAGGATATCTAGGTACGGGGTCAGAGAGAGCGGTGATGTAGCGACGACTGCGCGACCTAGGCGCACACAATATATAAATATTGCAGGATATCTAGGCGCGGGGGCAGAGAAAGCGGTGATGTAGCGACGACTGCGTGACCTAGGCGCACAAAATATATAAATATTGCAGGATATCTAGACGTGTGGTCAGAGAGGGCGGTGATGTAGCGACGACTGCGTGACCTAGGCGCACACAATATATAAATATTGAAGGATATCTAGGTACGGGGACTGAGAGATAGCTACGTCGACGTGACCTAAGCGCATACAATATAAAAAATATTGCAGGATATCTAGGCGCGGGGGCAGAGAGTCTGCAACGATGTAGAGACGACTGCGCGACCTAGGCGCATACAATACAAAAACATTACAGGATATCTAGACGTGTGTTCAGAGAGGGCGGTGATGTAGCGACGACTGCGCGACCTAGGCGCATACAATATATAAATATTGCTGGATATCTAGGCGCGGGGACTGAGAGAAATCGTCGTCGACGCCACTTAGGCGCATAAAATATATAAAATATTTCAGGATATCTAGGCGCGGGGTCAGAGAGAGCGGTGATGTAGTGACGACTGCGTGACCTAGGCGCATACAATATATAAATATTGCAGGATATCTAGGCGCGGGGACTGAGAGAAATCGTCGTCGACGCCACTTAGGCGCACACAATATATAAAATATTGCAGGATATCTAGGCGCGGGGTCTGAGAGAGCGGTGATGTAGTGACGACTGCGTGACCTAGGCGCATACAATATATAAATATTGCAGGATATCTAGGCGCAGATTCAGAGAGAGCGGTGATGTAGTGACGACTGCGTGACCTAGGCGCATACAATATATAAATATTGCAGGATATCTAGACGTGTGGTCAGAGAGGGTGGTGATGAAGCGATGACGGCGCGAACTAGGCACATACAATATAAAAATATTGCAGGATATCTAGGCGCGGTGGCAGAGAGAGCGGTGATCTAGCGACGACGGCGCGAACTAGGCGCATAAAATACAAAAATATTGCAGTATATCTAGACGTGTGGTCAGAGAGGGCGGTGATGTAGCGACGACTGCGCGACCTAGGCACATACAATATATAAATATTGCAGGATATCTAGGCGCGGGGGCAGAGAGTCTGCAACGATGTAGCGACGACGGCGCGACCTAGGCGCACACAATATATAAATATTGCAGGATATCTAGACGTGTGGTCAGAGAGGGCGGTGATGTAGCGACGACGGCGCGAACTAGGCACATACAATATAAAAATATTGCAGGATATCTAGGCGCGGTGGCAGAGAGAGCGGTGTTGTAGCGACGACGGCGCGAACTAGGCGCATACAATACAAAAATATTGCAGGATATCTAGGCGTGTGGTCAGAGAGGGCGGTGATGTAGCGACGACTGCGCGACCTAGGCGCATACAATATATAAATATTGCAGGATATCTAGGCGCGGGGACTGAGAGAAATCGTCGTCGACGCCACTTAGGCGCATAAAATATATAAAATATTTCAGGATATCTAGGCGCGGGGTCAGAGAGAGCGGTGATGTAGTGACGACTGCGTGACCTAGGCGCATACAATATATAAATATTGCAGGATATCTAGGCGCGGGGACTGAGAGAAATCGTCGTCGACGCCACTTAGGCGCATACAATATATAAAATATTGCAGGATATCTAGGCGCGGGGTCTGAGAGAGCGGTGATGTAGTGACGACTGCGTGACCTAGGCGCATACAATATATAAATATTGCAGGATATCTAGGCGCAGAGTCAGAGAGAGCGGTGATGTAGAGACGACGGCGCGAACTAGGCACATACAATATAAAAATATTGCAGGATATCTAGGCGCGGAGGCAGAGAGTCTGCAACGATGTAGAGACGACTGCGCGACCTAGGCGCACACAATACAAAAACATTACAGGATATCTAGACGTGTGTTCAGAGAGGGCGGTGATGTAGCGACGACTGCGCGACCTAGGCGCATACAATATATAAATATTGCTGGATATCTAGGCGCGGGGACTGAGAGAAATCGTCGTCGACGCCACTTAGGCGCATAAAATATATAAAATATTTCAGGATATCTAGGCGCGGGGTCAGAGAGAGCGGTGATGTAGTGACGACTGCGTGACCTAGGCGCATACAATATATAAATATTGCAGGATATCTAGGCGCGGGGACTGAGAGAAATCGTCGTCGACGCCACTTAGGCGCATACAATATATAAAATATTGCAGGATATCTAGGCGCGGGGTCTGAGAGAGCGGTGATGTAGTGACGACTGCGTGACCTAGGCGCATACAATATATAAATATTGCAGGATATCTAGGCGCGGGGACTGAGAGAAATCGTCGTCGACGCCACTTAGGCGCATACAATATATAAAATATTGCAGGATATCTAGGCGCGGGGTCTGAGAGAGCAGTGATGTAGTGACGACTGCGTGACCTAGGCGCATACAATATATAAATATTGCAGTATATTTCGGCGCAGGGTCAGAGAGAGCGGTTATGTAGAGACGACGGCGCGAACTAGGCACATACAATATAAAAATATTGCAGGATATCTAGGCGCGGGGGCAGAGAGTCTGCAACGATGTAGAGACGACTGCGCGACCTAGGCTCATACAATACAAAAATATTGCAGGATATCTATGCGTGTGGTCAGAGAGGGCGGTGATGTAGCGACGACTGCGCGACCTAGGCGCATACAATATATAAATATTGCTGGATATCTAGGCGCGGGGACTGAGAGAAATCGTCGTCGACGCCACTTAGGCGCATAAAATATATAAAATATTTCAGGATATCTAGGCGCGGGGTCAGAGAGAGCGGTGATGTAGTGACGACTGCGTGACCTAGGCGCATACAATATATAAATATTGCAGGATATCTAGGCGCGGGGACTGAGAGAAATCGTCGTCGACGCCACTTAGGCGCATACAATATATAAAATATTGCAGGATATCTAGGCGCGGGGTCAGAGAGAGCGGTGATGTAGCGACGACTGCGTGACCTAGGCGCATACAATATATAAATATTGCAGGATATCTAGGCGCAGGGTCAGAGAGAGCGGTGATGTAGAGACGACGGCGCGAACTAGGCACATACAATATAAAAATATTGCAGGATATCTAGGCGCGGTGTCAGAGAGAGCGGTGATGTAGCGACGACGGCGCGACCTAGGCGCACACAATATATAAATATTGCAGGATATCTAGGCGCGGGGACTGAGAGAAATCGTCGTCGACGCCACTTAGGCGCATAAAATATATAAAATATTTCAGGATATCTAGGCACGGGGTCAGAGAGAGCGGTGATGTAGCGACGACTGCGTGACCTAGGCGCACACAATATATAAATATTGCAGGATATCTAGGTACGGGGACTGAGAGGTAGCGACGACGACGCGACCTAAGCGCATACAATATAAAAAATATTGCAGGATATCTAGGCGCGGGGGCAGAGAGTCTGCAACGATGTAGAGATGACGGCGCGACCTAGGCGCATACAATACAAAAATATTGCAAGATATCTAGACGTGGGTTCAGAGAGGGCGGTGATGTAGCGACGACGGCGCGAACTAGGCGCATACAATACAAAAATATTGCAGGATATCTAGGTACGGGGACTGAGAGAAATCGTCGTCGACGCCACTTAGGCGCATAAAATATATAAAATATTTCAGGATATCTAGGTACGGGGTCAGAGAGAGCGGTGATGTAGCGACGACTGCGCGACCTAGGCGCACACAATATATAAATATTGCAGGATATCTAGGCGCGGGGGCAGAGAAAGCGGTGATGTAGCGACGACTGCGTGACCTAGGCGCACAAAATATATAAATATTGCAGGATATCTAGACGTGTGGTCAGAGAGGGCGGTGATGTAGCGACGACTGCGTGACCTAGGCGCACACAATATATAAATATTGAAGGATATCTAGGTACGGGGACTGAGAGATAGCTACGTCGACGTGACCTAAGCGCATACAATATAAAAAATATTGCAGGATATCTAGGCGCGGGGGCAGAGAGTCTGCAACGATGTAGAGACGACTGCGCGACCTAGGCGCATACAATACAAAAACATTACAGGATATCTAGACGTGTGTTCAGAGAGGGCGGTGATGTAGCGACGACTGCGCGACCTAGGCGCATACAATATATAAATATTGCTGGATATCTAGGCGCGGGGACTGAGAGAAATCGTCGTCGACGCCACTTAGGCGCATAAAATATATAAAATATTTCAGGATATCTAGGCGCGGGGTCAGAGAGAGCGGTGATGTAGTGACGACTGCGTGACCTAGGCGCATACAATATATAAATATTGCAGGATATCTAGGCGCGGGGACTGAGAGAAATCGTCGTCGACGCCACTTAGGCGCACACAATATATAAAATATTGCAGGATATCTAGGCGCGGGGTCTGAGAGAGCGGTGATGTAGTGACGACTGCGTGACCTAGGCGCATACAATATATAAATATTGCAGGATATCTAGGCGCAGGGTCAGAGAGAGCGGTGATGTAGAGACGACGGCGCGAACTAGGCACATACAATATAAAAATATTGCAGGATATCTAGGCGCGGTATCAGAAAGAGCGGTGATGTAGCGACGACGGCGCGACCTAGGCGCATACAATATATAAATATTGCAGGATATCTAGGCGCGGGGACTGAGAGAAATCGTCGTCGACGCCACTTAGGCGCATAAAATATATAAAATATTTCAGGATATCTAGGCGCGGGGTCAGAGAGAGCGGTGATAGTGACGACTGCGTGACCTAGGCGCATACAATATATAAATATTGCAGGATATCTAGACGTGTGGTCAGAGAGGGCGGTGATGAAGCGACGACGGCGCGAACTAGGAACATACAATATAAAAATATTGCAGGATATCTAGGCGCGGTGGCAGAGAGAGCGGTGATCTAGCGACGACGGCGCGAACTAGGCGCATAAAATACAAAAATATTGCAGTATATCTAGACGTGTGGTCAGAGAGGGCGGTGATGTAGCGACGACTGCGCGACCTAGGCACATACAATATATAAATATTGCAGGATATCTAGGCGCGGGGGCAGAGAGTCTGCAACGATGTAGCGACGACGGCGCGACCTAGGCGCACACAATATATAAATATTGCAGGATATCTAGACGTGTGGTCAGAGAGGGCGGTGATGTAGCGACGACGGCGCGAACTAGGCACATACAATATAAAAATATTGCAGGATATCTAGGCGCGGGGGCAGAGAGAGCGGTGATCTAGCGACGACGGCGCGAACTAGGCGCATAAAATACAAAAATATTGCAGTATATCTAGACGTGTGGTCAGAGAGGGCGGTGATGTAGCGACGACTGCGCGACCTAGGCACATAAAATATATAAATATTGCAGGATATCTAGGCGCGGGGGCAGAGAGTCTGCAACGATGTAGAGACGACTGCGCGACCTAGGCTCATACAATACAAAAATATTGCAGGATATCTATGGGTGTGGTCAGAGAGGGCGGTGATGTAGCGACGACTGCGCGACCTAGGCGCATACAATATATAAATATTGCTGGATATCTAGGCGCGGGGACTGAGAGAAATCGTCGTCGACGCCACTTAGGCGCATAAAATATATAAAATATTTCAGGATATCTAGGCGCGGGGTCAGAGAGAGCGGTGATGTAGTGACGACTGCGTGACCTAGGCGCATACAATATATAAATATTGCAGGATATCTAGGCGCGGGGACTGAGAGAAATCGTCGTCGAAGCCACTTAGGCGCATACAATTTATAAAATATTGCAGGATATCTAGGCGCGGGGGCAGAGAGTCTGCAACGATGTAGCGACGACGGCGCGACCTAGGCGCACACAATATATAAATATTGCAGGATATCTAGACGTGTGGTCAGAGAGGGCGGTGATGTAGCGACGACGGCGCGAACTAGGCACATACAATATAAAAAAATTGCAGGATATCTAGGCGCGGTGGCAGAGAGAGCGGTGTTGTAGCGACGACGGCGCGAACTAGGCGCATACAATACAAAAATATTGCAGGATATCTAGGCGTGTGGTCAGAGAGGGCGGTGATGTAGCGACGACTGCGCGACCTAGGCGCATACAATATATATATATTGCTGGATATCTAGGCGCGGGGACTGAGAGAAATCGTCGTCGACGCCACTTAGGCGCATAAAATATATAAAATATTTCAGGATATCTAGGCGCGGGGTCAGAGAGAGCGGTGATGTAGTGACGACTGTGTGACCTAGGCGCATACAATATATAAATATTGCAGGATATCTAGGCGCGGGGACTGAGAGAAATCGTCGTCGACGCCACTTAGGCGCATACAATATATAAAATATTGCAGGATATCTAGGGGCGGGGTCTGAGAGAGCGGTGATGTAGTGACGACTGCGTGACCTAGGCGCATACCATATATAAATATTGCAGGATATCTAGGCGCAGGGTCAGAGAGAGCGGTGATGTAGAGACGACGGCGCGAACTAGGCACATACAATATAAAAATATTGCAGGATATCTAGGCGCGGTGTCAGAGAGAGCGGTGATGTAGCGACGACGGCGCGACCTAGGCGCATACAATATATAAATATTGCAGGATATCTAGGCGCGGGGACTGAGAGAAATCGTCGTCGACGCCACTTAGGCGCATAAAATATATAAAATATTTCAGGATATCTAGGCGCGGGGTCAGAGAGAGCGGTGATGTAGTGACGACTGCGTGACCTAGGCGCATACAATATATAAATATTGCAGGATATCTAGGCGCGGGGACTGAGAGAAATCGTCGTCGAAGCCACTTAGGCGCATACAATTTATAAAATATTGCAGGATATCTAGGCGCGGGGTCAGAGAGAGCGGTGATGTAGCGACGACTGCGTGACCTAGGCGCATACAATACAAAAATATTGCAAGATATCTAGACGTGGGGTCAGAGAGGGCGGTGATGTATCGACGACGGCGCGAACTAGGCACATACAATATATAAATATTGCAGGATATCTAGGTGCGGGGACTGAGAGAAATCGTCGTCGACGCCACTTAGGCGCATAAAATATATAAAATATTTCAGGATATATAGGCGCGGGGTCAGAGAGAGCGGTGATAGTGACGACTGCGTGACCTAGGCGCATACAATATATAAATATTGTAGGATATCTAGGCGCAGAGTCAGAGAGAGCGGTGATGTAGTGACGACTGCGTGACCTAGGCGCATACAATATATAAATATTGCAGGATATCTAGACGTGTGGTCAGAGAGGGCGGTGATGAAGCGACGACGGCGCGAACTAGGCACATACAATATAAAAATATTGCAGGATATCTAGGCGCGGTGGCAGAGAGAGCGGTGATCTAGCGACGACGGCGCGAACTAGGCGCATAAAATACAAAAATATTGCAGTATATCTAGACGTGTGGTCAGAGAGGGCGGTGATGTAGCGACGACTTCGCGACCTAGGCACATACAATATATAAATATTGCAGGATATCTAGGCGCGGGGGCAGAGAGTCTGCAACGATGTAGCGACGACGGCGCGACCTAGGCGCACACAATATATAAATATTGCAGGATATCTAGACGTGTGGTCAGAGAGGGCGGTGATGTAGCGACGACGGCGCGAACTAGACACATACAATATAAAAATATTGCAGGATATCTAGGCGCGGTGGCAGAGAGAGCGGTGTTGTAGCGACGACGGCGCGAACTAGGCGCATACAATACAAAAATATTGCAGGATATCTAGGCGTGTGGTCAGAGAGGGCGGTGATGTAGCGACGACTGCGCGACCTAGGCGCATACAATATATAAATATTGCTGGATATCTAGGCGCGGGGACTGAGAGAAATCGTCGTCGACGCCACTTAGGCGCATAAAATATATAAAATATTTCAGGATATCTAGGCGCGGGGTCAGAGAGAGCGGTGATGTAGTGACGACTGCGTGACCTAGGCGCATACAATATATAAATATTGCTGGATATCTAGGCGCGGGGACTGAGAGAAATCGTCGTCGACGCCACTTAGGCGCATACAATATATAAAATATTGCAGGATATCTAGGGGCGGGGTCTGAGAGAGCGGTGATGTAGTGACGACTGCGTGACCTAGGCGCATACAATATATAAATATTGCAGGATATCTAGGCGCAGGGTCAGAGAGAGCGGTGATGTAGAGACGACGGCGCGAACTAGGCACATACAATATAAAAATATTGCAGGATATCTAGGCGCGGGGGCAGAGAGTCTGCAACGATGTAGAGACGACTTTGCGACCTAGGCGCATACAATACAAAAACATTACAGGATATCTAGACGTGTGTTCAGAGATGGCGGTGATGTAGCGACGACTGCGCGACCTAGGCGCATACAATATATAAATATTGCTGGATATCTAGGCGCGGGGACTGAGAGAAATCGTCGTCGACGCCACTTAGGCGCATAAAATATATAAAATATTTCAGGATATCTAGGCGCGGGGTCAGAGAGAGCGGTGATGTAGTGACGACTGCGTGACCTAGGCGCATACAATATATAAATATTGCAGGATATCTAGGCGCGGGGACTGAGAGAAATCGTCGTCGACGCCACTTAGGCGCATACAATATATAAAATATTGCAGGATATCTAGGCGCGGGGTCTGAGAGAGCGGTGATGTAGTGACGACTGCGTGACCTAGGCGCATACAATATATAAATATTGCAGGATATCTAGGCGCGGGGACTGAGAGAAATCGTCGTCGACGCCACTTAGGCGCATACAATATATAAAATATTGCAGGATATCTAGGCGCGGGGTCTGAGAGAGCGGTGATGTAGTGACGACTGCGTGACCTAGGCGCATACAATATATAAATATTGCAGTATATTTCGGCGCAGGGTCAGAGAGAGCGGTGATGTAGAGACGACGGCGCGAACTAGGCACATACAATATAAAAATATTGCAGGATATCTAGGCGCGGGGGCAGAGAGTCTGCAACGATGTAGAGACGACTGCGCGACCTAGGCGCATACAATACAAAAATATTGCAGGATATCTAGGCGTGTGGTCAGAGAGGGCGGTGATGTAGCGACGACTGCGTGACCTAGGCGCATACAATATATAAATATTGCAGGATATCTAGGCGCGGGGACTGAGAGAAATCGTCGTCGACGCCACTTAGGCGCATACAATATATAAAATATTGCAGGATATCTAGGCGCGGGGTCAGAGAGAGCGGTGATGTAGAGACGACTGCGTTACCTAGGCGCATAAAATATATAAAATATTTCAGGATATCTAGGCGCGGGGTCAGAGAGAGCGGTGATGTAGTGACGGCTGCGTGACCTAGGCGCATACAATATATAAATATTGCAGGATATCTAGGCGCGGGGACTGAGAGAAATCGTCGTCGACGCCACTTAGGCGCATACAATATATAAAATATTGCAGGATATCTAGGCGCGGGGTCAGAGAGAGCGGTGATGTAGCGACGACTGCGTGACCTAGGCGCATACAATATATAAATATTGCAGGATATCTAGGCGCAGGGTCAGAGAGAACGGTGATGTAGAGACGACGGCGCGAACTAGGCACATACAATATAAAAATATTGCAGGATATCTAGGCGCGGTGTCAGAGAGAGCGGTGATGTAGCGACGACGGCGCGACCTAGGCGCATACAATATATAAATATTGCAGGATATCTAGGCGCGGGGACTGAGAGAAATCGTCGTCGACGCCACTTAGGCGCATAAAATATATAAAATATTTCAGAATATCTAGGCACGGGGTCAGAGAGAGCGGTGATGTAGCGACGACTGCGTGACCTAGGCGCACACAATATATAAATATTGCAGGATATCTAGGTACGGGGACTGAGAGATAGCGACGACGACGCGACCTAAGCGCATACAATATAAAAAATATTGCAGGATATCTAGGCGCGGGGGCAGAGAGTCTGCAACGATGTAGAGACGACGGCGCGACCTAGGCGCATACAATACAAAAACATTACAGGATATCTAGACGTGTGGTCAGAGAGGGCGGTGATGTAGCGACGACTGCGCGACCTAGGCGCATACAATATATAAATATTGCAGGATATCTAGACGTGTGGTCAGAGAGGGCGGTGATGTAGCGACGACTGCGCGACCTAGGCGCATACAATATATAAATATTGCAGGATATCTAGGCGCAGGGTCAGAGAGAGCGGTGATGTAGTGACGACTGCGTGACCTAGGCGCATACAATATATAAATATTGCAGGATATCTAGACGTGTGGTCAGAGAGGGCGGTGATGTAGCGACGACGGCGCGAACTAGGCACATACAATATAAAAATATTGCAGGATATCTAGGCGCGGTGGCAGAGAGAGCGGTGATGTAGCGACGACGGCGCGAACTAGGCGCATACAATACAAAAACATTACAGGATATCTAGGCGCAGGGTCAGAGAGGGCGGTGATGTAGCGACGACGGCGCGAACTAGGCGCATACAATACAAAAATATTGCAGGATATCTAGGTGCGGGGACTGAGAGAAATCGTCGTCGACGCCACTTAGGCGCATAAAATATATAAAATATTTCAGGATATCTAGGCACGGGGTCAGAGAGAGCGGCGATGTAGTGACGACTGCGTGACCTAGGCGCATACAATATATAAATATTGCAGGATATCTAGGCGCGGGGACTGAGAGAAATCGTCGTCGAAGCCACTTAGGCGCATAAAATATATAAAATATTTCAGGATATCTAGGCGCGGGGTCAGAGAGAGCGGTGATGTAGTGACGACTGCGTGACCTAGGCGCATACAATATATAAATATTGCAGGATATCTAGGCGCGGGGACTGAGAGAAATTGTCGTCGAAGCCACTTAGGCGCATACAATTTATAAAATATTGCAGGATATCTAGGCGCGGGGTCAGAGAGAGCAGTGATGTAGCGACGACTGCGTGACCTAGGCGCATACAATACAAAAATATTGCAAGATATCTAGACGTGGGGTCAGTGAGGGCGGTGATGTATCGACGACGGCGCGAACTAGGCACATACAATATAAAAATATTGCAGGATATCTAGGTACGGGGACTGAGAGAAATCGTCGTCGACGCCACTTAGGCGCATAAAATATATAAAATATTTCAGGATATCTAGGCGCGGGGTCAGAGAGAGCGGTGATAGTGACGACTGCGTGACCTAGGCGCATACAATATATAAATATTGCAGGATATCTAGGCGCAGAGTCAGAGAGAGCGGTGATGTAGTGACGACTGCGTGACCTAGGCGCATACAATATATAAATATTGCAGGATATCTAGACGTGTGGTCAGAGAGGGCGGTGATGAAGCGACGACGGCGCGAACTAGGCACATACAATATAAAAATATTGCAGGATATCTAGGCGCGGTGGCAGAGAGAGCGGTGATCTAGCGACGACGGCGCGAACTAGGCGCATAAAATACAAAAATATTGCAGTATATCTAGACGTGTGGTCAGAGAGGGCGGCGATGTAGCGACGACTGCGCGACCTAGGCACATACAATATATAAATATTGCAGGATATCTAGGCGCGGGGGCAGAGAGTCTGCAACGATGTAGCGACGACGGCGCGACCTAGGCGCACACAATATATAAATATTGCAGGATATCTAGACGTGTGGTCAGAGAGGGCGGTGATGTAGCGACGACGGCGCGATCTTGGCACATACAATATAAAAATATTGCAGGATATCTAGGCGCGGTGGCATAGAGAGCGGTGTTGTAGCGACGACGGCGCGAACTAGGCGCATACAATACAAAAATATTGCAGGATATCTAGGCGTGTGGTCAGAGAGGGCGGTGATGTAGCGACGACTGCGCGACCTAGGCGCATACAATATATAAATATTGCTGGATATCTAGGCGCGGGGACTGAGAGAAATCGTCGTCGACGCCACTTAGGCGCATAAAATATATAAAATATTTCAGGATATCTAGGCGCGGGGTCAGAGAGAGCGGTGATGTAGTGACGATTGCGTGACCTAGGCGCATACAATATATAAATATTGCAGGATATCTAGGCGCGGGGACTGAGAGAAATCGTCGTCGACGCCACTTAGGCGCATACAATATATAAAATATTGCAGGATATCTAGGCGCGGGGTCTGAGAGAGCGGTGATGTAGTGACGACTGCGTGACCTAGGCGCATACAATATATAAATATTGCAGGATATCTAGGCGCAGGGTCAGAGAGAGCGGTGATGTAGAGACGACGGCGCGAACTAGGCACATACAATATAAAAATATTGCAGGATATCTAGGCGCGGGGGCAGAGAGTCTGCAACGATGTAGAGACGACTGCGCGACCTAGGCGCATACAATACAAAAATATTACAGGATATCTAGGCGTGTGGTCAGAGAGGGCGGTGATGTAGCGACGACTGCGCGACCTAGGCGCATACAATATATAAATATTGCTGGATATCTAGGCGCGGGGACTGAGAGAAATCGTCGTCGACGCCACTTAGGCGCATAAAATATATAAAATATTTCAGGATATCTAGGCGCGGGGTCAGAGAGAGCGGTGATGTAGTGACGACTGCGTGACCTAGGCGCATACAATATATAAATATTGCAGGATATCTAGGCGCGGGGACTGAGAGAAATCGTCGTCGAAGCCACTTAGGCGCATACAATTTATAAAATATTGCAGGATATCTAGGCGCGGGGGCAGAGAGTCTGCAACGATGTAGCGACGACGGCGCGACCTAGGCGCACACAATATATAAATATTGCAGGATATCTAGACGTGTGGTCAGAGAGGGCGGTGATGTAGCGACGACGGCGCGAACTAGGCACATACAATATAAAAAAATTGCAGGATATCTAGGCGCGGTGGCAGAGAGAGCGGTGTTGTAGCGACGACGGCGCGAACTAGGCGCATACAATACAAAAATATTGCAGGATATCTAGGCGCGGAGGCAGAGAGTCTGCAACGATGTAGAGACGACTGCGCGACCTAGGCGCACACAATACAAAAACATTACAGGATATCTAGACGTGTGTTCAGAGAGGGCGGTGATGTAGCGACGACTGCGCGACCTAGGCGCATACAATATATAAATATTGCTGGATATCTAGGCGCAGGGTCAGAGAGAGCGGTGATGTAGAGACGACGGCGCGAACTAGGCACATACAATATAAAAATATTGCAGGATATCTAGGCGCGGAGGCAGAGAGTCTGCAACGATGTAGAGACGACTGCGCGACCTAGGCGCACACAATACAAAAACATTACAGGATATCTAGACGTGTGTTCAGAGAGGGCGGTGATGTAGCGACGACTGCGCGACCTAGGCGCATACAATATATAAATATTGCTGGATATCTAGGCGCGGGGACTGAGAGAAATCGTCGTCGACGCCACTTAGGCGCATAAAATATATAAAATATTTCAGGATATCTAGGCGCGGGGTCAGAGAGAGCGGTGATGTAGTGACGACTGCGTGACCTAGGCGCATACAATATATAAATATTGCAGGATATCTAGGCGCGGGGACTGAGAGAAATCGTCGTCGACGCCACTTAGGCGCATACAATATATAAAATATTGCAGGATATCTAGGCGCGGGGTCTGAGAGAGCGGTGATGTAGTGACGACTGCGTGACCTAGGCGCATACAATATATAAATATTGCAGGATATCTAGGCGCGGGGACTGAGAGAAATCGTCGTCGACGCCACTTAGGCGCATACAATATATAAAATATTGCAGGATATCTAGGCGCGGGGTCTGAGAGAGCAGTGATGTAGTGACGACTGCGTGACCTAGGCGCATACAATATATAAATATTGCAGTATATTTCGGCGCAGGGTCAGAGAGAGCGGTTATGTAGAGACGACGGCGCGAACTAGGCACATACAATATAAAAATATTGCAGGATATCTAGGCGCGGGGGCAGAGAGTCTGCAACGATGTAGAGACGACTGCGCGACCTAGGCTCATACAATACAAAAATATTGCAGGATATCTATGCGTGTGGTCAGAGAGGGCGGTGATGTAGCGACGACTGCGCGACCTAGGCGCATACAATATATAAATATTGCTGGATATCTAGGCGCGGGGACTGAGAGAAATCGTCGTCGACGCCACTTAGGCGCATAAAATATATAAAATATTTCAGGATATCTAAGCGCGGGGTCAGAGAGAGCGGTGATGTAGTGACGACTGCGTGACCTAGGCGCATACAATATATAAATATTGCAGGATATCTAGGCGCGGGGACTGAGAGAAATCGTCGTCGACGCCACTTAGGCGCATACAATATATAAAATATTGCAGGATATCTAGGCGCGGGGTCAGAGAGAGCGGTGATGTAGCGACGACTGCGTGACCTAGGCGCATACAATATATAAATATTGCAGGATATCTAGGCGCAGGGTCAGAGAGAGCGGTGATGTAGAGACGACGGCGCGAACTAGGCACATACAATATAAAAATATTGCAGGATATCTAGGCGCGGTGTCAGAGAGAGCGGTGATGTAGCGACGACGGCGCGACCTAGGCGCACACAATATATAAATATTGCAGGATATCTAGGCGCGGGGACTGAGAGAAATCGTCGTCGACGCCACTTAGGCGCATAAAATATATAAAATATTTCAGGATATCTAGGCACGGGGTCAGAGAGAGCGGTGATGTAGCGACGACTGCGTGACCTAGGCGCACACAATATATAAATATTGCAGGATATCTAGGTACGGGGACTGAGAGGTAGCGACGACGACGCGACCTAAGCGCATACAATATAAAAAATATTGCAGGATATCTAGGCGCGGGGGCAGAGAGTCTGCAACGATGTAGAGATGACGGCGCGACCTAGGCGCATACAATACAAAAATATTGCAAGATATCTAGACGTGGGTTCAGAGAGGGCGGTGATGTAGCGACGACGGCGCGAACTAGGCGCATACAATACAAAAATATTGCAGGATATCTAGGTACGGGGACTGAGAGAAATCGTCGTCGACGCCACTTAGGCGCATAAAATATATAAAATATTTCAGGATATCTAGGTACGGGGTCAGAGAGAGCGGTGATGTAGCGACGACTGCGCGACCTAGGCGCACACAATATATAAATATTGCAGGATATCTAGGCGCGGGGGCAGAGAAAGCGGTGATGTAGCGACGACTGCGTGACCTAGGCGCACAAAATATATAAATATTGCAGGATATCTAGACGTGTGGTCAGAGAGGGCGGTGATGTAGCGACGACTGCGTGACCTAGGCGCACACAATATATAAATATTGAAGGATATCTAGGTACGGGGACTGAGAGATAGCTACGTCGACGTGACCTAAGCGCATACAATATAAAAAATATTGCAGGATATCTAGGCGCGGGGGCAGAGAGTCTGCAACGATGTAGAGACGACTGCGCGACCTAGGCGCATACAATACAAAAACATTACAGGATATCTAGACGTGTGTTCAGAGAGGGCGGTGATGTAGCGACGACTGCGCGACCTAGGCGCATACAATATATAAATATTGCTGGATATCTAGGCGCGGGGACTGAGAGAAATCGTCGTCGACGCCACTTAGGCGCATAAAATATATAAAATATTTCAGGATATCTAGGCGCGGGGTCAGAGAGAGCGGTGATGTAGTGACGACTGCGTGACCTAGGCGCATACAATATATAAATATTGCAGGATATCTAGGCGCGGGGACTGAGAGAAATCGTCGTCGACGCCACTTAGGCGCACACAATATATAAAATATTGCAGGATATCTAGGCGCGGGGTCTGAGAGAGCGGTGATGTAGTGACGACTGCGTGACCTAGGCGCATACAATATATAAATATTGCAGGATATCTAGGCGCAGGGTCAGAGAGAGCGGTGATGTAGAGACGACGGCGCGAACTAGGCACATACAATATAAAAATATTGCAGGATATCTAGGCGCGGTATCAGAAAGAGCGGTGATGTAGCGACGACGGCGCGACCTAGGCGCATACAATATATAAATATTGCAGGATATCTAGGCGCGGGGACTGAGAGAAATCGTCGTCGACGCCACTTAGGCGCATAAAATATATAAAATATTTCAGGATATCTAGGCGCGGGGTCAGAGAGAGCGGTGATAGTGACGACTGCGTGACCTAGGCGCATACAATATATAAATATTGCAGGATATCTAGACGTGTGGTCAGAGAGGGCGGTGATGAAGCGACGACGGCGCGAACTAGGAACATACAATATAAAAATATTGCAGGATATCTAGGCGCGGTGGCAGAGAGAGCGGTGATCTAGCGACGACGGCGCGAACTAGGCGCATAAAATACAAAAATATTGCAGTATATCTAGACGTGTGGTCAGAGAGGGCGGTGATGTAGCGACGACTGCGCGACCTAGGCACATACAATATATAAATATTGCAGGATATCTAGGCGCGGGGGCAGAGAGTCTGCAACGATGTAGCGACGACGGCGCGACCTAGGCGCACACAATATATAAATATTGCAGGATATCTAGACGTGTGGTCAGAGAGGGCGGTGATGTAGCGACGACGGCGCGAACTAGGCACATACAATATAAAAATATTGCAGGATATCTAGGCGCGGGGGCAGAGAGAGCGGTGATCTAGCGACGACGGCGCGAACTAGGCGCATAAAATACAAAAATATTGCAGTATATCTAGACGTGTGGTCAGAGAGGGCGGTGATGTAGCGACGACTGCGCGACCTAGGCACATAAAATATATAAATATTGCAGGATATCTAGGCGCGGGGGCAGAGAGTCTGCAACGATGTAGAGACGACTGCGCGACCTAGGCTCATACAATACAAAAATATTGCAGGATATCTATGGGTGTGGTCAGAGAGGGCGGTGATGTAGCGACGACTGCGCGACCTAGGCGCATACAATATATAAATATTGCTGGATATCTAGGCGCGGGGACTGAGAGAAATCGTCGTCGACGCCACTTAGGCGCATAAAATATATAAAATATTTCAGGATATCTAGGCGCGGGGTCAGAGAGAGCGGTGATGTAGTGACGACTGCGTGACCTAGGCGCATACAATATATAAATATTGCAGGATATCTAGGCGCGGGGACTGAGAGAAATCGTCGTCGAAGCCACTTAGGCGCATACAATTTATAAAATATTGCAGGATATCTAGGCGCGGGGGCAGAGAGTCTGCAACGATGTAGCGACGACGGCGCGACCTAGGCGCACACAATATATAAATATTGCAGGATATCTAGACGTGTGGTCAGAGAGGGCGGTGATGTAGCGACGACGGCGCGAACTAGGCACATACAATATAAAAAAATTGCAGGATATCTAGGCGCGGTGGCAGAGAGAGCGGTGTTGTAGCGACGACGGCGCGAACTAGGAGCATACAATACAAAAATATTGCAGGATATCTAGGCGTGTGGTCAGAGAGGGCGGTGATGTAGCGACGACTGCGCGACCTAGGCGCATACAATATATATATATTGCTGGATATCTAGGCGCGGGGACTGAGAGAAATCGTCGTCGACGCCACTTAGGCGCATAAAATATATAAAATATTTCAGGATATCTAGGCGCGGGGTCAGAGAGAGCGGTGATGTAGTGACGACTGTGTGACCTAGGCGCATACAATATATAAATATTGCAGGATATCTAGGCGCGGGGACTGAGAGAAATCGTCGTCGACGCCACTTAGGCGCATACAATATATAAAATATTGCAGGATATCTAGGGGCGGGGTCTGAGAGAGCGGTGATGTAGTGACGACTGCGTGACCTAGGCGCATACCATATATAAATATTGCAGGATATCTAGGCGCAGGGTCAGAGAGAGCGGTGATGTAGAGACGACGGCGCGAACTAGGCACATACAATATAAAAATATTGCAGGATATCTAGGCGCGGTGTCAGAGAGAGCGGTGATGTAGCGACGACGGCGCGACCTAGGCGCATACAATATATAAATATTGCAGGATATCTAGGCGCGGGGACTGAGAGAAATCGTCGTCGACGCCACTTAGGCGCATAAAATATATAAAATATTTCAGGATATCTAGGCGCGGGGTCAGAGAGAGCGGTGATGTAGTGACGACTGCGTGACCTAGGCGCATACAATATATAAATATTGCAGGATATCTAGGCGCGGGGACTGAGAGAAATCGTCGTCGAAGCCACTTAGGCGCATACAATTTATAAAATATTGCAGGATATCTAGGCGCGGGGTCAGAGAGAGCGGTGATGTAGCGACGACTGCGTGACCTAGGCGCATACAATACAAAAATATTGCAAGATATCTAGACGTGGGGTCAGAGAGGGCGGTGATGTATCGACGACGGCGCGAACTAGGCACATACAATATATAAATATTGCAGGATATCTAGGTGCGGGGACTGAGAGAAATCGTCGTCGACGCCACTTAGGCGCATAAAATATATAAAATATTTCAGGATATATAGGCGCGGGGTCAGAGAGAGCGGTGATAGTGACGACTGCGTGACCTAGGCGCATACAATATATAAATATTGTAGGATATCTAGGCGCAGAGTCAGAGAGAGCGGTGATGTAGTGACGACTGCGTGACCTAGGCGCATACAATATATAAATATTGCAGGATATCTAGACGTGTGGTCAGAGAGGGCGGTGATGAAGCGACGACGGCGCGAACTAGGCACATACAATATAAAAATATTGCAGGATATCTAGGCGCGGTGGCAGAGAGAGCGGTGATCTAGCGACGACGGCGCGAACTAGGCGCATAAAATACAAAAATATTGCAGTATATCTAGACGTGTGGTCAGAGAGGGCGGTGATGTAGCGACGACTTCGCGACCTAGGCACATACAATATATAAATATTGCAGGATATCTAGGCGCGGGGGCAGAGAGTCTGCAACGATGTAGCGACGACGGCGCGACCTAGGCGCACACAATATATAAATATTGCAGGATATCTAGACGTGTGGTCAGAGAGGGCGGTGATGTAGCGACGACGGCGCGAACTAGACACATACAATATAAAAATATTGCAGGATATCTAGGCGCGGTGGCAGAGAGAGCGGTGTTGTAGCGACGACGGCGCGAACTAGGCGCATACAATACAAAAATATTGCAGGATATCTAGGCGTGTGGTCAGAGAGGGCGGTGATGTAGCGACGACTGCGCGACCTAGGCGCATACAATATATAAATATTGCTGGATATCTAGGCGCGGGGACTGAGAGAAATCGTCGTCGACGCCACTTAGGCGCATAAAATATATAAAATATTTCAGGATATCTAGGCGCGGGGTCAGAGAGAGCGGTGATGTAGTGACGACTGCGTGACCTAGGCGCATACAATATATAAATATTGCAGGATATCTAGGCGCGGGGACTGAGAGAAATCGTCGTCGACGCCACTTAGGCGCATACAATATATAAAATATTGCAGGATATCTAGGCGCGGGGTCTGAGAGAGCGGTGATGTAGTGACGACTGCGTGACCTAGGCGCATACAATATATAAATATTGCAGGATATCTAGGCGCGGGGACTGAGAGAAATCGTCGTCGACGCCACTTAGGCGCATACAATATATAAAATATTGCAGGATATCTAGGCGCGGGGTCTGAGAGAGCGGTGATGTAGTGACGACTGCGTGACCTAGGCGCATACAATATATAAATATTGCAGTATATTTCGGCGCAGGGTCAGAGAGAGCGGTGATGTAGAGACGACGGCGCGAACTAGGCACATACAATATAAAAATATTGCAGGATATCTAGGCGCGGGGGCAGAGAGTCTGCAACGATGTAGAGACGACTGCGCGACCTAGGCGCATACAATACAAAAATATTGCAGGATATCTAGGCGTGTGGTCAGAGAGGGCGGTGATGTAGCGACGACTGCGTGACCTAGGCGCATACAATATATAAATATTGCAGGATATCTAGGCGCGGGGACTGAGAGAAATCGTCGTCGACGCCACTTAGGCGCATACAATATATAAAATATTGCAGGATATCTAGGCGCGGGGTCAGAGAGAGCGGTGATGTAGAGACGACTGCGTGACCTAGGCGCATAAAATATATAAAATATTTCAGGATATCTAGGCGCGGGGTCAGAGAGAGCGGTGATGTAGTGACGGCTGCGTGACCTAGGCGCATACAATATATAAATATTGCAGGATATCTAGGCGCGGGGACTGAGAGAAATCGTCGTCGACGCCACTTAGGCGCATACAATATATAAAATATTGCAGGATATCTAGGCGCGGGGTCAGAGAGAGCGGTGATGTAGCGACGACTGCGTGACCTAGGCGCATACAATATATAAATATTGCAGGATATCTAGGCGCAGGGTCAGAGAGAACGGTGATGTAGAGACGACGGCGCGAACTAGGCACATACAATATAAAAATATTGCAGGATATCTAGGCGCGGTGTCAGAGAGAGCGGTGATGTAGCGACGACGGCGCGACCTAGGCGCATACAATATATAAATATTGCAGGATATCTAGGCGCGGGGACTGAGAGAAATCGTCGTCGACGCCACTTAGGCGCATAAAATATATAAAATATTTCAGAATATCTAGGC
Organism: Crataerina pallida; assembly: GCA_949710015.1. Lineage (NCBI taxonomy): Eukaryota > Metazoa > Arthropoda > Insecta > Diptera > Hippoboscidae > Crataerina > Crataerina pallida. The sequence goes on along the minus strand of OX453292.1, from coordinate 12,922,689 downwards.
ACGGGGTCAGAGAGAGCGGTGATGTAGCGACGACTGCGTGACCTAGGCGCACACAATATATAAATATTGCAGGATATCTAGGTACGGGGACTGAGAGATAGCGACGACGACGCGACCTAAGCGCATACAATATAAAAAATATTGCAGGATATCTAGGCGCGGGGGCAGAGAGTCTGCAACGATGTAGAGACGACGGCGCGACCTAGGCGCATACAATACAAAAACATTACAGGATATCTAGACGTGTGGTCAGAGAGGGCGGTGATGTAGCGACGACTGCGCGACCTAGGCGCATACAATATATAAATATTGCAGGATATCTAGACGTGTGGTCAGAGAGGGCGGTGATGTAGCGACGACTGCGCGACCTAGGCGCATACAATATATAAATATTGCAGGATATCTAGGCGCAGGGTCAGAGAGAGCGGTGATGTAGTGACGACTGCGTGACCTAGGCGCATACAATATATAAATATTGCAGGATATCTAGACGTGTGGTCAGAGAGGGCGGTGATGTAGCGACGACGGCGCGAACTAGGCACATACAATATAAAAATATTGCAGGATATCTAGGCGCGGTGGCAGAGAGAGCGGTGATGTAGCGACGACGGCGCGAACTAGGCGCATACAATACAAAAACATTACAGGATATCTAGGCGCAGGGTCAGAGAGGGCGGTGATGTAGCGACGACGGCGCGAACTAGGCGCATACAATACAAAAATATTGCAGGATATCTAGGTGCGGGGACTGAGAGAAATCGTCGTCGACGCCACTTAGGCGCATAAAATATATAAAATATTTCAGGATATCTAGGCACGGGGTCAGAGAGAGCGGCGATGTAGTGACGACTGCGTGACCTAGGCGCATACAATATATAAATATTGCAGGATATCTAGGCGCGGGGACTGAGAGAAATCGTCGTCGAAGCCACTTAGGCGCATAAAATATATAAAATATTTCAGGATATCTAGGCGCGGGGTCAGAGAGAGCGGTGATGTAGTGACGACTGCGTGACCTAGGCGCATACAATATATAAATATTGCAGGATATCTAGGCGCGGGGACTGAGAGAAATTGTCGTCGAAGCCACTTAGGCGCATACAATTTATAAAATATTGCAGGATATCTAGGCGCGGGGTCAGAGAGAGCAGTGATGTAGCGACGACTGCGTGACCTAGGCGCATACAATACAAAAATATTGCAAGATATCTAGACGTGGGGTCAGTGAGGGCGGTGATGTATCGACGACGGCGCGAACTAGGCACATACAATATAAAAATATTGCAGGATATCTAGGTACGGGGACTGAGAGAAATCGTCGTCGACGCCACTTAGGCGCATAAAATATATAAAATATTTCAGGATATCTAGGCGCGGGGTCAGAGAGAGCGGTGATAGTGACGACTGCGTGACCTAGGCGCATACAATATATAAATATTGCAGGATATCTAGGCGCAGAGTCAGAGAGAGCGGTGATGTAGTGACGACTGCGTGACCTAGGCGCATACAATATATAAATATTGCAGGATATCTAGACGTGTGGTCAGAGAGGGCGGTGATGAAGCGACGACGGCGCGAACTAGGCACATACAATATAAAAATATTGCAGGATATCTAGGCGCGGTGGCAGAGAGAGCGGTGATCTAGCGACGACGGCGCGAACTAGGCGCATAAAATACAAAAATATTGCAGTATATCTAGACGTGTGGTCAGAGAGGGCGGCGATGTAGCGACGACTGCGCGACCTAGGCACATACAATATATAAATATTGCAGGATATCTAGGCGCGGGGGCAGAGAGTCTGCAACGATGTAGCGACGACGGCGCGACCTAGGCGCACACAATATATAAATATTGCAGGATATCTAGACGTGTGGTCAGAGAGGGCGGTGATGTAGCGACGACGGCGCGATCTTGGCACATACAATATAAAAATATTGCAGGATATCTAGGCGCGGTGGCATAGAGAGCGGTGTTGTAGCGACGACGGCGCGAACTAGGCGCATACAATACAAAAATATTGCAGGATATCTAGGCGTGTGGTCAGAGAGGGCGGTGATGTAGCGACGACTGCGCGACCTAGGCGCATACAATATATAAATATTGCTGGATATCTAGGCGCGGGGACTGAGAGAAATCGTCGTCGACGCCACTTAGGCGCATAAAATATATAAAATATTTCAGGATATCTAGGCGCGGGGTCAGAGAGAGCGGTGATGTAGTGACGATTGCGTGACCTAGGCGCATACAATATATAAATATTGCAGGATATCTAGGCGCGGGGACTGAGAGAAATCGTCGTCGACGCCACTTAGGCGCATACAATATATAAAATATTGCAGGATATCTAGGCGCGGGGTCTGAGAGAGCGGTGATGTAGTGACGACTGCGTGACCTAGGCGCATACAATATATAAATATTGCAGGATATCTAGGCGCAGGGTCAGAGAGAGCGGTGATGTAGAGACGACGGCGCGAACTAGGCACATACAATATAAAAATATTGCAGGATATCTAGGCGCGGGGGCAGAGAGTCTGCAACGATGTAGAGACGACTGCGCGACCTAGGCGCATACAATACAAAAATATTACAGGATATCTAGGCGTGTGGTCAGAGAGGGCGGTGATGTAGCGACGACTGCGCGACCTAGGCGCATACAATATATAAATATTGCTGGATATCTAGGCGCGGGGACTGAGAGAAATCGTCGTCGACGCCACTTAGGCGCATAAAATATATAAAATATTTCAGGATATCTAGGCGCGGGGTCAGAGAGAGCGGTGATGTAGTGACGACTGCGTGACCTAGGCGCATACAATATATAAATATTTCAGGATATCTAGGCGCGGGGACTGAGAGAAATCGTCGTCGACGCCACTTAGGCGCATACAATATATAAAATATTGCAGGATATCTAGGCGCGGGGTCAGAGAGAGCGGTGATGTAGTGACGACTGCGTGACCTAGGCGCATACAATATATAAATATTGCAGGATATCTAGGCGCGGGGACTGAGAGAAATCGTCGTCGACGCCACTTAGGCGCATACAATATATAAAATATTGCAGGATATCTAGGCGCGGGGTCAGAGAGAGCGGTGATGTAGCGACGACTGCGTGACCTAGGCGCATTCAATATATAAATATTGCAGGATATCTAGGTACGGGGACTGAGAGGTAGCGACGACGACGCGACCTAAGCGCATACAATATAAAAAATATTGCAGGATATCTAGACGTGGGGTCAGAGAGGGCGGTGATGTAGCGACGACGGCGCGAACTAGGCGCATACAATACAAAAATATTGCAGGATATCTAGGTACGGGGACTGAGAGAAATCGTCGTCGACGCCACTTAGGCGCATAAAATATATAAAATATTTCAGGATATCTAGGTACGGGGTCAGAGAGAGCGGTGATGTAGCGACGACTGCGTGACCTAGACGCATACAATATATAAATATTGCAGGATATCTAGGCGCAGGGTCAGTGAGAGCGGTGATGTAGAGACGACGGCGCGAACTAGGCACATACAATATAAAAATATTGCAGGATATCTAGGCGCGGGGTCAGAGAGAGCGGTGAGGTAGCGACGACGGCGCGACCTAGGCGCATACAATATATAAATATTGCAGGATATCTAGGCGCGGGGACTGAGAGAAATCGTCGTCGACGCCACTTAGGCGCATAAAATATATAAAATATTTCAGGATATCTAGGCACGGGGTCAGAGAGAGCGGTGATGTAGCGACGACTGCGTGACCTAGGCGCACACAATATATAAATATTGCAGGATATCTAGGTACGGGGACTGAGAGGTAGCGACGACGACGCGACCTAAGCGCATACAATATAAAAAATATTGCAGGATATCTAGACGTGGGGTCAGAGAGGGCGGTGATGTAGCGACGACGGCGCGAACTAGGCGCATACAATACAAAAATATTGCAGGATATCTAGGTATGGGGACTGAGAGAAATCGTCGTCGACGCCACTTAGGCGCATAAAATATATAAAATATTTCAGGATATCTAGGTACGGGGTCAGAGAGAGCGGTGATGTAGCGACGACTGCGCGACCTAGGCGCACACAATATATAAATATTGCAGGATATCTAGGCGCGGGGGCAGAGAAAGCGGTGATGTAGCGACGACTGCGTGACCTAGGCGCACAAAATATATAAATATTGCAGGATATCTAGACGTGTGGTCAGAGAGGGCGGTGATGTAGCGACGACTGCGTGACCTAGGCGCACACAATATATAAATATTGCAGGATATCTAGGTACGGGGACTGAGAGATAGCTACGTCGACGTGACCTAAGCGCATACAATATAAAAAATATTGCAGGATATCTAGGCGCGGGGGCAGAGGGTCTGCAACGATGTAGAGACGACTGCGCGACCTAGGCGCATACAATACAAAAACATTACAGGATATCTAGACGTGTGTTCAGAGAGGGCGGTGATGTAGCGACGACTGCGCGACCTAGGCGCATACAATATATAAATATTGCTGGATATCTAGGCGCGGGGACTGAGAGAAATCGTCGTCGACGCCACTTAGGCGCATAAAATATATAAAATATTTCAGGATATCTAGGCGCGGGGTCAGAGAGAGCGGTGATGTAGTGACGACTGCGTGACCTAGGCGCATACAATATATAAATATTGCAGGATATCTAGGCGCGGGGACTGAGAGAAATCGTCGTCGACGCCACTTAGGCGCACACAATATATAAAATATTGCAGGATATCTAGGCGCGGGGTCTGAGAGAGCGGTGATGTAGTGACGACTGCGTGACCTAGGCGCATACAATATATAAATATTGCAGGATATCTAGGCGCAGGGTCAGAGAGAGCGGTGATGTAGAGACGACGGCGCGAACTAGGCACATACAATATAAACATATTGCAGGATATCTAGGCGCGGTGTCAGAGAGAGCGGTGATGTAGCGACGACGGCGCGACCTAGGCGCATACAATATATAAATATTGCAGGATATCTAGGCGCGGGGACTGAGAGAAATCGTCGTCGACGCCACTTAGGCGCATAAAATATATAAAATATTTCAGGATATCTAGGCACGGGGTCAGAGAGAGCGGTGATGTAGCGACGACTGCGTGACCTAGGCGCACACAATATATAAATATTGCAGGATATCTAGGTACGGGGACTGAGTGATAGCGACGACGACGCGACCTAAGCGCATACAATATAAAAAATATTGCAGGATATCTAGGCGCGGGGGCAGAGAGTCTGCAACGATGTAGAGACGACGGCGCGACCTAGGCGCATACAATACAAAAACATTACAGGATATCTAGACGTGTGGTCAGATAGGGCGGTGATGTAGCGACGACTGCGCGACCTAGGCGCATACAATATATAAATATTGCAGGATATCTAGACGTGTGGTCAGAGAGGGCGGTGATGTAGCGACGACTGCGCGACCTAGGCGCATACAATATATAAATATTGCAGGATATCTAGGCGCAGGGTCAGAGAGAGCGGTGATGTAGTGACGACTGCGTGACCTAGGCGCATAAAATATATAAATATTGCAGGATATCTAGACGTGTGGTCAGAGAGGGCGGTGATGTAGCGACGACGGCGCGAACTAGGCACATACAATATAAAAATATTGCAGGATATCTAGGCGCGGTGGTAGAGAGAGCGGTGATGTAGCGACGACGGCGCGAACTAGGCGCATACAATATATAAATATTGCAGGATATCTAGGCGCGGTGGCAGAGAGGGCGGTGATGTAGCGACGACGGCGCGAACTAGGCACATACAATATAAAAATATTGCAGGATATCTAGGCGCGGTGGCAGAGAGAGCGGTGTTGTAGCGACGACGGCGCGAACTAGGCGCATACAATACAAAAATATTGCAGGATATCTAGGTACGGGGACTGAGAGAAATCGTCGTCGACGCCACTTAGGCGCATAAAATATATAAAATATTTCAGGATATCTAGGCACGGGGTCAGAGAGAGCGGTGATGTAGTGACGACTGCGTGACCTAGGCGCATACAATATATAAATATTGCAGGATATCTAGGCGCAGGGTCAGAGAGAGCGGTGATGTAGTGACGACTGCGTGACCTAGGCGCATACAATATATAAATATTGCAGGATATCTAGGCGCGGGGACAGAGAGAGCGGTGATGTAGCGACGACTGCGTGACCTAGGCGCATACAATACAAAAACATTACAGGATATCTAGACGTGTGTTCAGAGAGGGCGGTGATGAAGCGACGACTGCGTGACCTAGGCGCATACAATATATAAATATTGCAGGATATCTAGGCGCGGGGACTGAGAGAAATCGTCGTCGACGCCACTTAGGCGCACACAATATATAAAATATTGCAGGATATCTAGGCGCGGGGTCTGAGAGAGCGGTGATGTAGTGACGACTGCGTGACCTAGGCGCATACAATATATAAATATTGCAGGATATCTAGGCGCAGGGTCAGAGAGAGCGGTGATGTAGAGACGACGGCGCGAACTAGGCGCATACAATATAAAAATATTGCAGGATATCTAGGTACGGGGACTGAGAGGTAGCGACGACGACGCGACCTAAGCGCATACAATATAAAAAATATTGCAGGATATCTAGGCGCGGGGCAGAGAGTCTGCAACGATGTAGAGACGACTGCGCGACCTAGTCGCATACAATACAAAAACATTACAGGATATCTAGACGTGTGTTCAGAGAGGGCGGTGATGAAGCGACGACTGCGCGACCTAGGCGCATACAATACATAAATATTGCTGGATATCTAGGCGCGGAGACTGAGAGAAATCGTCGTCGACGCCACTTAGGCGCATAAAATATATAAAATATTTCAGGATATCTAGGCGCGGGGACAGAGAGAGCGGTGATGTAGCGACGACTGCGTGACCTAGGCGCATACAATATATAAATATTGCAGGATATCTAGGCGCAGGGTCAAAGAGAGCGGTGATGTAGAGACGACGGCGCGAACTAGGCGCATACAATATAAAAATATTGCAGGATATCTAGGTACGGGGACTGAGAGGTAGCGACGACGACGCGACCTAAGCGCATACAATATAAAAAATATTGCAGGATATCTAGGCGCGGGGCAGAGAGTCTGCAACGATGTAGAGACGACTGCGCGACCTAGTCGCATACAATACAAAAACATTACAGGATATCTAGACGTGTGTTCAGAGAGGGCGGTGATGAAGCGACGACTGCGTGACCTAGGCGCATACATTATATAAATATTGCAGAATATCTAGGCGCAGGGTCAGAGAGAGCGGTGATGTAGCGACGACTGTGCGACCTAGGCGCACACAATATATAAATATTGCAGGATATCTAGGCGCGGTGGCAGCGAGAGCGGTGATGTAGCGACGACGGCGCGAACTAGGCACATACAATATAAAAATATTTCAGGATATCTAGGCGCGGTAGCAGAGAGAGCGGTGATGAAGTGACGACTGCGTGACCTAGGCGCATACAATATATAAATATTGCAGGATATCTAGGCGCAGGGTCAGAGAGAGCGGTGATGTAGTGACGACTGCGTGACCTAGGCGCATACAATATATAAATATTGCAGGATATCTAGGCGCGGGGTCAGAGAGAGCGTTGATGTAGCGACGACTGCGTGACCTAAGCGCATACAATATATAAATATTGCAGGATATCTAGGCGCAGGGTCAGAGAGAGCGGTGATGTAGAGACGACGGCGCGAACTAGGCGCATACAATATAAAAATATTGCAGGATATCTAGGTACGGGGACTGAGAGATAGCTACGTCGACGTGACCTAAGCGCATACAATATAAAAAATATTGCAGGATATCTAGGCGCGGGGGCAGAGAGTCTGCAACGATGTAGAGACGACTGCGCGACCTAGGCGCATACAATACAAAAACATTACAGGATATCTAGACGTGTGTTCAGAGAGGGCGGTGATGTAGCGACGACTGCGCGACCTAGGCGCATACAATATATAAATATTGCTGGATATCTAGGCGCGGGGACTGAGAGAAATCGTCGTCGACACCACTTAGGCGCATAAAATATATAAAATATTTCAGGATATCTAGGCGCGGGATCAGAGAGAGCGGTGATGTAGTGACGACTGCGTGACCTAGGCGCATACAATATATAAATATTGCAGAATATCTAGGCGCAGGGTCAGAGAGAGCGGTGATGTAGCGACGACTGTGCGACCTAGGCGCGCACAATATATAAATATTGCAGGATATCTAGGCGCGGTGGCAGCGAGAGCGGTGATGTAGCGACGACGGCGCGAACTAGGCACATACAATATAAAAATATTTCAGGATATCTAGGCGCGGTGGCAGAGAGAGCGGTGATCTAGCGACGACGGCGCGAACTAGGCGCATACAATACAAAAATTTTGCAGTATATCTAGACGTGTGGCCAGAGAGGGCGGTGATGTAGCGACGACGGCGCGTACTAGGCACATACAATATAAAAATATTGCAGGATATCTAGGTGCGGGGACTGAGAGTAATCGTCGTCGACGCCACTTAGGCGCATAAAATATATAAAATATTTCAGGATATCTAGGCGCGGGGTCAGAGAGAGCGGTGATGTAGTGACGACTGCGTGACCTAGGCGCATACAATATATAAATATTGCAGGATATCTAGGCGCGGGGACTGAGAGAAATCGTCGTCGAAGCCACTTAGGCGCATAAAATATATAAAATATTTCAGGATATCTAGGCGCGGGGTCAGAGAGAGCGGTGATGTAGTGACGACTGCGTGACCTAGGCGCATACAATATATAAATATTGCAGGATATCTAGGCGCGGGGACTGAGAGAAATCGTCGTCGAAGCCACTTAGGCGCATACAATTTATAAAATATTGCAGGATATCTAGGCGCGGGGTCAGAGAGAGCGGTGATGTAGTGACGACTGCGTGACCTAGGCGCATACAATATATAAATATTGCAGAATATCTAGGCGCAGGGTCAGAGAGAGCGGTGATGTAGCGACGACTGCGCGACCTAGGCGCACACAATATATAAATATTGCAGGATATCTAGGCGCGGTGGCAGAGAGAGCGGTGATGTAGCGACGACGGCGCGAACTAGGCACATACAATATAAAAATATTTCAGGATATCTAGGCGCGGTGGCAGAGAGAGCGGTGATCTAGCGACGACGGCGCGAACTAGGCGCATACAATACAAAAATATTGCAGTATATCTAGACGTGTGGTCAGAGAGGGCGGTGATGTAGCGACGACGGCGCGTACTAGGCACATACAATATAAAAATATTGCAGGCTATCTAGGTGCGGGGACTGAGAGATAGCTACGTCGACGTGACCTAAGCGCATACAATATAAAAAATATTGCAGGATATCTAGGCGCGGGGGCAGAGAGTCTGCAACGATGTAGAGACGACTGCGCGACCTAGGCGCATACAATACAAAAACATTACAGGATATCTAGACGTGTGTTCAGAGAGGGCGGTGATGTAGCGACGACTGCGCGACCTAGGCGCATACAATATATAAATATTGCTGGATATCTAGGCGCGGGATCAGAGAGAGCGGTGATGTAGTGACGACTGCGCGAACTAGGCGCATACAATACAAAAATATTGCAGTATATCTAGACGTGTGGTCAGAGAGGGCGGTGATGTAGCGACGACGGCGCGAACTAGGCACATACAATATAAAAATATTTCAGGATATCTAGGCGCGGTGGCAGAGAGAGCGGTGATCTAGCGACGACGGCGCGAACTAGGCGCATACAATACAAAAATATTGCAGTATATCTAGACGTGTGGTCAGAGAGGGCGGTGATGTAGCGACGACGGCGCGTACTAGGCACATACAATATAAAAATATTGCAGGCTATCTAGGTGCGGGGACTGAGAGATAGCTACGTCGACGTGACCTAAGCGCATACAATATAAAAAATATTGCAGGATATCTAGGCGCGGGGGCAGAGAGTCTGCAACGATGTAGAGACGACTGCGTGACCTAGGCGCATACAATATATAAATATTGCAGGATATCTAGGCGCAGGGTCAGAGAGAGCGGTGATGTAGAGACGACGGCGCGAACTAGGCACATACAATATAAAAATATTGCAGAATATCTAGGCGCAGGGTCAGAGAGAGCGGTGATGTAGCGACGACTGCGCGACCTAGGCGCACACAATATATAAATATTGCAGGATATCTAGGCGCGGTGGCAGAGAGAGCGGTGATGTAGCGACGACGGCGCGAACTAGGCACATACAATATAAAAATATTTCAGGATATCTAGGCGCGGTGGCAGAGAGAGCGGTGATCTAGCGACGACGGCGCGAACTAGGCGCATACAATACAAAAATATTGCAGTATATCTAGACGTGTGGTCAGAGAGGGCGGTGATGTAGCGACGACGGCGCGAACTAGGCGCATACAATACAAAAACATTACAGGATATCTAGGTACGGGGATTGAGAGATAGCTACGTCGACGTGACCTAAGCGCATACAATATAAAAAATATTGCAGGATATCTAGGCGCGGGGGCAGAGAGTCTGCAACGATGTAGAGACGACTGCGCGACCTAGGCGCATACAATACAAAAACATTACAGGATATCTAGACGTGTGTTCAGAGAGGGCGGTGATGTAGCGACGACTGCGCGACCTAGGCGCATACAATATATAAATATTGCTGGATATCTAGGCGCGGGATCAGAGAGAGCGGTGATGTAGTGACGACTGCGTGACCTAGGCGCATACAATATATAAATATTGCAGAATATCTAGGCGCGGGGACTGAGAGAAATCGTCGTCGAAGCCACTTAGGCGCATACAATATATAAAATATTGCAGGATATCTATGCGCGGGGTCAGAGAGAGCGGTGATGTAGCGACGACTGCGTGACCTAGGCGCATACAATATATAAATATTGCAGGATATCTAGGCGCAGGGTCAGAGAGAGCGGTGATGTAGCGACGACTGCGCGACCTAGGCACATACAATATATAAATATTGCAGGATATCTAGGCGCGGGAGCAGAGAGTCTGCAACGATGTAGCGACGACGGCGCGACCTAGGCGCACACAATATATAAATATTGCAGGATATCTAGACGTGTGGTCAGAGAGGGCGGTGATGTAGCGAACACGGCGCGAACTAGGTGCATACAATATAAAAATATTGCAGGATATCTAGGTACGGGGATTGAGAGATAGCGACGACGACGCGACCTAAGCGCATACAATATAAAAAATATTGCAGGATATCTAGGCGCGGGGGCAGAGAGTCTGCAACGATGTAGAGACGACGGCGCGACCTAGGCGCATACAATACAAAAACATTACAGGATATCTAGACGTGTGGTCAGAGAGGGCGGTGATGTAGCGACGACTGCGCGACCTAGGCGCATACAATATATAAATATTGCAGGATATCTAGACGTGTGGTCAGAGAGGGCGGTGATGTAGAGGCGACGGCGCGAACTAGGCGCATACAATATAAAAATATTGCAGGATATCTAGGTACGGGGACTGAGAGATAGCGACGACGACGTGACCTAAGCGCATACAATATAAAACATATTGTAGGATATCTAGGCGCGGGGGCAGAGAGTCTGCAACGAGGTAGGGACGACGGCGCGACCTAGGCGCACACAATTTAAAAATATTGCAGGATATCTAGGTACGGGGACTGAGAGATAGCGACGACGACGCGACCTAAGCGCATACAATATAAAAAATATTGCAGGATATCTAGGCGCGGGGGCAGAGAGTCTGCAACGATGTAGAGACGACGGCCCGACCTAGGCGCATACAATACAAAAACATTACAGGATATCTAGACGTGTGGTCAGAGAGGGCGGTGATGTAGCGACGACTGCGCGACCTAGGCGCATACAATATATAAATATTGCAGGATATCTAGACGTGTGGTCAGAGAGGGCGGTGATGTAGCGACGACTGCGCGACCTAGGCGCATACAATATATAAATATTGCAGGATATCTAGGCGCAGGGTCAGAGAGAGCGGTGATGTAGTGACGACTGCGTGACCTAGGCGCATACAATATATAAATATTGCAGGATATCTAGACGTGTGGTCAGAGAGGGCGGTGATGTAGCGACGACGGCGTGAACTAGGCACATACAATATAAAAATATTGCTGGTTATCTAGGCGCGGTGGCAGAGAGAGCGGTGATGTAGCGACGACGGCGCGAACTAGGCGCATACAATACAAAAATATTGCAGGATATCTAGGTACGGGGACTGAGAGAAATCGTCGTCGACGCCACTTAGGCGCATAAAATATATAAAATATTTCAGGATATCTAGGTACGGGGTCAGAGAGAGCGGTGATGTAGCGACGACTGCGCGACCTAGGCGCACACAATATATAAATATTGCAGGATATCTAGGCGCGGGGGCAGAGAAAGCGGTGATGTAGCGACGACTGCGTGACCTAGGCGCACACAATATATAAATATTGCAGGATATCTAGGTACGGGGATTGAGAGATAGCGACGACGACGCGACCTAAGCGCATACAATATAAAAAATATTGCAGGATATCTAGGCGCGGGGGCAGAGAGTCTGCAACGATGTAGAGACGACGGCGCGACCTAGGCGCATACAATACAAAAACATTACAGGATATCTAGACGTGTGGTCAGAGAGCGCGGTGATGTAGCGACGACGGCGCGAACTAGGCACATACAATATAAAAATATTGCAGGATATCTAGGTACGGGTACTGAGAGAAATCGTCGTCGACGCCACTTAGGCGCATAAAATATATAAAATATTTCAGGATATCTAGGCACGGGGTCAGAGAGAGCGGTGATGTAGTGACGACTGCGTGACCTAGGCGCATACAATATATAAATATTGCAGGATATCTAGGCGCGGGGTCAGAGAGAGCGGTGATGTAGTGACGACTGCGTGACCTAGGCGCATACAACATATAAATATTGCAGAATATCTAGGCGCAGGGTCAGAGAGAGCGGTGATGTAGCGACGACTGCGCGACCTAGGCGCACACAATATATAAATATTGCAGGATATCTAGGCGCGGTGGCAGAGAGAGCGGTGATGTAGCGGCGACGGCGCGAACTAGGCACATACAATACAAAAATATTGCAGGATATCTAGGCGCGGTGGCAGAGAGAGCGGTGATCTAGCGACGACGGCGCGAACTAGGCGCATACAATACAAAAATATTGCAGTATATCTAGGCGTGTGGTCAGAGAGGGCGGTGATGTAGCGACAACTGCGCGACCTAGGCGCATACAATATATAAATATTGCAGGATATCTAGGCGCGGGGGCAGAGAGACTGCAACGATATAGCGACGACGGCGCGAACTAAGCGCATACAATATAAAAATATTGCAGGATATCTAGGTACGGGGCTGAGAGATAGCGACGGCGACGCGACCTAAGCGCATACAATATAAAAAATATTGCAGGATATCTAGGCGCGGGGGCAGAGAGTCTGCAACGATGTAGCGGCGACGGCGCGACCTAGGCGCACACAATATATAAATATTGCAGGATATCTAGACGTGTGGTCAGAGAGGGCGGTGATGTAGCGAACACGGCGCGAACTAGGTGCATACAATATAAAAATATTGCAGGATATCTAGGTACGGGGACTGAGAGAAATCGTCGTCGACGCCACTTAAGCGCATAAAATATATAAAATATATAAAATATTTCAGGATATCTAGGTACGGGGTCAGAGAGAGCGGTGATGTAGCGACGACTGCGCGACCTAGGCGCACACAATATATAAATATTTCAGGATATCTAGGCACGGGGTCAGAGAAAGCGGTGATGTAGTGACGACTGCGTGACCTAGGCGCATACAATATATAAATATTGCAGGATATCTAGGCGCAGGGTCAGAGAGAGCGGTGATGTAGTGACGACTGCGTGACCTAGGCGCATACAATATATAAATATTGCAGGATATCTAGACGTGAGGTCAGAGAGCGCGGTGATGTAGCGACGACTGCGCGACCTAGGCGCATTCAATATATAAATATTGCAGGATATCTAGGGGCGGGGACTGAGAGAAATCGTCGTCGACGCCACTTAGGCGCATACAATATATAAAATATTGCAGGATATCTAGGCGCGGGGTCAGAGAGAGCGGTGATGTAGCGACGACTGCGTGACCTAGGCGCATACAATATATAAATATTGCAGGATATCTAGGCGCATGGTCAGAGAGAGCGGTGATGTAGAGACGACGGCGCGAACTAAGCGCATACAATATAAAAATATTGCAGGATATCTAGGTACGGGGACTGAGAGATAGCGACGAAGACGTGACCTAAGCACATACAATATAAAAAATATTGCAGGATATCTAGGCGCGGGGGCAGAGAGTCTGCAACGATGTAGAGACGACTGCGCGACCTAGGCGCATACAATACAAAAACATTACAGGATATCTAGACGTGTGTTCAGAGAGGGCGGTGATGTAGGGACGACTGCGCGACCTAGGGGCATACAATATATAAATATTGCAGGATATCTAGGCGCGGGGACTGAGAGAAATCGTCGTCGACGCCACTTAGGCGCATAAAATATATAAAATATTTCAGGATATCTAGGCGCGGGGTCAGAGAGGGCGGTGATATAGTGACGACTGCGCGACCTAGGCGCACACAATATATAAATATTGCAGGATATCTATGCGCGGGGGCAGAGAGAGCGGTGATGTAGTGACGCTTGCGCGACCTAAGCGCATACAATATTAAAATATTGCAGGATATCTAGGCGCAGGGTCAGAGAGACTGCATCGATATAGCGACGAGGGCGCGAACTTGGCGCATACAATATTGCAGGATATCTAGACTTGTGGTCAGAGAGGGCGGTGATGTAGCGACGACTGCGCGACTTAGGCGCATACAATTAAAAATATTGCAGGATATCTAGGTACGGCGACTGAGAGAAATCGTCGTCGACGCGACCTAGGTGCATACAATATATAAAATATTGCAGGATATCTAGGCGCGGGGGCAGAGAGAGGGGTGATGTAGCGACGACGGCGCGACCTAGGCGCATACAATACAAAAATATTACAGGATAACTAGACGTAGGGTCAGAGAGGGCGGTGATGTAGCGACGACTGCGCGACGTAGGCGCATACAATATATAAATATTGCAGGATATCTAGGCGCGGGGGAAGAGAGAGCGGTAATGTAGCGACCTAGGCGCATACAATACACAAATATTGCAGGATATCTAGGCGCGGGGGCAGAGAAAGCGGTGATGTAGCGACGACTACGCGACCTAGACGCATACAATATATAAATATTGCAATATATCTAGGCGCGAGGGCAGAGAGACTGCAACGATATAGCGACAACGGCGCGATCTAGGCGCATACAATATAAAAATATTGCAGGATATCTAGGTACGGGGACCAAGAGATAGCGACGACGACGAGACCTAAGCGCATACAATATAAAAAATATTGCATGATTTCTAGACGCGGGGTCAGAGAGGGCGGTGATGTAGCGATGACGGCGCGACCTATATATAAATATTGCAGGATATCGAGACGCGGGGTCAGAGAGATTGCAACGATGTAGCGACAACGTCGCGACCTGGGCGCATACAATATAAAAATATTGCAGAAATCTATACGTGTGGTCAGAGAGGGCGGTGATGTAGCGACGACTGCGCGACCTAGGCACATACAATATATAAATATTGCAGGGTATCTAGGTACGGGGACTGAGAGATATTGACGTCGACGCGACATAGGCGCATACAATACAAAAATATTGCAGGATATTTAGACGCGGGGTCAGAGAGGGCGGTGATGTAGCGACGACTGCGCGATCTAGGCGCATACAATATATAAATATTGCAGGATATCTAGACGCGCGGACTGAGAGATATCGACGTCGACGCGACCTAGGCGCATACAATACAAAAATATTGCACGATATTCAGACGCGTGGTCAGAGAGAGCGGTGATGTAAAGACAACGGCGCGACCTAGGCGCATACAATATATAAATATTGTAATAGAGATAGCGACGGCGAAGCAACCTAGGCGCATACAATATAAAAAATATTGCAAGATATCAAGACGCGGGGTCAGAGAGGGCGGTGATGTAGCGACGACTGCACGACCTAGGCGCATACAATAGGATATCTAGGCGCGGAGGTAGAGAGACTGCAACGATGTAGCGACGACGGCGAGACCTAGGCGCATACAATATAAAAATATTGCAGGATATCTAGGTACGGGGACTGAGAGTTAGCGACGGCGACGCGATCTAGGTGCATACAATATAAAAATATTGCAGGATATCTAGGCGCGGGGACTGAGAGAAATCGTGGTCGACGCGACCTAGGAGCATATAATATATGAAATATTGCAGAAGATCTAGGCGCGGGGTCAGAGAGAGCGGTGATGTAGCGACGACTGCGTGACCTAGGCGCATACAATACAAAAATATTGCAGGATATTTAGACGCGGGGTCAGAGAGGGCGGTGATGTAGCGACGACTGCGCGATCTAGGCGCATACAATATATAAATATTGCAGGATATCTAGACGCGCGGACTGAGAGATATCGACGTCGACGCGACCTAGGCGCATACAATACAAAAATATTGCACGATATTCAGACGCGTGGTCAGAGAGAGCGGTGATGTAAAGACAACGGCGCGACCTAGGCGCATACAATATATAAATATTGTAATAGAGATAGCGACGGCGAAGCAACCTAGGCGCATACAATATAAAAAATATTGCAAGATATCAAGACGCGGGGTCAGAGAGGGCGGTGATGTAGCGACGACTGCACGACCTAGGCGCATACAATAGGATATCTAGGCGCGGGGGCAGAGAGAGGGGTGATGTAGCGACGACGGCGCGACCTAGGCGCACACAATACAAAAATATTACAGGATAACTAGACGTAGGGACAGAGAGGGCGGTGATGTAGCGACGACTGCGCGGCGTATGCGCATACAATATATAAATATTGCAGGATATCTAGGCGCGGGGACTGAGAGAAATCGTCGTCGACGCGACCTAGGAGCATATAATATATGAAATATTGCAGAAGATCTAGGCGCGGGGTCAGAGAGAGCGGTGATGTAGCGACGACTGCGTGACCTAGGCGCATACAATACAAAAATATTACAGGATAACTAGACGTAGGGTCAGAGAGGGCGGTGATTTAGCGACGACTGCGCGACGTAGGCGCATACAATATATAAATATTGCAGGATATCTAGGCGCGGGGACTGAGAGAAATCGTCGTCGACGCGACCTAGGAGCATATAATATATGAAATATTGCAGAATATCTAAGCGCGGTGGCAGAGAGAGCGGTGATGTAGCGACGAGAACGCGAACTAGGCGCATACAATACAAAAATATTGCAGGATATCTAGACGTGTGGTCAGAGAGGGCGGTGATGTAGCGACCACGGCGCGACCTAGGCGCACACAATATATAAATATTGCAGGATATCTAGGCGCGGGGGAAGAGAGAGCGGTAATGTAGCGACGACGGCGCGACTTAGGCGGATACAATACACAAATATTGCAGGATATCTAGGCGCGGGGGCAGAGAAAGCGGTGATGTAGCGACGACTACGCGACCTAGACGCATACAATATATAAATATTGCAGGATATCTAGGCGCGGGGGCAGAGAGACTGCAACGATATAGCGACAACGGCGCGAACTAGGCGCATACAATATAAAAATATTGCAGGATATCTAGGTACGGGGACTAAGAGATAGCGACGACGACGAGACCTAAGCGCATACAATATAAAAAATATTGCATGATTTCTAGACGCGGGGTCAGAGAGGGCGGTGATGTAGCGATGACGGCGCGACCTATATATAAATATTGCAGGATATCGAGACGCGGGGTCAGAGAGATTGCAACGATGTAGCGACAACGTCGCGACCTGGGCGCATACAATATAAAAATATTGCAGAAATCTAGACGTGTGGTCAGAGAGGGCGGTGATGTAGCGACGACTGCGCGACCTAGGCACATACAATATATAAATATTGCAGGGTATCTAGGTACGGGGACTGAGAGATATTGACGTCGACGCGACATAGGCGCATACAATACAAAAATATTGCAGGATATTTAGACGCGGGGTCAGAGAGGGCGGTGATGTAGCGACAACTGCGCGATCTAGGCGCATACAATATATAAATATTGTAGGATATCTAGACGCGCGGACTGAGAGATATCGACGTCGACGCGACCTAGGCGCATACAATACAAAAATATTGCACGATATTCAGACGCGTGGTCAGAGAGAGCGGTGATGTAAAGACAACGGCGCGACCTAGGCGCATACAATATATAAATATTTTAATAGAGATAGCGACGGCGAAGCAACCTAGGCGCATACAATATAAAAAATATTGCAAGATATCAAGACGCGGGGTCAGAGAGGGCGGTGATGTAGCGACGACTGCACGACCTAGGCGCATACAATAGGATATCTAGGCTCGGAGGTAGAGAGACTGCAACGATGTAGCGACGACGGCGAGACCTAGGCGCATACAATATAAAAATATTGCAGGATATCTAGGTACGGGGACTGAGAGTTAGCGACGGCTACGCGATCTAAGTGCATACAATATAAAAATATTGCAGGATATCTAGGCGCGGGGACTGAGAATTATCGTCATCGACGCGACCTAGGCGCATACAATATAAAAAATATTGCAGGATATCTTGGCGCGGGGTCAGAGAGGGCGGTGATATAGCGACGACTGCGCGAACTAGGCGCACACAATATATAAATATTGCAGGATATCTAGGCCCGGGGGCAGAGAGAGCGGTGATGTAGCGACGACGGCGCGACCTAGGCGCATACAATACAAAAATATTACAGGATATCTAGACGTGAGGAAAGAGAGACTGCATCGATATAGCGACAACGGCGCGAACTAGGCGCATACAATATAAAAATTTTGCATGATATCTAGGCGCGGGGACTGAGAGATACCGACGGCGACGCGACCTTGCCGCATACAATATAAAAAACATTGCAGGATATTTAGGCGCGGGGGCAGAGAGACTGCAACGATGTAGCGACGACGGCGCGACCTAGGCGCACACAATGTATATATATTGCAGGATAATTAAGCGCGGGGGCAGAGAGGGCGGTGAGGTAGCGACGACGGCGCGAACTAGGCGCATACAATATATAAATATTGCTGGATATCTAGGCGCGGGGGCAGAGAGACTGCAACGATATAGCGACGACGGCGCGAACAAGGCGCATACAATATAAAAATATTGCAGGATATCAAGACGCGGGGTCAGAGAGTTTGCAACGATGTAGCGACGACGGCGCGACCTAGGCGCACACAATGTATATATATTGCAGGATAATTAAGCGCGGGGGCAGAGAGGGCGGTGAGGTAGCGACGACGGCGCGAACTAGGCGCATACAATATATAAATATTGCTGGATATCTAGGCGCGGGGGCAGAGAGACTGCAACGATATAGCGACGACGGCGCGAAAAAGGCGCATACAATATAAAAATATTGCAGGATATCAATGCGCGGGGTCAGAGAGATTGCAACGATGTAGCGACGACGGCGCGACCTAGGCGCACACAATGTATATATATTGCAGGATAATTAAGCGCGGGGGCAGAGAGGGCGGTGAGGTAGCGACGACGGCGCGAACTAGGCGCATACAATATATAAATATTGCAGGATATCTAGGCGCGGGGGCAGAGAGACTGCAACGATATAGCGACGACGGCGCGAACAAGGCGCATACAATATAAAAACATTGCAGGATATCAAGACGCGGGGTCAGAGAGATTGCAACGATGTAGCGACGACGGCGCGACCTAGGCGCGCACAATGTATATATATTGCAGAATAATTAAGCGCGGAGGCAGAGAGGGCGGTGAGGTAGCGACGACGGCGCGAACTAGGCGCATACAATATATAAATATTGCAGGATATCTAGGCGCGGTGGCAGAGAGAGCAGTGATCTAGCGACGACGGTGCGAACTAGGCGCATACAATACAAAAATATTGCAGTATATCTAGACGTGTAGTCAGAGAGGGCGGTGATGTAGCGACGACTGCGCGACCTAGGCACATACAATATATAAATATTGCAGGATATCTAGGCGCGGGGGCAGAGAGTCTGCAACGATGTAGCGACGACGGCGCGACCTAGGCGCACACAATATATAAATATTGCAGGATATCTAGACGTGTGGTCAGAGAGGGCGGTGATGTAGCGAACACGGGGCGAACTAGGTGCATACAATATAAAAATATTGCAGGATATCTAGGTACGGGGATTGAGAGATAGCGACGACGACGCGACCTAAGCGCATACAATATAAAAAATATTGCAGGATATCTAGGCGCGGGGGCAGAGAGTCTGCAACGATGTAGAGACGACGGCGCGACCTAGGCGCATACAATACAAAAACATTACAGGATATCTGGACGTGTGGTCAGAGAGGGCGGTGATGTAGCGACGACTGCGCGACCTAGGCGCACACAATATATAAATATTGCAGGATATCTAGGCGCGGGGACTGAGAGAAATCGTCGTCGACGCCACTTAGGCGCATACAATATATAAAATATTGCAGGATATCTAGGCGCGGGGTCAGAGAGAGCGGTGATGTAGCGACGACTGCGTGACCTAGGCGCATACAATATATAAATATTGCAGAATATCTAGGCGCAGGGTCAGAGAGAGCGGTGATGTAGAGACGACGGCGCGAACTAGGCGCATACAATATAAAAATATTGCAGGATATCTAGGTACGGGGACTGAGAGAAATCGTCGTCGACGCCACTTAGGCGCATAAAATATATAAAATATTTCAGGATATCTAGGTACGGAGTCAGAGATAGCGGTGATGTAGCGACGACTGCGCGACCTAGGCGCACACAATATATAAATATTGCAGGATATCTAGGCGCGGGGGCAGAGAAATCGGTGATCTAGCGACGACGGCGCGAACTAGGCGCATACAATATATAAATATTGCAGGATATCTAGACTTGTGGTCAGAGAGGGCGGTGATGTAGCGACGACGGCGCGAACTAGGCGCATACAATATAAAAATATTGCAGGATATCTAGGTACGGGGATTGAGAGATAGCGACGACGACGCGACCTAAGCGCATACAATATAAAAAATATTGCAGGATATCTAGGCGCGGGGGCAGAGAGTCTGCAACGAGGTAGGGACGACGGCGCGACCTAGGCGCATACAATATATAAATATTGCAGGATATCTAGGCGCAGGGTCAGAGAGAGCGGTGATGTAGCGACGACTGCGCGACCTAGGCGCACACAATATATAAATATTGCAGGATATCTAGGCGCGGTGGAGGAGCGGTGATATAGCGACGACGGCGCGACCTAGGCGCATACAATATAAAAATATTGCAGGATATCTAGGTACGAGATTGAGAGATAGCGACGACGACGCGACCTAAGCGCATACAATATAAAAAATATTGCAGGATATCTAGGCGCGGGGGCAGAGAGTCTGCAACGAGGTAGGGACGACGGCGCGACCTAGGCGCATACAATATATAAATATTGCAGGATATCTAGGCGCAGGGTCAGAGAGAGCGGTGATGTAGCGACGACTGCGCGACCTAGGCGCACACAATATATAAATATTGCAGGATATCTAGGCGCGGTGGAGGAGCGGTGATATAGCGACGACGGCGCGACCTAGGCGCATACAATATAAAAATATTGCAGGATATCTAGGTACGAGATTGAGAGATAGCGACGACGACGCGACCTAAGCGCATACAATATAAAAAATATTGTAGGATATCTAGCCGCGGTGGCAGAGAGAACGGTCATGTAGCGACGACGGTGCGAACTAGGCGCATACAATACAAAAATATTGCAGGATATCTAGACGTGTGGTCACAGAGGGCGGTGATGTAGCGACGACTGCGCGACCTAGGCGCATACAATATTTAAATATTGCAGGATATCTAGGTGCGGTGGCAGAGAGAGCGGTGATGTAGCGACGACGGCGCGAACTAGACGTATACAATACAAAAATATTGCAGGATATCTAGACGTGTGGTCACAGAGGGCGGTGCTGTAGCGAACACGGCACGAACTAGGTGCATACAATATAAAAATATTGCAGGATATCTAGGTACGGGGATTGAGAGATAGCGATGACGACGCGACCTAAGCGCATACAATATAAAAAATATTGCAGGATATCTAGGCGCGGGGGCAGAGAGTCTGCAACGATGTAGAGACGACGGCGCGACCTAGGCGCATACAATACAAAAACATTACAGGATATCTAGACGTGTGGTCAGAGAGGGCGGTGATGTAGCGACGACTGCGCGACCTAGGCGCATACAATATATAAATATTGCAGGATATCTAGACTTGTGGTCAGAGAGGGCGGTGATGTAGAGACGACGGCGCGAACTAGGCGCATACAATATAAAAATATTGCAGGATATCTAGGTACGGGGACTGAGAGATAGCGACGACGACGTGACCTAAGCGCATACAATATAAAAAATATTGCAGGATATCTAGGCGCGGGGGCAGAGAGTCTGCAACGAGGTAGGGACGACGGTGCGACCTAGGTGCACACAATATATAAATATTGTAGGATATCTAGCCGCGGTGGCAGAGAGAGCGGTGATGTAGCGACGACGGCGCGAATTAGGCGCATAAAATACAAAAATATTGCAGGATATCTAGGTACGGGGACTGAGAGAAATCGTCGTCGACGCCACTTAGGCGCATAAAATATATAAAATATTTCAGGATATCTAGGTACGGGGTCAGAGAGAGCGGTGATGTAGCGACGACTGCGCGACCTAGGCGCACACAATATATAAATATTGCAGGATATCTAGGCGCGGGGGCAGAGAAAGCGGTGATGTAGCGACGACTGCGTGACCTAGGCGCACACAATATATAAATATTGCAGAATATCTAGGTACGGGGATTGAGAGATAGCGACGACAACGCGACCTAAGCGCATACAATATAAAAAATATTGCAGGATATCTAGGCGCGGGGGCAGAGAGTCTGCAACGAGGTAGGGACGACGGCGCGACCTAGGTGCACACAATATATAAATATTGTAGGATATCTAGCCGCGGTGGCAGAGAGAGCGGTGATGTAGCGACGACGGTGCGAACTAGGCGCATACAATACAAAAATATTGCAGGATATCTAGGTACGGGGACTGAGAGAAATCGTCGTCGACGCCACTTAAGCGCATAAAATATATAAAATATTTCAGGATATCTAGGTACGGGGTCAGAGATAGCGGTGATGTAGCGACGACTGCGCGACCTAGGCGCACACAATATATAAATATTGCAGGATATCTAGGCGCGGGGGCAGAGAAAGCGGTGATGTAGCAACGACTGCGTGACCTAGGCGCACACAATATATAAATATTGCAGGATATCTAGACGTGTGGTCAGAGAGGGCGGTGATGTAGCGACGACGGCGCGAACTAGGCGCATACAATTTAGAAATATTGTAGGATATCTAGGTACGGGGACTGAGAGATAGCGACAACGACGCGACCTAAGCGCATAGAATATAAAAAATATTGCAGGATATCTAGGCGCGGGGGCAGAGAGTCTGCAACGATGTAGCGTCGATCTCGCGACCTAGGCGCACACAATATATAAATATTGCAGGATATCTAGACGTGTGGTCAGAGAGGGCGGTGATGTAGCGACGACGGCGCGAACTAGGCGCATACAATATAAAAATATTGCAGGATATCTAGGTACGGGGATTGAGAGATAGCGACGACGACGCGACCTAAGCGCATACAATATAAAAAATATTGCAGGATATCTAGGCGCGGGGGCAGAGAGTCTGCAACGAGGTAGGGACGACGGCGCGACCTAGGCGCATACAATATATAAATATTGCAGGATATCTAGGCGCAGGGTCAGAGAGAGCGGTGATGTAGCGACGACTGCGCGACCTAGGCGCACACAATATATAAATATTGCAGGATATCTAGGCGCGGTGGAGGAGCGGTGATATAGCGACGACGGCGCGACCTAGGCGCATACAATATAAAAATATTGCAGGATATCTAGGTACGAGATTGAGAGATAGCGACGACGACGCGACCTAAGCGCATACAATATAAAAAATATTGTAGGATATCTAGCCGCGGTGGCAGAGAGAACGGTCATGTAGCGACGACGGTGCGAACTAGGCGCATACAATACAAAAATATTGCAGGATATCTAGACGTGTGGTCACAGAGGGCGGTGATGTAGCGACGACTGCGGGACCTAGGCGCATACAATATTTAAATATTGCAGGATATCTAGGCGCGGTGGCAGAGAGAGCGGTGATGTAGCGACGACGGCGCGAACTAGACGTATACAATACAAAAATATTGCAGGATATCTAGACGTGTGGTCACAGAGGGCGGTGATGTAGCGACGACTGCGCGACCTAGGCGAATA
Organism: Crataerina pallida; assembly: GCA_949710015.1. NCBI lineage: Eukaryota > Metazoa > Arthropoda > Insecta > Diptera > Hippoboscidae > Crataerina > Crataerina pallida. The sequence continues at coordinate 12,898,178 of OX453292.1, read as the reverse complement.
CAATATATAAATATTGCAGGATATCTAGGTACGGGGACTAAGAGATATCGACGTCGACTCGACCTAGGCGCATACAATACAAAAATATTGCAGGATATCTAGACGTGGGGTCAAAGAGGGCGGTGATGTAGCGACGACTGCGCGACCTAGGTGCATACAATACACAAATATTGCAGGTTATCTAGACGTGGGGTCAAAGAGGGCGGTGATGTGGCAACGACTGCGCGACATAGGCGAATACAATATATAAATATTGCAGGATATCTAGGTACGGGGACTGAGAGATATCGACGTCGACTCGACCTAGGCGCATACAATAAAAAAATATTGCAGGATATTTAGACGCGTGGTCAGAGAGGGCGGTGATGTAGCGACGACTGCGCGACCTAGGTGCATACAATATAAAAATATTGCAGGATATCTAGGTACGGGGACTAAGAGATAGCGACGACGACGCGACCTAAGCGCATACAATATATAAAATATTGCAGGATATCGAGACTCGGGGTCAGAGAGATTGCAAATACTGCGCGACCTAGGCGCATACAATACACAAATATTGCAGGATATCTAGACGTGGGGTCAAAGAGGGCGGTGATGTAGTGACGACTGCGCGACCTAGGCGAATACAATATATAAATATTGCAGGATATCTAGGTACGGGGACTGAGAGATATCGACGTCGACTCGACCTAGGCGCATACAATATAAAAATATTGCAGGATATCTAGACTTGTGGTCAGAGAGGGCGGTGATGTAGCGACGACTGCGCGACTTAGGCGCATACAATTAAAAATATTACAGGATATCTAGGTACGGCGACTGAGAGAAATCGTCGTCGACGCGACCTAGGCGCATACAATATATAAAATATTGCAGGATATCTAGGCGCGGGGGCAGAGAGAGGGGTGATGTAGCGACGACGGCGCGACCTAGGCGCATACAATACAAAAATATTACAGGATAACTAGACGTAGGGTCAGAGAGGGCGGTGATGTAGCGACGACTGCGCGACGTAGGCGCATACAATATATAAATATTGCAGGATATCTAGGCGCGGGGACTGAGAGAAATCGTCGTCGACGCGACCTAGGAGCATATAATATATGAAATATTGCAGAATATCTAGGCGCGTGGTCAGAGAGAGCGGTGATGTAGCGACGACTGCGTGACCTAGGCGCATACAATTCAAAAATATTGCAGTATATCTAGACGTGGGGTCAAAGAGGGCGGTGATGTAGCGACGACTGCGCGACCTAGGCGCATACAATATATAAATATTGCAGGATATCTATGCGCGGGGGCAGAGAGGGCGGTGATGTGACTACGACTACGCGACCTAGGCGCATATAATATATAAATATTGCAGGATATCTAGGCGCAGGGACTGAAAGATATCGACGTCGACGCGAGCTAGGCGCATACAATACAAAAATATTGCAGGATATTTAGACGTGGGGTCAGGGAGGGCGGTGATGTAGCGATGACTGCTCGACCTAGGCGCACACAATATCTAAATATTGCACGATATCTAGGCGCAGGGACTGAAAGATATCGACGTCGACGCGACCTAGGCGCATATAATACAAAAATATTGCAGGATATCTAAGCGCGGGGGCAGAGAGTGCGGTGATGTAGCGACGACGGCGCGACCTACGCGCATACAATACAAAAATATTACAGGATATCTAGACGTGGGGTCAGAGAGGGCGATGATGTTGCGACGACTGCGCGACCTAGGCGCATACAATAGGATATCTAGGCGCGGAGGTAGAGAGACTGCAACGATGTAGCGACGACGGCGAGACCTAGGAGCATACAATATACAAATATTGCAGGATATCTAGGCGCGGGGCAGAGAGACTGCAACGATATAGCGACGACGGCGCGAACTAGGCGCATACAATATATAAATATTGCAAGATATCTAGGCGCGGGGGCAGAAAGACTGCAACGATATAGCGACGACGGCGCGAACTAGGCGCATACAATATAAAAATATTGTAGGATATCTAGACGTGGGGTCAGAGAGGGCGGTGATGTTGCGACGACTGCGCGACCTAGGCGCATACAATATATAAATATAGCAGGATATCTAGGCGCGGGGACTGAGAGATATCGACGTCGACGCGACCTAGGCGCATACAATACAAAAATATTGCAGGATATTCAGACGCGGGGTCAGAGAGGGCGGTGATGTAAAGACAACGGCGCGACCTAGGCGCATACAATATGTAAATATTGCAGGATATCTAGGCGCGGGGGCAGAGAGAGCGGTAATGTAGCGACGACGGCGCGACCTGGGCGTATACAATACACAAATATAGCAGGATATCTAGGCGCGGGGACTGAGAGAAATCGTCGTCGACGCGACCTAGGAGCATATAATATATAAAATATTGCAGAATATCTAGGCGCGGGGTCAGAGAGAGCGGTGATGTAGCGACGACGGCGCGAACTAGGCGCATACAATATAAAAATATTGCAGGATATCTAGGCGCGGGGACTGAGAGAAATCGTCGTCGACGCGACCTAGGAGCATATAATATATAAAATATTGCAGAATATCTAGGCGCGGGGTCAGAGAGAGCGGTGATGTAGCGACGACGGCGCGAACTAGGCGCATACAATATAAAAATATTGCAGGATATCTAGGTACGGGGACTGAGAGATAGCGACGACGACGCGACCTAAGCGCATACAATATAAAAAATATTGCAGGATATCTAGACGTGGGGTCAAAGAGGGCGGTGATGTAGCGACGACTGCGCGACCTAGGCGCATACAATACACAAATATTGCAGGATATCTAGACGTGGGGTCAAAGAGGGCGGTGATTCAGTGACGACTGCGCGACCTAGGCGAATACAATATATAAATATTGCAGGATATCTAGGTACGGGGACTGAGAGATATCGACGTCGACTCGACCTAGGCGCATACAATATAAAAATATTGCAGGATATCTAGGCGCGGGGACTGAGAGAAATTGTCGTCGAAGCCACTTAGGCGCATTCAATATATAAAATATTGCAGGATATCTATGCGCGGGGTCAGAGAGAGCGGTGATGTAGCGACGACTGCGTGACCTAGGCGCATACAATATATAAATATTGCAGGATATCTAGGCGCAGGGTCAGAGAGAGCGGTGATGTAGAGACGACGGCGCGAACTAGGCGCATACTATATAAAAATATTGCAGGATATCTAGGTACGGGGACTGAGAGAAATCGTCTTCGACGCCACTTAGGCGCATAAAATATATAAAATATTTCAGGATATCTAGGTACGGGGTCAGAGAGAGCGGTGATGTAGCGACGACTGCGCGACCTAGGCGCACAAAATATATAAATATTGCAGGATATCTAGGCGCGGGGGCAGAGAAAGCGGTGATGTAGCGACGACTGCGTGACCTAGGCGCACACAATATATAAATATTGCAGGATATCTAGACGTGAGGTCAGAGAGGGCGGTGATGTAGCGACGACGGCGCGAACTAGGCGCATACAATTTAAAAATATTGCAGGATATCTAGGTACGGGGACTGAGAGATAGCGACGACGACGCGACCTAAGCGCATACAATATAAAAAATATTGCATGATATCTAGGCGCGGGGGCAGAGAGTCTGCAACGATGTAGCGGCGACGGCGCGACCTAGACGCATACAATACAAAAATATTGCAAGATATCTAGACGTATGGTCAGAGAGGGCGGTGATGTAGCGACGACGGCGCGAACTAGGCACATACAATAAAAAAATATTGCAGGATATCTAGGTACGGGGACTGAGAGAAATCGTCGTCGACGCCACTTAGGCGCATAAAATATATAAAATATTTCAGGATATCTAGGCGCGGGGTCAGAGAGAGCGGTGATGTAGTGACGACTGCGTGACCTAGGCGCATAAAATATATAAATATTGCAGGATATCTAGGCACAGGGTCAGAGAGAGTGGTGATGTAGTGACGACTGCGTGACCTAGGCGCATACAATATATAAATATTGCAGGATATCTAGACGTGTGGTCAGAGAGGGCGGTGATGTAGCGACGACGGCGCGAACTAGGCACATACAATATAAAAATATTGCAGGATATCTAGGCGCGGTGGCAGAGAGAGCGGTGATCTAGCGACGACGGCGCGAACTAGGCGCATACAATACAAAAATTTTTCAGTATATCTAGACGTGTGGTCAGAGAGGGCCGTGATGTAGCGACGACTTTGCGACCTAGGCACATACAATATATAAATATTGCAGGATATCTAGGCGCGGGGGCAGAGAGTCTGCAACGATGTAGCGACGACGGCGCGACCTAGGCGCACACAATATATAAATATTGCAGGATATCTAGACGTGTGGTCAGAGAGGGCGGTGATGTAGCGAACACGGCGCGAACTAGGTGCATACAATATAAAAATATTGCAGGATATCTAGGTACGGGGATTGAGAGATAGCGATGACGACGCGACCTAAGCGCATACAATATAAAAAATATTGCAGGATATCTAGGCGCGGGGGCAGAGAGTCTGCAACGATGTAGAGACGACGGCGCGACCTAGGCGCATACAATACAAAAACATTACAGGATATCTAGACGTGTGGTCAGAGAGGGCGGTGATGTAGCGACGACTGCGCGACCTAGGCGCATACAATATATAAATATTGCAGGATATCTAGACTTGTGGTCAGAGAGGGCGGTGATGTAGAGACGACGGCGCGAACTAGGCGCATACAATATAAAAATATTGCAGGATATCTAGGTACGGGGACTGAGAGGTAGCGACGACGACGTGACCTAAGCGCATACAATATAAAAAATATTGCAGGATATCTAGGCGCGGGGGCAGAGAGTCTGCAACGAGGTAGGGACGACGGCGCGACCTAGGTGCACACAATATATAAATATTGTAGGATATCTAGCCGCGGTGGCAGAGAGAGCGGTGATGTAGCGACGACGGCGCGAATTAGGCGCATAAAATACAAAAATATTGCAGGATATCTAGGTACGGGGACTGAGAGAAATCGTCGTCGACGCCACTTAGGCGCATAAAATATATAAAATATTTCAGGATATCTAGGTACGGGGTCAGAGAGAGCGGTGATGTAGCGACGACTGCGCGACCTAGGCGCACACAATATATAAATATTGCAGGATATCTAGGCTCGGGGGCAGAGAAAGCGGTGATGTAGCGACGACTGCGTGACCTAGGCGCACACAATATATAAATATTGCAGAATATCTAGGTACGGGGATTGAGAGATAGCGACGACAACGCGACCTAAGCGCATACAATATAAAAAATATTGCAGGATATCTAGGCGCGGGGGCAGAGAGTCTGCAACGAGGTAGGGACGACGGCGCGACCTAGGTGCACACAATATATAAATATTGTAGGATATCTAGCCGCGGTGGCAGAGAGAGCGGTGATGTAGCGACGACGGTGCGAACTAGGCGCATACAATACAAAAATATTGCAGGATATCTAGGTACGGGGACTGAGAGAAATCGTCGTCGACGCCACTTAAGCGCATAAAATATATAAAATATTTCAGGATATCTAGGTACGGGGTCAGAGATAGCGGTGATGTAGCAACGACTGCGTGACCTAGGCGCACACAATATATAAATATTGCAGGATATCTAGACGTGTGGTCAGAGAGGGCGGTGATGTAGCGACGACGGCGCGAACTAGGCGCATACAATTTAGAAATATTGTAGGATATCTAGGTACGGGGACTGAGAGATAGCGACAACGACGCGACCTAAGCGCATAGAATATAAAAAATATTGCAGGATATCTAGGCGCGGGGGCAGAGAGTCTGCAACGATGTAGCGTCGATCTCGCGACCTAGGCGCACACAATATATAAATATTGCAGGATATCTAGACGTGTGGTCAGAGAGGGCGGTGATGTAGCGACGACGGCGCGAACTAGGCGCATACAATATAAAAATATTGCAGGATATCTAGGTACGGGGATTGAGAGATAGCGACGACGACGCGACCTAAGCGCATACAATATAAAAAATATTGCAGGATATCTAGGCGCGGGGGCAGAGAGTCTGCAACGAGGTAGGGACGACGGCCCGACCTAGGCGCATACAATATATAAATATTGCAGGATATCTAGGCGCAGGGTCAGAGAGAGAGGTGATGTAGCGACGACTGCGCGACCTAGGCGCACACAATATATAAATATTGCAGGATATCTAGGCGCGGTGGAGGAGCGGTGATATAGCGACGACGGCGCGACCTAGGCGCATACAATATAAAAATATTGCAGGATATCTAGGTACGAGATTGAGAGATAGCGACGACGACGCGACCTAAGCGCATACAATATAAAAAATATTGTAGGATATCTAGCCGCGGTGGCAGAGAGAACGGTCATGTAGCGACGACGGTGCGAACTAGGCGCATACAATACAAAAATATTGCAGAATATCTAGACGTGTGGTCACAGAGGGCGGTGATGTAGCGACGACTGCGCGACCTAGGCGCATACAATATTTAAATATTGCAGGATATCTAGGCGCGGTGGCAGAGAGAGCGGTGATGTAGCGACGACGGCGCGAACTAGACGTATACAATACAAAAATATTGCAGGATATCTAGACGTGTGGTCACAGAGGGCGGTGATGTAGCGACGACTGCGCGACCTAGGCGAATACAATATATAAATATTGCAGGATATCTAGGTACGGGGACTAAGAGATATCGACGTCGACTCGACCTAGGCGCATACAATACAAAAATATTGCAGGATATCTAGACGTGGGGTCAAAGAGGGCGGTGATGTAGCGACGACTGCGCGACCTAGGTGCATACAATACACAAATATTGCAGGTTATCTAGACGTGGGGTCAAAGAGGGCGGTGATGTGGCAACGACTGCGCGACATAGGCGAATACAATATATAAATATTGCAGGATATCTAGGTACGGGGACTGAGAGATATCGACGTCGACTCGACCTAGGCGCATACAATAAAAAAATATTGCAGGATATTTAGACGCGTGGTCAGAGAGGGCGGTGATGTAGCGACGACTGCGCGACCTAGGTGCATACAATATAAAAATATTGCAGGATATCTAGGTACGGGGACTAAGAGATAGCGACGACGACGCGACCTAAGCGCATACAATATATAAAATATTGCAGGATATCGAGACTCGGGGTCAGAGAGATTGCAAATACTGCGCGACCTAGGCGCATACAATACACAAATATTGCAGGATATCTAGACGTGGGGTCAAAGAGGGCGGTGATGTAGTGACGACTGCGCGACCTAGGCGAATACAATATATAAATATTGCAGGATATCTAGGTACGGGGACTGAGAGATATCGACGTCGACTCGACCTAGGCGCATACAATATAAAAATATTGCAGGATATCTAGACTTGTGGTCAGAGAGGGCGGTGATGTAGCGACGACTGCGCGACTTAGGCGCATACAATTAAAAATATTGCAGGATATCTAGGTACGGCGACTGAGAGAAATCGTCGTCGACGCGACCTAGGCGCATACAATATATAAAATATTGCAGGATATCTAGGCGCGGGGGCAGAGAGAGGGGTGATGTAGCGACGACGGCGCGACCTAGGCGCATACAATACAAAAATATTACAGGATAACTAGACGTAGGGTCAGAGAGGGCGGTGATGTAGCGACGACTGCGCGACGTAGGCGCATACAATATATAAATATTGCAGGATATCTAGGCGCGGGGACTGAGAGAAATCGTCGTCGACGCGACCTAGGAGCATATAATATATGAAATATTGCAGAATATCTAGGCGCGTGGTCAGAGAGAGCGGTGATGTAGCGACGACTGCGTGACCTAGGCGCATACAATTCAAAAATATTGCAGTATATCTAGACGTGGGGTCAAAGAGGGCGGTGATGTAGCGACGACTGCGCGACCTAGGCGCATACAATATATAAATATTGCAGGATATCTATGCGCGCGGGCAGAGAGGGCGGTGATGTGACTACGACTGCGCGACCTAGGCGCATATAATATATAAATATTGCAGGATATCTAGGCGCAGGGACTGAAAGATATCGACGTCGACGCGAGCTAGGCGCATACAATACAAAAATATTGCAGGATATTTAGACGTGGGGTCAGGGAGGGCGGTGATGTAGCGATGACTGCTCGACCTAGGCGCACACAATATCTAAATATTGCACGATATCTAGGCGCAGGGACTGAAAGATATCGACGTCGACGCGACCTAGGCGCATATAATACAAAAATATTGCAGGATATCTAAGCGCGGGGGCAGAGAGTGCGGTGATGTAGCGACGACGGCGCGACCTACGCGCATACAATACAAAAATATTACAGGATATCTAGACGTGGGGTCAGAGAGGGCGATGATGTTGCGACGACTGCGCGACCTAGGCGCATACAATAGTATATCTAGGCGCGGAGGTAGAGAGACTGCAACGATGTAGCGACGACGGCGAGACCTAGGAGCATACAATATATAAATATTGCAGGATATCTAGGCGCGGGGACTGAGAGATATCGACGTCGACGCGACCTAGGCGCATACAATACAAAAATATTGCAGGATATTCAGACGCGCGGTCAGAGAGAGCGGTGATGTAAAGACAACGGCCCGACCTAGGCGCATACAATATACAAATATTGCAGGATATCTAGGCGCGGGGCAGAGAGACTGCAACGATATAGCGACGACGGCGCGAACTAGGCGCATACAATATATAAATATTGCAAGATATCTAGGCGCGGGGGCAGAAAGACTGCAACGATATAGCGACGACGGCGCGAACTAGGCGCATACAATATAAAAATATTGTAGGATATCTAGACGTGGGGTCAGAGAGGGCGGTGATGTTGCGACGACTGCGCGACCTAGGCGCATACAATATATAAATATAGCAGGATATCTAGGCGCGGGGACTGAGAGATATCGACGTACACGCGACCTAGGCGCATACAATACAAAAATATTGCAGGATATTCAGACGCGGGGTCAGAGAGGGCGGTGATGTAAAGACAACGGCGCGACCTAGGCGCATACAATATGTAAATATTGCAGGATATCTAGGCGCGGGGGCAGAGAGAGCGGTAATGTAGCGACGACGGCGCGACCTGGGCGCATACAATACACAAATATAGCAGGATATCTAGGCGCGGGGACTGAGAGAAATCGTCGTCGACGCGACCTAGGAGCATATAATATATAAAATATTGCAGAATATCTAGGCGCGGGGTCAGAGAGAGCGGTGATGTAGCGACGACGGCGCGAACTAGGCGCATACAATATAAAAATATTGCAGGATATCTAGGCGCGGGGACTGAGAGAAATCGTCGTCGACGCGACCTAGGAGCATATAATATATAAAATATTGCAGAATATCTAGGCGCGGGGTCAGAGAGAGCGGTGATGTAGCGACGACGGCGCGAACTAGGCGCATACAATATAAAAATATTGCAGGATATCTAGGTACGGGGACTGAGAGATAGCGACGACGACGCGACCTAAGCGCATACAATATAAAAAATATTGCAGGATATCTAGACGTGGGGTCAAAGAGGGCGGTGATGTAGCGACGAATGCGCGACCTAGGCGCATACAATACACAAATATTGCAGGATATCTAGACGTGGGGTCAAAGAGGGCGGTGATTCAGTGACGACTGCGCGACCTAGGCGAATACAATATATAAATATTGCAGGATATCTAGGTACGGGGACTGAGAGATATCGACGTCGACTCGACCTAGGCGCATACAATATAAAAATATTGCAGGATATCTAGACTTGTGGTCAGAGAGGGCGGTGATGTAGCGACGACTGCGCGACTTAGGCGCATACAATTAAAAATATTGCAGGATATCTAGGTACGGCGACTGAGAGAAATCGTCGTCGACGCGACCTAGGCGCATACAATATATAAAATATTGCAGGATATCTAGGCGCGGGGGCAGAGAGAGGGGTGATGTAGCGACGACGGCGCGACCTAGGCGCATACAATACAAAAATATTACAGGATAACTAGACGTAGGGTCAGAGAGGGCGGTGATGTAGCGACGACTGCGCGACGTAGGCGCATACAATATATAAATATTGCAGGATATCTAGGCGCGGGGACTGAGAGAAATCGTCGTCGACGCGACCTAGGAGCATATAATATATGAAATATTGCAGAATATCTAGGCGCGTGGTCAGAAAGAGCGGTGATGTAGCGACGACTGCGTGACCTAGGCGCATACAATTCAAAAATATTGCAGTATATCTAGACGTGTGGTCAGAGAGGGCGGTGATGTAGCGACGACTGCGCGACCTAGGCGCATACAATATATAAATATTGCAGGATATCTATGCGCGGGGGCAGAGAGGGCGGTGATGTGGCTACGACTGCGCGACCTAGGCGCATATAATATATAAATATTGCAGGATATCTAGGCGCAGGGACTGAAAGATATCGACGTCGACGCGAGCTAGGCGCATACAAAACAAAAATATTGCAGGATATTTAGACGTGGGGTCAGGGAGGGCGGTGATGTAGCGATGACTGCTCGACCTAGGCGCACACAATATCTAAATATTGCACGATATCTAGGCGCAGGGACTGAAAGATATCGACGTCGACGCGACCTAGGCGCATATAATACAAAAATATTGCAGGATATCTAAGCGCGGGGGCAGAGAGTGCGGTGATGTAGCGACGACGGCGCGACCTACGCGCATACAATACAAAAATATTACAGGATAACTAGACGTGGGGTCAGAGAGGGCGATGATGTTGCGACGACTGCGCGACCTAGGCGCATACAATAGGATATCTAGGTGCGGAGGTAGAGAGACTGCAACGATGTAGCGACGACGGCGAGACCTAGGAGCATACAATATATAAATATTGCAGGATATCTAGGCGCGGGGACTGAGAGATATCGACGTCGACGCGACCTAGGCGCATACAATACAAAAATATTGCAGAATATTCAGACGCGGGGTCAGAGAGAGCGGTGATGTAAAAACAACGGCGCGACCTAGGCGCATACAATATACAAATATTGCAGGATATCTAGGCGCGGGGCAGAGAGACTGCAACGATATAGCGACGACGGCGCGAACTAGGCGCATACAATATATAAATATTGCAGGATATCTAGGCGCGGGGGCAGAAAGACTGCAACGATATAGCGACGACGGCGCGAACTAGGCGCATACAATATAAAAATATTGTAGGATATCTAGACGTGGGGTCAGAGAGGGCGGTGATGTTGCGACGACTGCGCGACCTAGGCGCATACAATATATAAATATTGCAGGATATCTAGGCGCGGGGACTGAGAGATATCGACGTCGACGCGACCTAGGCGCATACAATACAAAAATATTGCAGGATATTCAGGCGCGGGGTCAGAGAGAGCGGTGATGTAAAGACAACGGCGCGACCTAGGCGCATACAATATGTAAATATTGCAGGATATCTAGGCGCGGGGGCAGAGAGAGCGGTGATGTAAAGACAACGGCGCGACCTAGGCGCATAAAATATACAAATATTGCAGGATATCTAGGCGCGGGGCAGAGAGACTGCAACGATATAGCGACGACGGCGCGAACTAGGCGCATACAATATATAAAATATTGCAGGAAATCTAGGCGCGGGGTCAGAGAGAGCGGTGATGTAGCGACGACTGCGCGACCTAGGCGCACACAATATATAAATATTGCAGGATATCTAGGCGCGGGGGCAGAGAAAGCGGTGATGTAGCGACGACTGCGTGACCTAGGCGCACACAATATATAAATATTGCAGGATATCTAGACTTGTGGTCAGAGAGGGCGGTGATGTAGCGACGACGGCGCGAACTAGGCGCATACAATATAAAAATATTGCAGGATATCTAGGTACGGGGACTGAGAGATAGCGACGACGACGCGACCTAAGCGCATACAATATAAAAAATATTGCAGGATATCTAGGCGCGGGGTCAGAGAGAGCGGTGATGTAGCGACGACGGCGCGAACTAGGCGCATACAATATAAAAATATTGCAGGATATCTAGGTACGGGGACTGAGAGATAGCGACGACGACGCGACCTAAGCGCATACAATATAAAAAATATTGCAGGATATCTAGGCGCGGGGGCAGAGAGTCTGCAACGATGTAGCGACGACGGCGCGACCTAGGCGCACACAATATATAAATATTGCAGGATATCTAGACGTGTGGTCAGAGAGGGCGGTGATGTAGCGAACACGGCGCGAACTAGGTGCATACAATATAAAAATATTGCAGGATATCTAGGTACGGGGATTGAGAGATAGCGACGACGACGCGACCTAAGCGCATACAATATAAAAAATATTGCAGGATATCTAGGCGCGGGGGCAGAGAGTCTGCAACGATGTAGAGACGACGGCGCGACCTAGGCGCATACAATACAAAAACATTACAGCATATCTAGACGTGTGGTCAGAGAGGGCGGTGATGTAGCGACGACTGCGCGACCTAGGCGCATACAATATATAAATATTGCAGGATATCTAGACTTGTGGTCAGAGAGGGCGGTGATGTAGAGACGACGGCGCGAACTAGGCGCATACAATATAAAAATATTGCAGGATATCTAGGTACGGGGACTGAGAGATAGCGACGACGACGTGACCTAAGCGCATACAATATAAAAAATATTGCAGGATATCTAGGCGCGGGGGCAGAGAGTCTGCAACGAGGTAGGGACGACGGCGCGACCTAGACGCACACAATATATAAATATTGTAGGATATCTAGCTGCGGTGGCAGAGAGAGCGGTGATGTAGCGACGACGGCGCGAACTACGCGCATACAATACAAAAATATTGCAGGATATCTAGGTACGGGGACTGAGAGAAATCGTCGTCGACGCCACTTAGGCGCATAAAATATATAAAATATTTCAGGATATCTAGGTACGGGGTCAGAGAGAGCGGTGATGTAGCGACGACTGCGCGACCTAGGCGCACACAATATATAAATATTGCAGGATATCTAGGCGCGGGGGCAGAGAAAGCGGTGATGTAGCGACGACTGCGTGACCTAGGCGCACACAATATATAAATATTGCAGAATATCTAGGTACGGGGATTGAGAGATAGCGACGACAACGCGACCTAAGCGCATACAATATAAAAAATATTGCAGGATATCTAGGCGCGGGGGCAGAGAGTCTGCAACGAGGTAGGGACGACGGCGCGACCTAGGCGCACACAATATATAAATATTGTAGGATATCTAGCCGCGGTGGCAGAGAGAGCGGTGATGTAGCGACGACGGTGCGAACTAGGCGCATACAATACAAAAATATTGCAGGATATCTAGGTACGGGGACTGAGAGAAATCGTCGTCGACGCCACTTAAGCGCATAAAATATATAAAATATTTCAGGATATCTAGGTACGGGATCAGAGATAGCGGTGATGTAGCGACGACTGCGCGACCTAGGCGCACACAATATATAAATATTGCAGGATATCTAGGCGCGGGGGCAGAGAAAGCGGTGATGTAGCAACGACTGCGTGACCTAGGCGCACACAATATATAAATATTGCAGGATATCTAGACGTGTGGTCAGAGAGGGCGGTGATGTAGCGACGATGGCGCGAACTAGGCGCATACAATTTAGAAATATTGTAGGATATCTAGGTACGGGGACTGAGAGATAGCGACGACGACGCGACCTAAGCGCATAGAATATAAAAAATATTGCAGGATATCTAGGCGCGGGGGCAGAGAGTCTGCAACGATGTAGCGTCGATCTCGCGACCTAGGCGCACACAATATATAAATATTGCAGGATATCTAGACGTGTGGTCAGAGAGGGCGGTGATGTAGCGACGACGGCGCGAACTAGGCGCATACAATATAAAAATATTGCAGGATATCTAGGTACGGGGATTGAGAGATAGCGACGACGACGCGACCTAAGCGCATACAATATAAAAAATATTGCAGGATATCTAGGCGCGGGGGCAGAGAGTCTGCAACGACGTAGGGACGACGGCGCGACCTAGGCGCATACAATATATATATAAATATTGCAGGATATCTAGGCGCAGGGTCAGAGAGAGCGGTGATGTAGCGACGACTGCGCGACCTAGGCGCACACAATATATAAATATTGCAGGATATCTAGGCGCGGTGGAGGAGCGGTGATATAGCGACGACGGCGCGACCTAGGCGCATACAATATAAAAATATTGCAGGATATCTAGGTACGGGATTGAGAGATAGCGACGACGACGCGACCTAAGCGCATACAATATAAAAAATATTGTAGGATATCTAGCCGCGGTGGCAGAGAGAACGGTCATGTAGCGACGACGGTGCGAACTAGGCGCATACAATACAAAAATATTGCAGGATATCTAGACGTGTGGTCACAGAGGGCGGTGATGTAGCGACGACTGCGCGACCTAGGCGCATACAATATTTAAATATTGCAGGATATCTAGGCGCGGTGGCAGAGAGAGCGGTGATGTAGCGACGACGGCGCGAACTAGACGTATACAATACAAAAATATTGCAGGATATCTAGACGTGTGGTCACAGAGGGCGGTGATGTAGCGACGACTGCGCGACCTAGGCGAATACAATATATAAATATTTCAGGATATCTAGGTACGGGGACTAAGAGATATCGACGTCGACTCGACCTAGGCGCATACAATACAAAAATATTGCAGGATATCTAGACGTGGGGTCAAAGAGGGCGGTGATGTAGCGACGACTGCGCGACCTAGGCGCATACAATACACAAATATTGCAGGATATCTAGACTTGGGTCAAAGAGGGCGGTGATTCAGTGACGACTGCGCGACCTAGGCGAATACAATATATAAATATTGCAGGATATCTAGGTACGGGGACTGAGAGATATCGACGTCGACTCGACCTAGGCGCATACAATATAAAAATATTGCAGGATATCTAGATTTGTGGTCAGAGAGGGCGGTGATGTAGCGACGACTGCGCGACTTAGGCGCATACAATTAAAAATATTGCAGGATATCTAGGTACGGCGACTGAGAGAAATCGTCGTCGACGCGACCTAGGCGCATACAATATATAAAATATTGCAGGATATCTAGGCGCGGGGGCAGAGAGAGGGGTGATGTAGCGACGACGGCGCGACCTAGGCGCATACAATACAAAAATATTACAGGATAACTAGACGTAGGGTCAGAGAGGGCGGTGATGTAGCGACGACTGCGCGACGTAGGCGCATACAATATATAAATATTGCAGGATATCTAGGCGCGGGGACTGAGAGAAATCGTCGTCGACGCGACCTAGGAGCATATAATATATGAAATATTGCAGAATATCTAGGCGCGTGGTCAGAAAGAGCGGTGATGTAGCGACGACTGCGTGACCTAGGCGCATACAATTCAAAAATATTGCAGTATATCTAGACGTGTGGTCAGAGAGGGCGGTGATGTAGCGACGACTGCGCGACCTAGGCGCATACAATATATAAATATTGCAGGATATCTATGCGCGGGGGCAGAGAGGGCGGTGATGTGGCTACGACTGAGCGACCTAGGCGCATATAATATATAAATATTGCAGGATATCTAGGCGCAGGGACTGAAAGATATCGACGTCGACGCGAGCTAGGCGCATACAAAACAAAAATATTGCAGGATATTTAGACGTGTGGTCAGGGAGGGCGGTGATGTAGCGATGACTGCTCGACCTAGGCGCACACAATATCTAAATATTGCACGATATCTAGGCGCAGGGACTGAAAGATATCGACGTCGACGCGACCTAGGCGCATATAATACAAAAATATTGCAGGATATCTAAGCGCGGGGGCAGAGAGTGCGGTGATGTAGCGACGACGGCGCGACCTACGCGCATACAATACAAAAATATTACAGGATAACTAGACGTGGGGTCAGAGAGGGCGATGATGTTGCGACGACTGCGCGACCTAGGCGCATACAATAGGATATCTAGGCGCGGAGGTAGAGAGACTGCAACGATGTAGCGACGACGGCGAGACCTAGGAGCATACAATATATAAATATTGCAGGATATCTAGGCGCGGGGACTGAGAGATATCGACGTCGACGCGACCTAGGCGCATACAATACAAAAATATTGCAGAATATTCAGACGCGGGGTCAGAGAGAGCGGTGATGTAAAGACAACGGCGCGACCTAGGCGCATACAATATACAAATATTGCAGGATATCTAGGCGCGGGGCAGAGAGACTGCAACGATATAGCGACGACGGCGCGAACTAGGCGCATACAATATATAAATATTGCAGGATATCTAGGCGCGGGGGCAGAAAGACTGCAACGATATAGCGACGACGGCGCGAACTAGGCGCATACAATATAAAAATATTGTAGGATATCTAGACGTGGGGTCAGAGAGGGCGGTGATGTTGCGACGACTGCGCGACCTAGGCGCATACAATATATAAATATTGCAGGATATCTAGGCGCGGGGACTGAGAGATATCGACGTCGACGCGACCTAGGCGCATACAATACAAAAATATTGCAGGATATTCAGGCGCGGGGTCAGAGAGAGCGGTGATGTAAAGACAACGGCGCGACCTAGGCGCATACAATATGTAAATATTGCAGGATATCTAGACGCGGGGGCAGAGAGAGCGGTGATGTAAAGACAACGGCGCGACCTAGGCGCATACAATATACAAATATTGCAGGATATCTAGGCGCGGGGCAGAGAGACTGCAACGATATAGCGACGACGGCGCGAACTAGGCGCATACAATATATAAAATATTGCAGGATATCTAGGCGCGGGGTCAGAGAGAGCGGTGATGTAGCGACGACGGCGCGAACTAGGCGCATACAATATAAAAATATTGCAGGATATCTAGGTACGGGGACTGAGAGATAGCGACGACGACGCGACCTAAGCGCATACAATATAAAAAATATTGCAGGATATCTAGGCGCGGGGGCAGAGAGTCTGCAACGATGTAGCGACGACGGCGCGACCTAGGCGCACACAATATATAAATATTGCAGGATATCTAGACGTGTGGTCAGAGAGGGCGGTGATGTAGCGAACACGGCGCGAACTAGGTGCATACAATATAAAAATATTGCAGGATATCTAGGTACGGGGATTGAGAGATAGCGACGACGACGCGACCTAAGCGCATACAATATAAAAAATATTGCAGGATATCTAGGCGCGGGGGCAGAGAGTCTGCAACGATGTAGCGTCGATCTCGCGACCTAGGCGCACACAATATATAAATATTGTAGGATATCTAGCCGCGGTGGTAGAGAGAGCGGTGATGTAGCGACGACGGTGCGAACTAGGCGCATACAATACAAAAATATTGCAGGATATCTAGGTACGGGGACTGAGAGAAATCGTCGTCGACGCCACTTAAGCGCATAAAATATATAAAATATTTCAGGATATCTAGGTACGGGATCAGAGATAGCGGTGATGTAGCGACGACTGCGCGACCTAGGCGCACACAATATATAAATATTGCAGGATATCTAGGCGCGGGGGCAGAGAAAGCGGTGATGTAGCAACGACTGCGTGACCTAGGCGCACACAATATATAAATATTGCAGGATATCTAGACGTGTGGTCAGAGAGGGCGGTGATGTAGCGACGATGGCGCGAACTAGGCGCATACAATTTAGAAATATTGTAGGATATCTAGGTACGGGGACTGAGAGATAGCGACGACGACGCGACCTAAGCGCATAGAATATAAAAAATATTGCAGGATATCTAGGCGCGGGGGCAGAGAGTCTGCAACGATGTAGCGTCGATCTCGCGACCTAGGCGCACACAATATATAAATATTGCAGGATATCTAGGCGTGTGGTCAGAGAGGGCGGTGATGTAGCGACGACGGCGCGAACTAGGCGCATACAATATAAAAATATTGCAGGATATCTAGGTACGGGGATTGAGAGATAGCGACGACGACGCGACCTAAGCGCATACAATATAAAAAATATTGCAGGATATCTAGGCGCGGGGGCAGAGAGTCTGCAACGACGTAGGGACGACGGCGCGACCTAGGCGCATACAATATATATATAAATATTGCAGGATATCTAGGCGCAGGGTCAGAGAGAGCGGTGATGTAGCGACGACTGCGCGACCTAGGCGCACACAATATATAAATATTGCAGGATATCTAGGCGCGGTGGAGGAGCGGTGATATAGCGACGACGGCGCGACCTAGGCGCATACAATATAAAAATATTGCAGGATATCTAGGTACGGGATTGAGAGATAGCGACGACGACGCGACCTAAGCGCATACAATATAAAAAATATTGTAGGATATCTAGCCGCGGTGGCAGAGAGAACGGTCATGTAGCGACGACGGTGCGAACTAGGCGCATACAATACAAAAATATTGCAGGATATCTAGACGTGTGGTCACAGAGGGCGGTGATGTAGCGACGACTGCGCGACCTAGGCGCATACAATATTTAAATATTGCAGGATATCTAGGCGCGGTGGCAGAGAGAGCGGTGATGTAGCGACGACGGCGCGAACTAGACGTATACAATACAAAAATATTGCAGGATATCTAGACGTGTGGTCACAGAGGGCGGTGATGTAGCGACGACTGCGCGACCTAGGCGAATACAATATATAAATATTTCAGGATATCTAGGTACGGGGACTAAGAGATATCGACGTCGACTCGACCTAGGCGCATACAATACAAAAATATTGCAGGATATCTAGACGTGGGGTCAAAGAGGGCGGTGATGTAGCGACGACTGCGCGACCTAGGCGCATACAATACACAAATATTGCAGGTTATCTAGACGTGGGGTCAAAGAGGGCGGTGATGTGGCAACGACTGCGCGACATAGGCGAATACAATATATACATATTGCAGGATATCTAGGTACGGGGACTGAGAGATATCGACGTCGACTCTACCTAGGCGCATACAATAAAAAAATATTGCAGGATATTTAGACGCGTGGTCAGAGAGGGCGGTGATGTAGCGACGACTGCGCGACCTAGGTGCATACAATATAAAAATATTGCAGGATATCTAGGTACGGGGACTAAGAGATAGCGACGACGACGCGACCTAAGCGCATACAATATAAAAAATATTGCAGGATATCTAGACGTGGGGTCAAAGAGGGCGGTGATGTAGCGACGACTGCGCGACCTAGGCGCATACAATACACAAATATTGCAGGATATCTAGACTTGGGTCAAAGAGGGCGGTGATTCAGTGACGACTGCGCGACCTAGGCGAATACAATATATAAATATTGCAGGATATCTAGGTACGGGGACTGAGAGATATCGACGTCGACTCGACCTAGGCGCATACAATATAAAAATATTGCAGGATATCTAGATTTGTGGTCAGAGAGGGCGGTGATGTAGCGACGACTGCGCGACTTAGGCGCATACAATTAAAAATATTGCAGGATATCTAGGTACGGCGACTGAGAGAAATCGTCGTCGACGCGACCTAGGCGCATACAATATATAAAATATTGCAGGATATCTAGGCGCGGGGGCAGAGAGAGGGGTGATGTAGCGACGACGGCGCGACCTAGGCGCATACAATACAAAAATATTACAGGATAACTAGACGTAGGGTCAGAGAGGGCGGTGATGTAGCGACGACTGCGCGACGTAGGCGCATACAATATATAAATATTGCAGGATATCTAGGCGCGGGGACTGAGAGAAATCGTCGTCGACGCGACCTAGGAGCATATAATATATGAAATATTGCAGAATATCTAGGCGCGTGGTCAGAAAGAGCGGTGATGTAGCGACGACTGCGTGACCTAGGCGCATACAATTCAAAAATATTGCAGTATATCTAGACGTGTGGTCAGAGAGGGCGGTGATGTAGCGACGACTGCGCGACCTAGGCGCATACAATATATAAATATTGCAGGATATCTATGCGCGGGGGCAGAAAGGGCGGTGATGTGGCTACGACTGCGCGACCTAGGCGCATATAATATATAAATATTGCAGGATATCTAGGCGCAGGGACTGAAAGATATCGACGTCGACGCGAGCTAGGCGCATACAAAACAAAAATATTGCAGGATATTTAGACGTGTGGTCAGGGAGGGCGGTGATGTAGCGATGACTGCTCGACCTAGGCGCACACAATATCTAAATATTGCACGATATCTAGGCGCAGGGACTGAAAGATATCGACGTTGACGCGACCTAGGCGCATATAATACAAAAATATTGCAGGATATCTAAGCGCGGGGGCAGAGAGTGCGGTGATGTAGCGACGACGGCGCGACCTACGCGCATACAATACAAAAATATTACAGGATAACTAGACGTGGGGTCAGAGAGGGCGATGATGTTGCGACGACTGCGCGACCTAGGCGCATACAATAGGATATCTAGGCGCGGAGGTAGAGAGACTGCAACGATGTAGCGACGACGGCGAGACCTAGGAGCATACAATATATAAATATTGCAGGATATCTAGGC
The DNA here is from genome assembly GCA_949710015.1 of Crataerina pallida. Lineage (NCBI taxonomy): Eukaryota > Metazoa > Arthropoda > Insecta > Diptera > Hippoboscidae > Crataerina > Crataerina pallida. The sequence continues at coordinate 12,877,666 of OX453292.1, read as the reverse complement.
GCGGGGACTGAGAGATATCGACGTCGACGCGACCTAGGCGCATACAATACAAAAATATTGCAGAATATTCAGACGCGGGGTCAGAGAGAGCGGTGATGTAAAGACAACGGCGCGACCTAGGCGCATACAATATACAAATATTGCAGGATATCTAGGCGCGGGGCAGAGAGACTGCAACGATATAGCGACGACGGCGCGAACTAGGCGCATACAATATATAAATATTGCAGGATATCTAGGCGCGGGGGCAGAAAGACTGCAACGATATAGCGACGACGGCGCGAACTAGGCGCATACAATATAAAAATATTGTAGGATATCTAGACGTGGGGTCAGAGAGGGCGGTGATGTTGCGACGACTGCGCGACCTAGGCGCATACAATATATAAATATTGCAGGATATCTAGGCGCGGGGACTGAGAGATATCGACGTCGACGCGACCTAGGCGCATACAATACAAAAATATTGCAGGATATTCAGGCGCGGGGTCAGAGAGAGCGGTGATGTAAAGACAACGGCGCGACCTAGGCGCATACAATATGTAAATATTGCAGGATATCTAGACGCGGGGGCAGAGAGAGCGGTGATGTAAAGACAACGGCGCGACCTAGGCGCATACAATATACAAATATTGCAGGATATCTAGGCGCGGGGCAGAGAGACTGCAACGATATAGCGACGACGGCGCGAACTAGGCGCATACAATATATAAAATATTGCAGGATATCTAGGCGCGGGGTCAGAGAGAGCGGTGATGTAGCGACGACGGCGCGAACTAGGCGCATACAATATAAAAATATTGCAGGATATCTAGGTACGGGGACTGAGAGATAGCGACGACGACGCGACCTAAGCGCATACAATATAAAAAATATTGCAGGATATCTAGGCGCGGGGGCAGAGAGTCTGCAACGATGTAGCGACGACGGCGCGACCTAGGCGCACACAATATATAAATATTGCAGGATATCTAGACGTGTGGTCAGAGAGGGCGGTGATGTAGCGAACACGGCGCGAACTAGGTGCATACAATATAAAAATATTGCAGGATATCTAGGTACGGGGATTGAGAGATAGCGACGACGACGCGACCTAAGCGCATACAATATAAAAAATATTGCAGGATATCTAGGCGCGGGGGCAGAGAGTCTGCAACGATGTAGAGACGACGGCGCGACCTAGGCGCATACAATACAAAAACATTACAGGATATCTAGACGTGTGGTCAGAGAGGGCGGTGATGTAGCGACGACTGCGCGACCTAGGCGCATACAATATATAAATATTGCAGGATATCTAGACTTGTGGTCAGAGAGGGCGGTGATGTAGAGACGACGGCGCGAACTAGGCGCATACAATATAAAAATATTGCAGGATATCTAGGTACGGGGACTGAGAGATAGCGACGACGACGTGACCTAAGCGCATACAATATAAAAAATATTGCAGGATATCTAGGCGCGGGGGCAGAGAGTCTGCAACGAGGTAGGGACGACGGCGCGACCTAGACGCACACAATATATAAATATTGTAGGATATCTAGCCGCGGTGGCAGAGAGAGCGGTGATGTAGCGACGACGGCGCGAACTACGCGCATACAATACAAAAATATTGCAGGATATCTAGGTACGGGGACTGAGAGAAATCGTCGTCGACGCCACTTAGGCGCATAAAATATATAAAATATTTCAGGATATCTAGGTACGGGGTCAGAGAGAGCGGTGCTGTAGCGACGACTGCGCGACCTAGGCGCACACAATATATAAATATTGCAGGATATCTAGGCGCGGGGGCAGAGAAAGCGGTGATGTAGCGACGACTGCGTGACCTAGGCGCACACAATATATAAATATTGCAGAATATCTAGGTACGGGGATTGAGAGATAGCGACGACAACGCGACCTAAGCGCATACAATATAAAAAATATTGCAGGATATCTAGGCGCGGGGGCAGAGAGTCTGCAACGAGGTAGGGACGACGGCGCGACCTAGGCGCACACAATATATAAATATTGTAGGATATCTAGCCGCGGTGGCAGAGAGAGCGGTGATGTAGCGACGACGGTGCGAACTAGGCGCATACAATACAAAAATATTGCAGGATATCTAGGTACGGGGACTGAGAGAAATCGTCGTCGACGCCACTTAAGCGCATAAAATATATAAAATATTTCAGGATATCTAGGTACGGGATCAGAGATAGCGGTGATGTAGCGACGACTGCGCGACCTAGGCGCACACAATATATAAATATTGCAGGATATCTAGGCGCGGGGGCAGAGAAAGCGGTGATGTAGCAACGACTGCGTGACCTAGGCGCACACAATATATAAATATTGCAGGATATCTAGACGTGTGGTCAGAGAGGGCGGTGATGTAGCGACGATGGCGCGAACTAGGCGCATACAATTTAGAAATATTGTAGGATATCTAGGTACGGGGACTGAGAGATAGCGACGACGACGCGACCTAAGCGCATAGAATATAAAAAATATTGCAGGATATCTAGGCGCGGGGGCAGAGAGTCTGCAACGATGTAGCGTCGATCTCGCGAGCTAGGCGCACACAATATATAAATATTGCAGGATATCTAGACGTGTGGTCAGAGAGGGCGGTGATGTAGCGACGACGGCGCGAACTAGGCGCATACAATATAAAAATATTGCAAGATATCTAGGTACGGGGATTGAGAGATAGCGACGACGACGCGACCTAAGCGCATACAATATAAAAAATATTGCAGGATATCTAGGCGCGGGGGCAGAGAGTCTGCAACGACGTAGGGACGACGGCGCGACCTAGGCGCATACAATATATATATAAATATTGCAGGATATCTAGGCGCAGGGTCAGAGAGAGCGGTGATGTAGCGACGACTGCGCGACCTAGGCGCACACAATATATAAATATTGCAGGATATCTAGGCGCGGTGGAGGAGCGGTGATATAGCGACGACGGCGCGACCTAGGCGCATACAATATAAAAATATTGCAGGATATCTAGGTACGGGATTGAGAGATAGCGACGACGACGCGACCTAAGCGCATACAATATAAAAAATATTGTAGGATATCTAGCCGCGGTGGCAGAGAGAACGGTCATGTAGCGACGACGGTGCGAACTAGGCGCATACAATACAAAAATATTGCAGGATATCTAGACGTGTGGTCACAGAGGGCGGTGATGTAGCGACGACTGCGCGACCTAGGCGCATACAATATTTAAATATTGCAGGATATCTAGGCGCGGTGGCAGAGAGAGCGGTGATGTAGCGACGACGGCGCGAACTAGACGTATACAATACAAAAATATTGCAGGATATCTAGACGTGTGGTCACAGAGGGCGGTGATGTAGCGACGACTGCGCGACCTAGGCGAATACAATATATAAATATTTCAGGATATCTAGGTACGGGGACTAAGAGATATCGACGTCGACTCGACCTAGGCGCATACAATACAAAAATATTGCAGGATATCTAGACGTGGGGTCAAAGAGGGCGGTGATGTAGCGACGACTGCGCGACCTAGGCGCATACAATACACAAATATTGCAGGTTATCTAGACGTGGGGTCAAAGAGGGCGGTGATGTGGCAACGACTGCGCGACATAGGCGAATACAATATATACATATTGCAGGATATCTAGGTACGGGGACTGAGAGATATCGACGTCGACTCTACCTAGGCGCATACAATAAAAAAATATTGCAGGATATTTAGACGCGTGGTCAGAGAGGGCGGTGATGTAGCGACGACTGCGCGACCTAGGTGCATACAATATAAAAATATTGCAGGATATCTAGGTACGGGGACTAAGAGATAGCGACGACGACGCGACCTAAGCGCATACAATATAAAAAATATTGCAGGATATCTAGACGTGGGGTCAAAGAGGGCGGTGATGTAGCGACGACTGCGCGACCTAGGCGCATACAATACACAAATATTGCAGGATATCTAGACTTGGGTCAAAGAGGGCGGTGATTCAGTGACGACTGCGCGACCTAGGCGAATACAATATATAAATATTGCAGGATATCTAGGTACGGGGACTGAGAGATATCGACGTCGACTCGACCTAGGCGCATACAATATAAAAATATTGCAGGATATCTAGATTTGTGGTCAGAGAGGGCGGTGATGTAGCGACGACTGCGCGACTTAGGCGCATACAATTAAAAATATTGCAGGATATCTAGGTACGGCGACTGAGAGAAATCGTCGTCGACGCGACCTAGGCGCATACAATATATAAAATATTGCAGGATATCTAGGCGCGGGGGCAGAGAGAGGGGTGATGTAGCGACGACGGCGCGACCTAGGCGCATACAATACAAAAATATTACAGGATAACTAGACGTAGGGTCAGAGAGGGCGGTGATGTAGCGACGACTGCGCGACGTAGGCGCATACAATATATAAATATTGCAGGATATCTAGGCGCGGGGACTGAGAGAAATCGTCGTCGACGCGACCTAGGAGCATATAATATATGAAATATTGCAGAATATCTAGGCGCGTGGTCAGAAAGAGCGGTGATGTAGCGACGACTGCGTGACCTAGGCGCATACAATTCAAAAATATTGCAGTATATCTAGACGTGTGGTCAGAGAGGGCGGTGATGTAGCGACGACTGCGCGACCTAGGCGCATACAATATATAAATATTGCAGGATATCTATGCGCGGGGGCAGAGAGGGCGGTGATGTGGCTACGACTGCGCGACCTAGGCGCATATAATATATAAATATTGCAGGATATCTAGGCGCAGGGACTGAAAGATATCGACGTCGACGCGAGCTAGGCGCATACAAAACAAAAATATTGCAGGATATTTAGACGTGTGGTCAGGGAGGGCGGTGATGTAGCGATGACTGCTCGACCTAGGCGCACACAATATCTAAATATTGCACGATATCTAGGCGCAGGGACTGAAAGATATCGACGTCGACGCGACCTAGGCGCATATAATACAAAAATATTGCAGGATATCTAAGCGCGGGGGCAGAGAGTGCGGTGATGTAGCGACGACGGCGCGACCTACGCGCATACAATACAAAAATATTACAGGATAACTAGACGTGGGGTCAGAGAGGGCGATGATGTTGCGACGACTGCGCGACCTAGGCGCATACAATAGGATATCTAGGCGCGGAGGTAGAGAGACTGCAACGATGTAGCGACGACGGCGAGACCTAGGAGCATACAATATATAAATATTGCAGGATATCTAGGCGCGGGGACTGAGAGATATCGACGTCGACGCGACCTAGGCGCATACAATACAAAAATATTGCAGAATATTCAGACGCGGGGTCAGAGAGAGCGGTGATGTAAAGACAACGGCGCGACCTAGGCGCATACAATATACAAATATTGCAGGATATCTAGGCGCGGGGCAGAGAGACTGCAACGATATAGCGACGACGGCGCGAACTAGGCGCATACAATATATAAATATTGCAGGATATCTAGGCGCGGGGGCAGAAAGACTGCAACGATATAGCGACGACGGCGCGAACTAGGCGCATACAATATAAAAATATTGTAGGATATCTAGACGTGGGGTCAGAGAGGGCGGTGATGTTGCGACGACTGCGCGACCTAGGCGCATACAATATATAAATATTGCAGGATATCTAGGCGCGGGGACTGAGAGATATCGACGTCGACGCGACCTAGGCGCATACAATACAAAAATATTGCAGGATATTCAGACGCGGGGTCAGAGAGAGCGGTGATGTAAAGACAACGGCGCGACCTAGGCGCATACAATATGTAAATATTGCAGGATATCTAGACGCGGGGGCAGAGAGAGCGGTGATGTAAAGACAACGGCGCGACCTAGGCGCATACAATATACAAATATTGCAGGATATCTAGGCGCGGGGCAGAGAGACTGCAACGATATAGCGACGACGGCGCGAACTAGGCGCATACAATATATAAAATATTGCAGGATATCTAGGCGCGGGGTCAGAGAGAGCGGTGATGTAGCGACGACGGCGCGAACTAGGCGCATACAATATAAAAATATTGCAGGATATCTAGGTACGGGGACTGAGAGATAGCGACGACGACGCGACCTAAGCGCATACAATATAAAAAATATTGCAGGATATCTAGGCGCGGGGGCAGAGAGTCTGCAACGATGTAGCGACGACGGCGCGACCTAGGCGCACACAATATATAAATATTGCAGGATATCTAGACGTGTGGTCAGAGAGGGCGGTGATGTAGCGAACACGGCGCGAACTAGGTGCATACAATATAAAAATATTGCAGGATATCTAGGTACGGGGATTGAGAGATAGCGACGACGACGCGACCTAAGCGCACACAATATAAAAAATATTGCAGGATATCTAGGCGCGGGGGCAGAGAGTCTGCAACGATGTAGAGACGACGGCGCGACCTAGGCGCATACAATACAAAAACATTACAGGATATCTAGACGTGTGGTCAGAGAGGGCGGTGATGTAGCGACGACTGCGCGACCTAGGCGCATACAATATATAAATATTGCAGGATATCTAGACTTGTGGTCAGAGAGGGCGGTGATGTAGAGACGACGGCGCGAACTAGGCGCATACAATATAAAAATATTGCAGGATATCTAGGTACGGGGACTGAGAGATAGCGACGACGACGTGACCTAAGCGCATACAATATAAAAAATATTGCAGGATATCTAGGCGCGGGGGCAGAGAGTCTGCAACGAGGTAGGGACGACGGCGCGACCTAGACGCACACAATATATAAATATTGTAGGATATCTAGCCGCGGTGGCAGAGAGAGCGGTGATGTAGCGACGACGGCGCGAACTACGCGCATACAATACAAAAATATTGCAGGATATCTAGGTACGGGGACTGAGAGAAATCGTCGTCGACGCCACTTAGGCGCATAAAATATATAAAATATTTCAGGATATCTAGGTACGGGGTCAGAGAGAGCGGTGATGTAGCGACGACTGTGCGACCTAGGCGCACACAATATATAAATATTGCAGGATATCTAGGCGCGGGGGCAGAGAAAGCGGTGATGTAGCGACGACTGCGTGACCTAGGCGCACACAATATATAAATATTGCAGAATATCTAGGTACGGGGATTGAGAGATAGCGACGACAACGCGACCTAAGCGCATACAATATAAAAAATATTGCAGGATATCTAGGCGCGGGGGCAGAGAGTCTGCAACGAGGTAGGGACGACGGCGCGACCTAGGCGCACACAATATATAAATATTGTAGGATATCTAGCCGCGGTGGCAGAGAGAGCGGTGATGTAGCGACGACGGTGCGAACTAGGCGCATACAATACAAAAATATTGCAGGATATCTAGGTACGGGGACTGAGAGAAATCGTCGTCGACGCCACTTAAGCGCATAAAATATATAAAATATTTCAGGATATCTAGGTACGGGGTCAGAGATAGCGGTGATGTAGCGACGACTGCGCGACCTAGGCGCACACAATATATAAATATTGCAGGATATCTAGGCGCGGGGGCAGAGAAAGCGGTGATGTAGCAACGACTGCGTGACCTAGGCGCACACAATATATAAATATTGCAGGATATCTAGACGTGTGGTCAGAGAGGGCGGTGATGTAGCGACGACTGCGCGACCTAGGCGCACACAATATATAAATATTGCAGGATATCTAGGCGCGGGGGCAGAGAAAGCGGTGATGTAGCAACGACTGCGTGACCTAGGCGCACACAATATATAAATATTGCAGGATATCTAGACGTGTGGTCAGAGAGGGCGGTGATGTAGCGACGACGGTGCGAACTAGGCGCATACAATACAAAAATATTGCAGGATATCTAGGTACGGGGACTGAGAGAAATCGTCGTCGACGCCACTTAAGCGCATAAAATATATAAAATATTTCAGGATATCTAGGTACGGGGTCAGAGATAGCGGTGATGTAGCGACGACTGCGCGACCTAGGCGCACACAATATATAAATATTGCAGGATATCTAGGCGCGGGGGCAGAGAAAGCGGTGATGTAGCAACGACTGCGTGACCTAGGCGCACACAATATATAAATATTACAGGATATCTAGACGTGTGGTCAGAGAGGGCGGTGATGTAGCGACGACGGCGCGAACTAGGCGCATACAATATAAAAATATTGCAGGATATCTAGGTACGGGGATTGAGAGATAGCGACGACGACGCAACCTAAGCGCATACAATATAAAAAATATTGCAGGATATCTAGGCGCGGGGGCAGAGAGTCTGCAACGAAGTAGGGACGACGGCGCGACCTAGGCGCATACAATATATATATAAATATTGCAGGATATCTAGGCGCAGGGTCAGAGAGAGCGGTGATGTAGCGACGACTGCGCGACCTAGGCGCACACAATATATAAATATTGCAGAATATCTAGGCGCGGTGGAGGAGCGGTGATATAGCGACGACGGCGCGACCTAGGCGCATACAATATAAAAATATTGCAGGATATCTAGGTACGGGATTGAGAGATAGCGACGACGACGCGACCTAAGCGCATACAATATAAAAAATATTGTAGGATATCTAGCCGCGGTGGCAGAGAGAACGGTCATGTAGCGACGACGGTGCGAACTAGGCGCATACAATACAAAAATATTGCAGGATATCTAGACGTGTGGTCACAGAGGGCGGTGATGTAGCGACGACTGCGCGACCTAGGCGCATACAATATTTAAATATTGCAGGATATCTAGGCGCGGTGGCAGAGAGAGCGGTGATGTAGCGACGACGGCGCGAACTAGACGTATACAATACAAAAATATTGCAGGATATCTAGACGTGTGGTCACAGAGGGCGGTGATGTAGCGACGACTGCGCGACCTAGGCGAATACAATATATAAATATTGCAGGATATCTAGGTACGGGGACTAAGAGATATCGACGTCGACTCGACCTAGGCGCATACAATACAAAAATATTGCAGGATATCTAGACGTGGGGTCAAAGAGGGCGGTGATGTAGCGACGACTGCGCGACCTAGGCGCATACAATACACAAATATTGCAGGTTATCTAGACGTGGGGTCAAAGAGGGCGGTGATGTGGCAACGACTGCGCGACATAGGCGAATACAATATATACATATTGCAGGATATCTAGGTACGGGGACTGAGAGATATCGACGTCGACTCGACCTAGGCGCATACAATAAAAAATATTGCAGGATATTTAGACGCGTGGTCAGAGAGGGCGGTGATGTAGCGACGACTGCGCGACCTAGGTGCATACAATATAAAAATATTGCAGGATATCTAGGTACGGGGACTAAGAGATAGCGACGACGACGCGACCTAAGCGCATACAATATAAAAAATATTGCAGGATATCTAGACGTGGGGTCAAAGAGGGCGGTGATGTAGCGACGACTGCGCGACCTAGGCGCATACAATACACAAATATTGCAGGATATTTAGGTACGGGGACTGAGAGATATCGACGTCGACTCGACCTAGGCGCATACAATATAAAAATATTGCAGGATATCTAGACTTGTGGTCAGAGAGGGCGGTGATGTAGCGACGACTGCGCGACTTAGGCGCATACAATTAAAAATATTGCAGGATATCTAGGTACGGCGACTGAGAGAAATCGTCGTCGACGCGACCTAGGCGCATACAATATATAAAATATTGCAGGATATCTAGGCGCGGGGGCAGAGAGAGGGGTGATGTAGCGACGACGGCGCGACCTAGGCGCATACAATACAAAAATATTACAGGATAACTAGACGTAGGGTCAGAGAGGGCGGTGATGTAGCGACGACTGCGCGACGTAGGCGCATACAATATATAAATATTGCAGGATATCTAGGCGCGGGGACTGAGAGAAATCGTCGTCGACGCGACCTAGGAGCATATAATATATGAAATATTGCAGAATATCTAGGCGCGTGGTCAGAAAGAGCGGTGATGTAGCGACGACTGCGTGACCTAGGCGCATACAATTCAAAAATATTGCAGTATATCTAGACGTGTGGTCAGAGAGGGCGGTGATGTAGCGACGACTGCGCGACCTAGGCGCATACAATATATAAATATTGCAGGATATCTATGCGCGGGGGCAGAGAGGGCGGTGATGTCGCTACGACTGCGCGACCTAGGCGCATATAATATATAAATATTGCAGGATATCTAGGCGCAGGGACTGAAAGATATCGACGTCGACGCGAGCTAGGCGCATACAAAACAAAAATATTGCAGGATATTTAGACGTGGGGTCAGGGAGGGCGGTGATGTAGCGATGACTGCTCGACCTAGGCGCACACAATATCTAAATATTGCACGATATCTAGGCGCAGGGACTGAAAGATATCGACGTCGACGCGACCTAGGCGCATATAATACAAAAATATTGCAGGATATCTAAGCGCGGGGGCAGAGAGTGCGGTGATGTAGCGACGACGGCGCGACCTACGCGCATACAATACAAAAATATTACAGGATAACTAGACGTGGGGTCAGAGAGGGCGATGATGTTGCGACGACTGCGCGACCTAGGCGCATACAATAGGATATCTAGGCGCGGAGGTAGAGAGACTGCAACGATGTAGCGACGACGGCGAGACCTAGGAGCATACATTATATAAATATTGCAGGATATCTAGGCGCGGGGACTGAGAGATATCGACGTCGACGCGACCTAGGCGCATACAATACAAAAATATTGCAGAATATTCAGACGCGGGGTCAGAGAGAGCGGTGATGTAAAGACAACGGCGCGACCTAGGCGCATACAATATACAAATATTGCAGGATATCTAGGCGCGGGGCAGAGAGACTGCAACGATATAGCGACGACGGCGCGAACTAGGCGCATACAATATATAAATATTGCAGCATATCTAGGCGCGGGGGCAGAAAGACTGCAACGATATAGCGACGACGGCGCGAACTAGGCGCATACAATATAAAAATATTGTAGGATATCTAGACGTGGGGTCAGAGAGGGCGGTGATGTTGCGACGACTGCGCGACCTAGGCGCATACAATATATAAATATTGCAGGATATCTAGGCGCGGGGACTGAGAGATATCGACGTCGACGCGACCTAGGCGCATACAATACATAAATATTGCAGGATATTCTGACGCGGGGTCAGAGAGAGCGGTGATGTAAAGACAACGGCGCGACCTAGGCGCATACAATATGTAAATATTGCAGGATATCTAGGCGCGGGGGCAGAGAGAGCGGTAATGTAGCGACGACGGCGCGACCTGGGCGCATACAATACACAAATATAGCAGGATATCTAGACGTGGGGTCAGAGAGGGCGGTGATGTAGCAACGACTGCGCGATCTAGGCGCATACAATATATAAATATTGCAGGATATCTAGACGCGGGGACTGAGAGATATCGACGTCGACGCGACCTAGGCGCATACAATACAAAAATATTGCAGGATATTCAGACGCGGGGTCAGAGAGAGCGGTGATGTAAAGACAACGGCGCGACCTAGGCGCATACAATATATAAATATTGTAATAGAGATAGCGACGGCGACGCAACCTAGGCGCATACAATATAAAAAATATTGCAGGATATCAAGACGCGGGGTCAGAACAACTGCATCGATATAGCGACGACGGCGCGAACTAGGCGCATACAATATAAAAATATTGCAGGATATCTAGGTACGGGGACTGAGAGATAGCGACGGCGACGCGATCTAGGTGCATACAATATAAAAATATTGCAGGATATCTAGGCGCGGGAACTGAGATTAATCGTCATCGACCCGACCTAGGCGCATACAATATAAAAAATATAGCAGGATATCTAGGCGCGGGGTCAGAGAGGGCGGTGATATAGCGACGAGTTCGCGAACTAGGCGCATACAATATATAAATATTGCAGGATATCTAGGCGCGGGGGCAGAGAGAGCGGTGATGTAGCGACGACGGCGCGCCCTAGGCGCATACAATATATAAATATTGCAGGATATCTAGGCGCGGGGACTGAGAGAAATCGTCGTCGACGCGACCTAGGAGCACATAATATATAAAATATTGCAGAATATCTAGGCGCGGGGTCAGAGAGAGCGGTGATGTACCGACGACTGCGTGACCTAGGCGCATACAATATTTAAGTATTGCCGGATATCTTGGCGCGGGGGCAGAGAGAGCGGTGATATACCGACGACTGCGTGACCTAGGCGCATACAATATATAATTATTGTCGGATATCTTGGCGCGGGGGCAGAGAGAGCGGTGATGTAGCGACGACGGCACAACCTAGGCGCATACAATACAAAAATATTGCAGGATATCTAGACGTGAGGTCAGAGAGGGCGGTGATGTAGCGACGACTGCGCGACCTAGGCGCATACAATATATAAATATTGCAGGATATCTAGACGCGGGGACTGAGAGAAATCGTCGTCGACGCCACTTAGGCGCATACAATATATACAATATTGCAGGATATCTAGGCGCGGGTTCAGAGAGAGCGTTGATGTAGCGACGACTGCTTGACCTAGGCGCATACAATATATAAATATTGCAGGATATCTAGGCGCGGGGACTGAGAGAAATCGTCGTCGACGCGACCTAGGAGCATATAATATATAAAATATTGCAGAATATCTAGGCGCGGGGTCAGAGAGAGCGGTGATGTAGCGGCGACGACGCGAAGTAGGCGCATACAATATAAAAATATTGCAGGATATCTAGGTACGGGGACTGAGAGATAGCGACGACGACGCGACCTAAGCGCATACAATATAAAAAATATCGCAGGATATCTAGGCGCGGGGGCAGAGAGTCTGCAACGATGTACGGACGACAACGCGAACTAGGCGCATACAATACAAAAATATTGCAGGATATCTAGACGTGTGGTCAGAGAGGGCGGTGATGTAGCGACCACGGCGCGACCTAGGCGCACACAATATATAAATATTGCAGGATATCTAGGCGCGGGGGAAGAGAGAGCGGTAATGTAGCGACGACGGCGCGACCTACACGCATACAATATATAAATATTGCAGGATATCTAGGCGCGGGGGCAGAGAGACTGCAACGATATAGCGACAACGGCGCGAACTAGGCGCATACAATATAAAAATAATGCAGGATATCTAGGTACGGGGACTAAGAGATAGCGACGACGACGGGACCTAAGCACATACAATATAAAAAATATTGCATGATTTCTAGACGCGTGGTCAGAGAGGGCGGTGATGTAGCGATGACGGCGCGACCTATATATAAATATTGCAGGATATCGAGACGCGGGGACAGAGAGATTGCAACGATGTAGCGACAACGTCGCGACCTGGGCGCATACAATATAAAAATATTGCAGAAGTCTAGACGTGTGGTCAGAGAGGGCGGTGATGTAGCGACGACTGCGCGACCTAGGCACATACAATATATAAATATTGCAGGGTATCTAGGTACGGGGACTGAGAGATATTGACGTCGACGCGACATAGGCGCATACAATACAAAAATATTGCAGGATATTTAGACGCGGGGTCAGAGAGGGCGGTGATGTAGCGACGACTGCGCGATCTAGGCGCATACAATATATAAATATTGCAGGATATCTAGACGCGCGGACTGAGAGATATCGACGTCGACGCGACCTAGGCGCATACAATACAAAAATATTGCACGATATTCAGACGCGTGGTCAGAGAGAGCGGTGATGTAAAGACAACGGCGCGACCTAGGCGCATACAATATATAAATATTGTAATAGAGATAGCGACGGCGAAGCAACCTAGGCGCATACAATATAAAAAATATTGCAAGATATCAAGACGCGGGGTCAGAGAGGGCGGTGATGTAGCGACGACTGCACGACCTAGGCGCATACAATAGGATATCTAGGCGCGGAGGTAGAGAGACTGCAACGATGTAGCGACGACGGCGAGACCTAGGCGCATACAATATAAAAATATTGCAGGATATCTAGGTACGGGGACTGAGAGTTAGCGACGGCGACGCGATCTAGGTGCATACAATATAAAAATATTGCAGGATATCTAGGCGCGGGGACTGAGAATTATCGTCATCGACGCGACCTAGGCGCATACAATATAAAAAATATTTCAGGATATCTTGGCGCGGGGTCAGAGAGGGCGGTGATATAGCGACGACTGCGCGAACTAGGCGCACACAATATATAAATATTGCAGGATATCTAGGCGCGGGGGCAGAGAGAGCGGTGATGTAACGACGACGGCGCGACCTAGGCGCATACAATACAAAAATATTACAGGATATCTAGACGTGGGGACAGAGAGACTGCATCGATATAGCGACAACGGCGCGAACTAGGCGCATACAATATAAAAATTTTGTATGATATCTAGGCGCGGGGGCAGAGAGACTGCAACGATATAGCGACGACGGCGCGAACAAGGCGCATACAATATAAAAATATTGCAGGATAACAAGGCGCGGGGTCAGAGAGATTGCAACGATGTAACGACGACGGCGCGACCTAGGCGCACACAATGTATATATATTGCAGGATAATTAAGCGCGGGGGCAGAGAGGGCGGTGAGGTAGCGACGACGGCGCGAACTAGGCGCATACAATATATAAATATTGCTGGATATCTAGGCGCGGGGGCAGAGAGACTGCAACGATATAGCGACGACGGCGCGAACAAGGCGCATACAATATAAAAATATTGCAGGATATCAAGACGCGGGGTCAGAGAGATTGCAACGATGTAGCGACGACGGCGCGACCTAGGCGCACATAATGTATATATATTGCAGGATAATTAAGCGCGGAGGCAGAGAGGGCGGTGAGGTAGCGACGACGGCGCGAACTAGGCGCATACAATATATAAATATTGCAGGATATCTAGGCGCGGTGGCAGAGAGAGCGGTGATCTAGCGACGACGGCGCGAACTAGGCGCATACAATACAAAAATATTGCAGTATATCTAGACGTGTGGTCAGAGAGGGCGGTGATGTAGCGACGACTGCGCGACCTAGGCACATACAATATATAAATATTGCAGGATATCTAGGCGCGGGGGCAGAAAGTCTGCAACGATGTAGCGACGACGGCGCGACCTAGGCGCACACAATATATAAATATTGCAGGATATCTAGACGTGTGGTCAGAGAGGGCGGTGATGTAGCGAACACGGCGCGAACTAGGTGCATACAATATAAAAATATTGCAGGATATCTAGGTACGGGGATTGAGAGATAGCGACGACGACGCGACCTAAGCGCATAAAATATAAAAAATATTGCAGGATATCTAGGCGCGGGGGCAGAGAGTCTGCAACGATGTAGAGACGACGGCGCGACCTAGGCGCATACAATACAAAAACATTACAGGATATCTAGACGTGTAGTCAGAGAGGGCGGTGATGTAGCGACGACTGCGCGACCTAGGCGCACACAATATATAAATATTGCAGGATATCTAGGTACGGGGACTGAGAGAAATCGTCGTCGACGCCACTTAGGCGCATAAAATATATAAAATATTTCAGGATATCTAGGTACGGGGTCGGAGAGAGCGGTGATGTAGCGACGACTGCGCGACCTAGGCGCACACAATATATAAATATTGCAGGATATCTAGGCGCGGGGGCAGAGAAAGCGGTGATGTAGCGACGACTGCGTGACCTAGGCGCACACAATATATAAATATTGCAGGATATCTAGACGTGTGGTCAGAGAGGGCGGTGATGTAGCGACGACGGCGCGAACTAGGCGCATACAATACAAAAATATTGCAGTATATCTAGACGTGTGGTCAGAGAGGGCGGTGATGTAGCGACGACTGCGCGACCTAGGCACATACAATATATAAATATTGCAGGATATCTAGGCGCGGGGGCAGAGAGTCTGCAACGATGTAGCGACGACGGCGCGACCTAGGCGCACACAATATATAAATATTGCAGAATATCTAGACGTGTGGTCAGAGAGGGCGGTGATGTAGCGAACACGGCGCGAACTAGGTGCATACAATATAAAAATATTGCAGGATATCTAGGTACGGGGATTGAGAGATAGCGACGACGACGCGACCTAAGCGCATACAATATAAAAAATATTGCAGGATATCTAGGCGCGGGGGCAGAGAGTCTGCAACGCTGTAGAGACGACGGCGCGACCTAGGCGCATACAATACAAAAACATTACAGGATATCTAGACGTGTGGTCAGAGAGGGCGGTGATGTAGCGAAGACTGCGCGACCTAGGCGCATACAATATATAAATATTGCAGGATATCTAGACGTGTGGTCAGAGAGGGCGGTGATGTAGAGACGACGGCGCGAACTAGGCGCATACAATACAAAAATATTGCAGGATATCTAGGTACGGGGACTGAGAGAAATCGTCGTCGACGCCACTTAGGCGCATAAAATATATAAAATATTTCAGGATATCTAGGTACGGGGTCAGAGATAGCGGTGATGTAGCGACGACTGCGCGACCTAGGCGCACAGAATATATAAATATTGCAGGATATCTAGGCGCGGGGGCAGAGAAAGCGGTGATGTAGCGACGACTGCGTGACCTAGGCGCACACAATATATAAATATTGCAGGATATCTAGACGTGTGGTCAGAGAGGGTGGTGATGTAGCGACGACGGCGCGAACTAGGCGCATACAATTTAGAAATATTGTAGGATATCTAGGTACGGGGACTGAGAGATAGCGACGACGACGCGACCTAAGCGCATACAATATAAAAAATATTGCAGGATATCTAGGCGCGGGGGCAGAGAGTCTGCAACGATGTAGCGTCGATCTCGCGACCTAGGCGCACACAATATATAAATATTGCAGGATATCTAGACGTGTGGTCAGAGAGGGCGGTGATGTAGCGACGACGGCGCGAACTATGTGCATACAATACAAAAATATTGCAGGATATCTAGGTACGGGGACTGAGAGATAGCTACGACGACGTGACCTAAGCGCATACAATATAAAAAATATTGCAGGATATCTAGACGCGGGGGCAGAGAGTCTGCAACGAGGTAGGGACGACGGCGCGACCTAGGCGCACACAATATATAAATATTCTAGGATATCTAGCCGCGGTGGCAGAGAGAGCGGTGATGTAGCGACGACGGCGCGAACTAGGCGCATACAATACAAAAATATTGCAGGATATCTAGGTACGGGGACTGAGACAAATCGTCGTCGACGCCACTTAGGCGCATAAAATATATAAAATATTTCAGGATATCTAGGTACGGGGTCAGAGAGAGCGGTGATGTAGCGACGACTGCGCGACCTAGGCGCACACAATATATAAATATTGCAGGATATCTAGGCGCGGGGGCAGAGAAAGCGGTGATGTAGCGACAACTGCGTGACATAGGCGCACACAATATATAAATATTGCAGAATATCTAGGTACGGGGATTGAGAGATAGCGACGACGACGCGACCTAAGCGCATACAATATAAAAAATATTGCAGGATATCTAGGCGCGGGGGCAGAGAGTCTGCAACGAGGTAGGGACGACGGCGCGACCTAGGCGCACACAATATATAAATATTGTAGGATATCTAGCCGCGGTGGCAGAGAGCGGTGATGTAGCGACGACGGCGCGAACTAGGCGCATACAATACAAAAATATTGCAGGATATCTAGGTACGGGGACTGAGAGAAATCGTCGTCGACGCCACTTAGGCGCATAAAATATATAAAATATTTCAGGATATCTAGGTACGGGGTCAGAGATAGCGGTGATGTAGCGACGACTGCGCGACCTAGGCGCACACAATATATAAATATTGCAGGATATCTAGGCGCGGGGGCAGAGAAAGCGGTGATGTAGCGACGACTGCGTGACCTAGGCGCACACAATATATAAATATTGCAGGATATCTAGACGTGTGGTCAGAGAGGGTGGTGATGTAGCGACGACGGCGCGAACTAGGCGCATACAATTTAGAAATATTGTAGGATATCTAGGTACGGGGACTGAGAGATAGCGACGACGACGCGACCTAAGCGCATACAATATAAAAAATATTGCAGGATATCTAGGCGCGGGGGCAGAGAGTCTGCAACGATGTAGCGTCGATCTCGCGACCTAGGCGCACACAATATATAAATATTGCAGGATATCTAGACGTGTGGTCAGAGAGGGCGGTGATGTAGCGACGACGGCGCGAACTAGGCGCATACAATATAAAAATATTGCAGGATATCTAGGTACGGGGATTGAGAGATAGCGACGACGACGCGACCTAAGCGCATACAATATAAAAAATATTGCAGGATATCTAGGCGCGGGGGCAGAGAGTCTGCAACGAGGTAGGAACGACGGCGCGACCTAGGCGCACACAATATATAAATATTGTAGGATATCTAGCCGCGGTGGCAGAGAGAGCGGTGATGTAGCGACGACGGCGCGAACTAGGCGCATACAATACAAAAATATTGCAGGATATCTAGGTACGGGGACTGAGAGGAATCGTCGTCGACGCCACTTAGGCGCATAAAATATATAAAACATTTCAGGATATCTAGGTACGGGGTCAGAGAGAGCGGTGATGTAGCGACGACTGCGCGACCTAGGCGCACACAATATATAAATATTGCAGGATATCTAGGCGCGGGGGCAGAGAAAGCGGTGATGTAGCGACAACTGCGTGACCTAGGCGCACACAATATATAAATATTGCAGGATATCTAGGTACGGGGACTGAGAGATATCGACGTCGACTCGACCTAGGCGCATACAATATAAAAATATTGCAGGATATCTAGACTTGTGGTCAGAGAGGGCGGTGATGTAGCGACGACTGCGCGACTTAGGCGCATACAATTAAAAATATTGCAGGATATCTAGGTACGGCGACTGAGAGAAATCGTCGTCGACGCGACCTAGGCGCATACAATATATAAAATATTGCA
This sequence comes from Crataerina pallida, assembly GCA_949710015.1. Taxonomy (NCBI): domain Eukaryota; kingdom Metazoa; phylum Arthropoda; class Insecta; order Diptera; family Hippoboscidae; genus Crataerina; species Crataerina pallida. The sequence goes on along the minus strand of OX453292.1, from coordinate 12,858,762 downwards.
GGATATCTAGGCGCGGGGGCAGAGAGAGGGGTGATGTAGCGACGACGGCGCGACCTAGGCGCATACAATACAAAAATATTACAGGATAACTAGACGTAGGGTCAGAGAGGGCGGTGATGTAGCGACGACTGCGCGACGTAGGCGCATACAATATATAAATATTGCAGGATATCTAGGCGCGGGGACTGAGAGAAATCGTCGTCGACGCGACCTAGGAGCATATAATATATGAAATATTGCAGAATATCTAGGCGCGTGGTCAGAAAGAGCGGTGATGTAGCGACGACTGCGTGACCTAGGCGCATACAATTCAAAAATATTGCAGTATATCTAGACGTGTGGTCAGAGAGGACGGTGATGTAGCGACGACTGCGCGACCTAGGCGCATACAATATATAAATATTGCAGGATATCTATGCGCGGGGGCAGAGAGGGCGGCGATGTGGCTACGACTGCGCGACCTAGGCGCATATAATATATAAATATTGCAGGATATCTAGGCGCAGGGACTGAAAGATATCGACGTCGACGCGAGCTAGGCGCATACAAAACAAAAATATTGCAGGATATTTAGACGTGGGGTCAGGGAGGGCGGTGATGTAGCGATGACTGCTCGACCTAGGCGCACACAATATCTAAATATTGCACGATATCTAGGCGCAGGGACTGAAAGATATCGACGTCGACGCGACCTAGGCGCATATAATACAAAAATATTGCAGGATATCTAAGCGCGGGGGCAGAGAGTGCGGTGATGTAGCGACGACGGCGCGACCTACGCGCATACAATACAAAAATATTACAGGATAACTAGACGTGGGGTCAGAGAGGGCGATGATGTTGCGACGACTGCGCGACCTAGGCGCATACAATAGGATATCTAGGCGCGGAGGTAGAGAGACTGCAACGATGTAGCGACGACGGCGAGACCTAGGAGCATACAATATATAAATATTGCAGGATATCTAGGCGCGGGGACTGAGAGATATCGACGTCGACGCGACCTAGGCGCATACAATACAAAAATATTGCAGAATATTCAGACGCGGGGTCAGAGAGAGCGGTGATGTAAAGACAACGGCGCGACCTAGGCGCATACAATATACAAATATTGCAGGATATCTAGGCGCGGGGCAGAGAGACTGCAACGATATAGCGACGACGGCGCGAACTAGGCGCATACAATATATAAATATTGCAGCATATCTAAGCGCGGGGGCAGAAAGACTGCAACGATATAGCGACGACGGCGCGAACTAGGCGCATACAATATAAAAATATTGTAGGATATCTAGACGTGGGGTCAGAGAGGGCGGTGATGTTGCGACGACTGCGCGACCTAGGCGCATACAATATATAAATATTGCAGGATATCTAGGCGCGGGGACTGAGAGATATCGACGTCGACGCGACCTAGGCGCATACAATACATAAATATTGCAGGATATTCTGACGCGGGGTCAGAGAGAGCGGTGATGTAAAGACAACGGCGCGACCTAGGCGCATACAATATGTAAATATTGCAGGATATCTAGGCGCGGGGGCAGAGAGAGCGGTAATGTAGCGACGACGGCGCGACCTGGGCGCATACAATACACAAATATAGCAGGATATCTAGACGTGGGGTCAGAGAGGGCGGTGATGTAGCAACGACTGCGCGACCTAGGCGCATACAATACAAAAATATTGCAGGATATCTAGACGCGGGGACTGAGAGATATCGACGTCGACGCGACCTAGGCGCATACAATACAAAAATATTGCAGGATATTCAGACGCGGGGTCAGAGAGAGCGGTGATGTAAAGACAACGGCGCGACCTAGGCGCATACAATATATAAATATTGTAATAGAGATAGCGACGGCGACGCAACCTAGGCGCATACAATATAAAAAATATTGCAGGATATCAAGACGCGGGGTCAGAACAACTGCATCGATATAGCGACGACGGCGCGAACTAGGCGCATACAATATAAAAATATTGCAGGATATCTAGGTACGGGGACTGAGAGATAGCGACGGCGACGCGATCTAGGTGCATACAATATAAAAATATTGCAGGATATCTAGGCGCGGGAACTGAGATTAATCGTCATCGACCCGACCTAGGCGCATACAATATAAAAAATATAGCAGGATATCTAGGCGCGGGGTCAGAGAGGGCGGTGATATAGCGACGAGTTCGCGAACTAGGCGCATACAATATATAAATATTGCAGGATATCTAGGCGCGGGGGCAGAGAGAGCGGTGATGTAGCGACGACGGCGCGCCCTAGGCGCATACAATATATAAATATTGCAGGATATCTAGGCGCGGGGACTGAGAGAAATCGTCGTCGACGCGACCTAGGAGCATATAATATATAAAATATTGCAGAATATCTAGGCGCGGGGTCAGAGAGAGCGGTGATGTACCGACGACTGCGTGACCTAGGCGCATACAATATTTAAGTATTGCCGGATATCTTGGCGCGGGGGCAGAGAGAGCGGTGATATACCGACGACTGCGTGACCTAGGCGCATACAATATATAATTATTGTCGGATATCTTGGCGCGGGGGCAGAGAGAGCGGTGATGTAGCGACCACGGCACAACCTAGGCGCATACAATACAAAAATATTGCAGGATATCTAGACGTGAGGTCAGAGAGGGCGGTGATGTAGCGACGACTGCGCGACCTAGGCGCATACAATATATAAATATTGCAGGATATCTAGACGCGGGGACTGAGAGAAATCGTCGTCGACGCCACTTAGGCGCATACAATATATACAATATTGCAGGATATCTAGGCGCGGGTTCAGAGAGAGCGTTGATGTAGCGACGACTGCTTGACATAGGCGCATACAATATATAAATATTGCAGGATATCTAGGCGCGGGGACTGAGAGAAATCGTCGTCGACGCGACCTAGGAGCATATAATATATAAAATATTGCAGAATATCTAGGCGCGGGGTCAGAGAGAGCGGTGATGTAGCGGCGACGGCGCGAAGTAGGCGCATACAATATAAAAATATTGCAGGATATCTAGGTACGGGGACTGAGAGATAGCGACGACGACGCGACCTAAGCGCATACAATATAAAAAATATCGCAGGATATCTAGGCGCGGGGGCAGAGAGTCTGCAACGATGTACGGACGACAACGCGAACTAGGCGCATACAATACAAAAATATTGCAGGATATCTAGACGTGTGGTCAGAGAGGGCGGTGATGTAGCGACCACGGCGCGACCTAGGCGCACACAATATATAAATATTGCAGGATATCTAGGCGCGGGGGAAGAGAGAGCGGTAATGTAGCGACGACGGCGCGACCTAGACGCATACAATATATAAATATTGCAGGATATCTAGGCGCGGGGGCAGAGAGACTGCAACGATATAGCGACAACGGCGCGAACTAGGCGCATACAATATAAAAATAATGCAGGATATCTAGGTACGGGGACTAAGAGATAGCGACGACGACGGGACCTAAGCGCATACAATATAAAAAATATTGCATGATTTCTAGACGCGTGGTCAGAGAGGGCGGTGATGTAGCGATGACGGCGCGACCTATATATAAATATTGCAGGATATCGAGACGCGGGGACAGAGAGATTGCAACGATGTAGCGACAACGTCGCGACCTGGGCGCATACAATATAAAAATATTGCAGAAGTCTAGACGTGTGGTCAGAGAGGGCGGTGATGTAGCGACGACTGCGCGACCTAGGCACATACAATATATAAATATTGCAGGGTATCTAGGTACGGGGACTGAGAGATATTGACGTCGATGCGACATAGGCGCATACAATACAAAAATATTGCAGGATATTTAGACGCGGGGTCAGAAAGGGCGGTGATGTAGCGACGACTGCGCGATCTAGGCGCATAAAATATATAAATATTGCAGGATATCTAGACGCGCGGACTGAGAGGTATCGACGTCGACGCGACCTAGGCGCATACAATACAAAAATATTGCACGATATTCAGACGCGTGGTCAGAGAGAGTGGTGATGTAAAGACAACGGCGCGACCTAGGCGCATACAATATATAAATATTGTAATAGAGATAGCGACGGCGAAGCAACCTAGGCGCATACAATATAAAAAATATTGCAAGATATCAAGACGCGGGGTCAGAGAGGGCGGTGATGTAGCGACGACTGCACGACCTAGGCGCATACAATAGGATATCTAGGCGCGGAGGTAGAGAGACTGCAACGATGTAGCGACGACGGCGAGACCTAGGCGCATACAATATAAAAATATTGCAGGATATCTAGGTACGGGGACTGAGAGTTAGCGACGGCGACGCGATCTAGGTGCATACAATATAAAAATATTGCAGGATATCTAGGCGCGGGGACTGAGAATTATCGTCATCGACGCGACCTAGGCGCATACAATATAAAAAATATTTCAGGATATCTTGGCGCGGGGTCAGAGAGGGCGGTGATATAGCGACGACTGCGCGAACTAGGCGCACACAATATATAAATATTGCAGGATATCTAGGCGCGGGGGCAGAGAGAGCGGTGATGTAGCGACGACGGCGCGACCTAGGCGCATACAATACAAAAATATTACAGGATATCTAGACGTGGGGACAGAGAGACTGCATCGATATAGCGACAACGGCGCGAACTAGGCGCATACAATATAAAAATTTTGTATGATATCTAGGCGCGGGGGCAGAGAGACTGCAACGATATAGCGACGACGGCGCGAAAAAGGCGCATACAATATAAAAATATTGCAGGATAACAAGGCGCGGGGTCAGAGAGATTGCAACGATGTAACGACGACGGCGCGACCTAGGCGCACACAATGTATATATATTGCAGGATAATTAAGCGCGGGGGCAGAGAGGGCGGTGAGGTAGCGACGACTGCGCGAACTAGGCGCATACAATATATAAATATTGCTGGATATCTAGGCGCGGGGGCAGAGAGACTGCAACGATATAGCGACGACGGCGCGAACAAGGCGCATACAATATAAAAATATTGCAGGATATCAAGACGCGGGGTCAGAGAGATTGCAAGGATGTAGCGACGACGGCGCGACCTAGGCGCACATAATGTATATATATTGCAGGATAATTAAGCGCGGTGGCAGAGAGGGCGGTGAGGTAGCGACGACGGCGCGAACTAGGCGCATACAATATATAAATATTGCAGGATATCTAGGCGCGGTGGCAGAGAGAGCGGTGATCTAGCGACGACGGCGCGAACTAGGCGCATACAATACAAAAATATTGCAGTATATCTAGACGTGTGGTCAGAGAGGGCGGTGATGTAGCGACGACTGCGCGACCTAGGCACATACAATATATAAATATTGCAGGATATCTAGGCGCGGGGGCAGAGAGTCTGCAACGATGTAGCGACGACGGCGCGACCTAGGCGCACACAATATATAAATATTGCAGGATATCTAGACGTGTGGTCAGAGAGGGCGGTGATGTAGCGAACACGGCGCGAACTAGGTGCATACAATATAAAAATATTGCAGGATATCTAGGTACGGGGATTGAGAGATAGCGACGACGACGCGACCTAAGCGCATAAAATATAAAAAATATTGCAGGATATCTAGGCGCGGGGGCAGAGAGTCTGCAACGATGTAGAGACGACGGCGCGACCTAGGCGCATACAATACAAAAACATTACAGGATATCTAGACGTGTAGTCAGAGAGGGCGGTGATGTAGCGACGACTGCGCGACCTAGGCGCACACAATATATAAATATTGCAGGATATCTAGGTACGGGGACTGAGAGAAATCGTCGTCGACGCCACTTAGGCGCATAAAATATATAAAATATTTCAGGATATCTAGGTACGGGGTCAGAGAGAGCGGTGATGTAGCGACGACTGCGCGACCTAGGCGCACACAATATATAAATATTGCAGGATATCTAGGCGCGGGGGCAGAGAAAGCGGTGATGTAGCGACGACTGCGTGACCTAGGCGCACACAATATATAAATATTGCAGGATATCTAGACGTGCGGTCAGAGAGGGCGGTGATGTAGCGACGACGGCGCGAACTAGGCGCATACAATACAAAAATATTGCAGTATATCTAGACGTGTGGTCAGAGAGGGCGGTGATGTAGCGACGACTGCGCGACCTAGGCACATACAATATATAAATATTGCAGGATATCTAGGCGCGGGGGCAGAGAGTCTGCAACGATGTAGCGACGACGGCGCGACCTAGGCGCACACAATATATAAATATTGCAGAATATCTAGACGTGTGGTCAGAGAGGGCGGTGATGTAGCGAACACGGCGCGAACTAGGTGCATACAATATAAAAATATTGCAGGATATCTAGGTACGGGGATTGAGAGATAGCGACGACGACGCGACCTAAGCGCATACAATATAAAAAATATTGCAGGATATCTAGGCGCGGGGGCAGAGAGTCTGCAACGCTGTAGAGACGACGGCGCGACCTAGGCGCATACAATACAAAAACATTACAGGATATCTAGACGTGTGGTCAGAGAGGGCGGTGATGTAGCGAAGACTGCGCGACCTAGGCGCATACAATATATAAATATTGCAGGATATCTAGACGTGTGGTCAGAGAGGGCGGTGATGTAGAGACGACGGCGCGAACTAGGCGCATACAATACAAAAATATTGCAGGATATCTAGGTACGGGGACTGAGAGAAATCGTCGTCGACGCCACTTAGGCGCATAAAATATATAAAATATTTCAGGATATCTAGGTACGGGGTCAGAGATAGCGGTGATGTAGCGACGACTGCGCGACCTAGGCGCACAGAATATATAAATATTGCAGGATATCTAGGCGCGGGGGCAGAGAAAGCGGTGATGTAGCGACGACTGCGTGACCTAGGCGCACACAATATATAAATATTGCAGGATATCTAGACGTGTGGTCAGAGAGGGTGGTGATGTAGCGACGACGGCGCGAACTAGGCGCATACAATTTAGAAATATTGTAGGATATCTAGGTACGGGGACTGAGAGATAGCGACGACGACGCGACCTAAGCGCATACAATATAAAAAATATTGCAGGATACCTAGGCGCGGGGGCAGAGAGTCTGCAACGATGTAGCGTCGATCTCGCGACCTAGGCGCACACAATATATAAATATTGCAGGATATCTAGACGTGTGGTCAGAGAGGGCGGTGATGTAGCGACGACGGCGCGAACTAGGTGCATACAATACAAAAATATTGCAGGATATCTAGGTACGGGGACTGAGAGATAGCGACGACGACGTGACCTAAGCGCATACAATATAAAAAATATTGCAGGATATCTAGACGCGGGGGCAGAGAGTCTGCAACGAGGTAGGGACGACGGCGCGACCTAGGCGCACACAATATATAAATATTGTAGGATATCTAGCCGCGGTGGCAGAGAGAGCGGTGATGTAGCGACGACGGCGCGAACTAGGCGCATACAATACAAAAATATTGCAGGATATCTAGGTACGGGGACTGAGACAAATCGTCGTCGACGCCACTTAGGCGCATAAAATATATAAAATATTTCAGGATATCTAGGTACGGGGTCAGAGAGAGCGGTGATGTAGCGACGACTGCGCGACCTAGGCGCACACAATATATAAATATTGCAGGATATCTAGGCGCGGGGGCAGAGAAAGCGGTGATGTAGCGACAACTGCGTGACATAGGCGCACACAATATATAAATATTGCAGAATATCTAGGTACGGGGATTGAGAGATAGCGACGACGACGCGACCTAAGCGCATACAATATAAAAAATATTGCAGGATATCTAGGCGCGGGGGCAGAGAGTCTGCAACGAGGTAGGGACGACGGCGCGACCTAGGCGCACACAATATATAAATATTGTAGGATATCTAGCCGCGGTGGCAGAGAGAGCGGTGATGTAGCGACGACGGCGCGAACTAGGCGCATACAATACAAAAATATTGCAGGATATCTAGGTACGGGGACTGAGAGAAATCGTCGTCGACGCCACTTAGGCGCATAAAATATATAAAATATTTCAGGATATCTAGGTACGGGGTCAGAGATAGCGGTGATGTAGCGACGACTGCGCGACCTAGGCGCACACAATATATAAATATTGCAGGATATCTAGGCGCAGGGGCAGAGAAAGCGGTGATGTAGCGACGACTGCGTGACCTAGGCGCACACAATATATAAATATTGCAGGATATCTAGACGTGTGGTCAGAGAGGGTGGTGATGTAGCGACGACGGCGCGAACTAGGCGCATACAATTTAGAAATATTGTAGGATATCTAGGTACGGGGACTGAGAGATAGCGACGACGACGCGACCTAAGCGCATACAATATAAAAAATATTGCAGGATATCTAGGCGCGGGGGCAGAGAGTCTGCAACGATGTAGCGTCGATCTCGCGACCTAGGCGCACACAATATATAAATATTGCAGGATATCTAGACGTGTGGTCAGAGAGGGCGGTGATGTAGCGACGACGGCGCGAACTAGGCGCATAGAATATAAAAATATTGCAGGATATCTAGGTACGGGGATTGAGAGATAGCGACGACGACGCGACCTAAGCGCATACAATATAAAAAATATTGCAGGATATCTAGGCGTGGGGGCAGAGAGTCTGCAACGAGGTAGGAACGACGGCGCGACCTAGGCGCACACAATATATAAATATTGTAGGATATCTAGCCGCGGTGGCAGAGAGAGCGGTGATGTAGCGACGACGGCGCGAACTAGGCGCATACAATACAAAAATATTGCAGGATATCTAGGTACGGGGACTGAGAGAAATCGTCGTCGACGCCACTTAGGCGCATAAAATATATAAAACATTTCAGGATATCTAGGTACGGGGTCAGAGAGAGCGGTGATGTAGCGACGACTGCGCGACCTAGGCGCACACAATATATAAATATTGCAGGATATCTAGGCGCGGGGGCAGAGAAAGCGGTGATGTAGCGACAACTGCGTGACCTAGGCGCACACAATATATAAATATTGCAGGATATCTAGACGTGTGGTCAGAGAGGGCGGTGATGTAGCGACGACGGCGCGAACTAGGCGCATACAATTTAAAAATATTGCAGGATATCTAGGTACGGGGACTGAGAGATAGCGACGACGACGCGACCTAAGCGCATACAATATAAAAAATATTGCAGGATATCTAGGCGCGGGGGCAGAGAGTCTGCAACGATGTAGCGGCGACGGCGCGACCTAGACGCATACAATACAAAATTATTGCAAGATATCTAGACGTGGGGTCAGAGAGGGCGGTGATGTAGCGACGACGGCGCGAACTAGGCACATACAATATAAAAATATTGCAGGATATCTAGGTACGGGGACTGAGAGAAATCGTCGTCGACGCCACTTAGGCGCATAAAATATATAAAATATTTCAGGATATCTAGGCACGGGGTCAGAGAGAGCGGTGATGTAGTGACGACTGCGTGACCTAGGCGCATACAATATATAAATATTGCAGGATATCTAGGCGCAGGGTCAGAGAGAGCGGTGATGTAGTGACGACTGCGTGACCTAGGCGCATACAATATATAAATATTGCAGGATATCTAGAGGTGTGGTCAGAGAGGGCGGTGATGTAGCGACGACGGCGCGAACTAGGCACATACAATATAAAAATATTGCAGGATATCTAGGCGCGGTGGCAGAGAGAGCGGTGATCTAGCGACGACGGCGCGAACTAGGCGCATACAATACAAAAATATTGCAGTATATCTAGACGTGTGGTCAGAGAGGGCGGTGATGTAGCGACAACTGCGCGAACTAGGCGCATACAATATATAAATATTGCAGGATATCTAGGCGCGGGGGCAGAGAGACTGCAACGATATAGCGACGACGGCGCGAACTAAGCGCATACAATATAAAAATATTGCAGGATATCTAGGTACGGGGCTGAGAGATAGCGACGACGACGCGACCTAAGCGCATACAATATAAAAAATATTGCAGGATATCTAGGCGCGGGGGCAGAGAGTCTGCAACGAGGTAGGGACGACGGCGCGACCTAGGCGCATACAATACAAAAATATTGCAGGATATCTAGGTACGGGGACTGAGACAAATCGTCGTCGACGCCACTTAGGCGCATAAAATATATAAAATATTGCAGGATATCTAGGCGCGGGGGCAGAGAGACTGCAACGATGTAGCGACGACGGCGCGAACTAAGCGCATACAATATAAAAATATTGCAGGATATCTAGGTACGGGGCTGAGAGATAGCGACGACGACGCGACCTAAGCGCATACAATATAAAAAATATTGCAGGATATCTAGGCGCGGGGGCAGAGAGTCTGCAACGAGGTAGGGACGACGGCGCGACCTAAGCGCATACAATATAAAAAATATTGCAGGATATCTAGGCGCGGATGCAGAGAGAATGCAACGATGTAGCGACGACGGCGCGACCTAGGCGCATACAATATATAAATATTGCAGGATATCTAGGCGCGGTGGCAGAGAGAGCGGTGATGTAACGACGACGCCGCGAACTAGGCGCATACAATACAAAAATATTGCAAGATATCTAGACGTGTGGTCAGAGAGGGCGTTGATGTAGCGACGACTGCGTGACCTAGGCGCATACAATATATAAATATTGCAGGATATCTAGGCGCAGGGTCAGAGAGACTGCAACGATGTAGCGACGACGTCGCGACCTAGGCGCATACAATATAAAAATATTGCAGAAATCTAGATGTGTGGTCAGAGAGGGCGGTGATGTAGCGACGACTGCGCGACATAGGCGCATACAATATATAAATATTGCAGGATATCTAGGTACGGGGACTGAGAGATATTGACGTCGACGCGACATAGGCGCATAAAATACAAAAATATTGCAGGATATTTAGACGCGCGGTCAGAGAGGGCGGTGATGTAAGGACAACTGCGCGACCTAGGCGCATACAATATATAAAATATTGCAGGATAGGGGTCAGAGAGAGCGATGATGTAGCGACGACTGCGTGACCTAGGCGCATACAATATATAAATATTGCAGGATATCGAGACGCGGGGGCAGAGAGAGCGGTGATGTAGCGACGACGGCGCGACCTAGGCGCATACAATACAAAAATATTACAGGATAACTAGACGTAGGGTCAGAGAGGGCGGTGATGTAGCGACGACTGCGCGACGTAGGCGCATACAATATATAAATATTGCAGGATATCTAGGCGTGGGGACTGAGAGAAATCGTCGTCGACGCGACCTAGGAGCATATAATATATGAAATATTGCAGAATATCTAGGCGCGGGGTCAGAGAGAGCGGTGATGTAGCGACGACTGCGTGACCTAGGCGCATACAATTCAAAAATATTGCAGAATATCTAGACTTGTGGTCAGAGAGGGCGGTGATGTAGCGACGACTGCGCGACCTAGGCGCATACAATATATAAATATTGCAGGATATCTATGCGCGGGGGCAGAGAGGGCGGTGATGTGGCTACGACTGCGCGACCTAGGCGCATATAATATATAAATATTGCAGGATATCTAGGCGCAGGGACTGAAAGATATCGACGTCGACGCGAGCTAGGCGCATATAATACAAAAATATTGCAGGATATCTAAGCGCGGGGGCAGAGAGTGCGGTGATGTAGCGACGACTGCGCGACGTAGGCGCATACAATATATAAATATTGCAGGATATCTAGGCGCGAGGACTGAGAGAAATCGTCGTCGACGCGACCTAGGAGCATATAATATATGAAATATTGCAGAATATCTAGGCGCGGGGTCAGAGAGAGCGGTGATGTAGCGACGACTGCGTGACCTAAGCGCATACAATTCAAAAATATTGCAGAATATCTAGACGTGTGGTCAGAGAGGGCGGTGATGTAGCGACGACGGCGCGACCTAGGCGCATACAATACAAAAATATTACAGGATAACTAGGCGCGGGGACTGAGAGAAATCGTCGTCGACGCCACTTAGGCGCATACAATATATACAATATTGCAGGATATCTAGGCGCGGGTTCAGAGAGAGCGTTGATGTAGCGACGACTGCTTGACCTAGGCGCATACAATATATAAATATTGCAGGATATCTAGGCGCGGGGACTGAGAGAAATCGTCGTCGACGCGACCTAGGAGCATATAATATATGAAATATTGCAGAATATCTAGGCGCGGGGTCAGAGAGAGCGTTGATGTAGCGACGACTGCGTGACCTAGGCGCATACAATTCAAAAATATTGCAGAATATCTAGACGTGTGGTCAGAGAGGGCGGTGATGTAGCGACGACTGCGCGACCTAGGCGCATACAATACAAAAATATTGCAGGATATTTAGACGTGGGGTCAGGGAGGGCGGTGATGTAGCGACGACTGCTCGACCTAGGCGCGCACAATATCTAAATATTGCACGATATCTAGGCGCAGGGACTGAAAGATATCGACGTCGACGCGACCTAGGCGCATATAATACAAAAATATTGCAGGATATCTAAGCGCGGGGGCAGAGAGTGCGGTGATGTAGCGACGACGGCGCGACCTACGCGCATACAATACAAAAATATTACAGGATATCTAGACGTGGGGTCAGAGAGGGCGGTGATGTTGCGACGACTGCGCGACCTAGGCGCATACAATAGGATATCTAGGCGCGGAGGTAGAGAGACTGCAACGATGTAGTGACGACGGCGAGACCTAGGAGCATACAATATATAAATATTGCAGGATATCTAGGCGCGGGGACTGAGAGATATTGACGTCGACGCGACCTAGGCGCATACAATACAAAAATATTGCAGGGTATTCAGACGGGGGGTCAGAGAGAGCGGTGATTTAAAGACAACGCCGCGACCTAGGCGCATACAATATACAAATATTGCAGGATATCTAGGCGCGGGGCAGAGAGACTGCAACGATATAGCGACGACGGCGCGAACTAGGCGCATACAATATATAAATATTGCAGGATATCTAGGCGCGGGGGCAGAAAGACTGCAACGATATAGCGACGACGGCGCGAACTAGGCGCATACAATATAAAAATATTGCAGGATATCTAGACGTGGGGTCAGAGAGGGCGGTGATGTTGCGACGACTGCGCGACCTAGGCGCGTACAATACAAAAATATTGCAGGATATCTAGGCGCGGGGACTGAGAGAAATCGTCGTCGACGCCACTTAGGCGCATACAATATATACAATATTGCAGGATATCTAGGCGGGGGTTCAGAGAGAGCGTTGATGTAGCGACGACTGCTTGACCTAGGCGCATACAATATATAAATATTGCAGGATATCTAGGCGCGGGGACTGAGAGAAATTGTCGTCGACGCGACCTAGGAACATATAATATATAAAATATTGCAGAATATCTAGGCGCGGGGTCAGAGAGAGCGGTGATGTAGCGACGACGGCGCGAACTAGGCGCATACAATATAAAAATATTGCAGGATATCTAGGTACGGGGACTGAGAGATAGCGACGACGACGCGACCTAAGCGCATACAATATAAAAAATTTTGCAGGATATCTAGGCGCGGGGGCAGAGAGTCTGCAACGATGTACGGACGACAGCGCGACCTAGGCGCACACAATATATAAATATTGCAGCATATCTAGGCGTGGTGGCAGAGAGAGCGGTGATGTAGCGACGACAACGCGACCTAGGCGCACACAATATATAAATATTGCAGGATATCTAGGCGCGGGGGAAGAGAGAGCGGTAATGTAGCGACGACGGCGCGACCTGGGCGCATACAATACACAAATATAGCAGGATATCTAGACGTGGGGTCAGAGAGGGCGGTGATGTAGCGACGACTGCGCGATCTAGGCGCATACAATATATAAATATTGCAGGATATCTAGACGCGGGGACTGAGAGATATCAACGTCGACGCGACCTAGGCGCATACAATACAAAAATATTGCAGGATATTCAGACGCGGGGTCAGAGAGAGCGGTGATGTAAAGACAACGGCGCGACCTAGGCGCATACAATATATAAATATTGTAATAGAGATAGCGACGGCGACGCAACCTAGGCGCATATAATATAAAAAATATTGCAGGATATCAAGACGCGGGGTAAGAGAGGGCGGTGATATAGCGACGACTTCGCGAACTAGGCGCATACAATATATAAATATTGCAGGATATTCAGACGGGGGGTCAGAGAGAGCGGTGATGTAAAGAAAACGGCGCGACCTAGGCGCATACAATATACAAATATTGCAGGATATCTAGGCGCGGGGCAGAGAGACTGCAACGATATAGCGACGACGGCGCGAACTAGGCGCATACAATATATAAATATTGCAGGATATCTAGGCGCGGGGGCAGAAAGACTGCAACGATATAGCGACGACGGCGCGAACTAGGCGCATACAATATAAAAATATTGCAGGATATCTAGACGTGGGGTCAGAGAGAGCGGTAATGTAGCGACGACGGCGCGACCTGGGCGCATACAATACACAAATATAGCAGGATATCTAGACGTGGGGTCAGAGAGGGCGGTGATGTAGCGACGACTGCGCGATCTAGGCGCATACAATATATAAATATTGCAGGATATCTAGACGCGGGGACTGAGAGATATCGACATCGACGCGACCTAGGCGCATACAATACAAAAATATTGCAGGATAATCAGACGGGGGGTCAGAGAGAGCGGTGATGTAAAGACAACGGCGCGACCTAGGCGCATACAATATACAAATATTGCAGGATATCTAGGCGCGGGGCAGAGAGACTGCAACGATATAGCGACGACAGAGCGAACTAGGCGCATACAATATATAAATATTGCAAGATATCTAGGCGCGGGGGCAGAAAGACTGCAACGATATAGCGACGACGGCGCGAACTAGGCGCATACAATATAAAAATATTGCAGGATATCTAGACGTGGGGTCAGAGAGAGCGGTAATGTAGCGACGACGGCGCGACCTGGGCGCATACAATACACAAATATAGCAGGATATCTAGACGTGGGGTCAGAGAGGGCGGTGATGTAGCGACGACTGCGCGATCTAGGCGCATACAATATATAAATATTGCAGGATATCTAGACGCGGGGACTGAGAGATATCGACGTCGACGCGACCTAGGCGCATACAATACAAAAATATTGCAGGATATTCAGACGCGGGGTCAGAGAGAGCGGTGATGTAAAGACAACGGCGCGACCTAGGCGCATACAATATATAAATATTGTAATAGAGATAGCGACGGCGACGCAACCTAGGCGCATATAATATAAAAAATATTGCAGGATATCAAGACGCGGGGTCAGAGCGACTGCATCGATATAGCGACGACGGCGCAAACTAGGCGCATACAATATAAAAATATTGCAGGATATCTAGGTACGGGGACTGAGAGATAGCGACGGCGACGCGATCTAGGTACATACAATATAAAAATATTGCAGGATATCTAGGCGCGGGGACTGAGAATTATCGTCATCGACCCGACCTAGGCGCATACAATATAAAAAATATAGCAGGATATCTAGGCGCGGAGGCAGAGAGAGCGGTGATGTAGCGACGACGGCGCGACCTAGGCGCATACAATATATAAATATTGCAGGATATCTAGGCGCGGGGACTGAGAGAAATCGTCGTCGACGCGACCTAGGAGCATATAATATATAAAATATTGCAGAATATCTAGGCGCGGGGTCAGAGAGAGCGGTGATGTACCGACGACTGCGTGACCTAGGCGCATACAATATATAAGTATTGCCGGATATCTTGGCGCGGGGGCAGAGAGAGCGGTGATGTACCGACGACTGCGTGACCTAGGCGCATACAATATATAAGTATTGTCCGATATCTTGGTGCGGGGGTAGAGAGAGCGGTGATCTAGCGACGACGGCGCAACCTAGGCGCATACAATACAAAAATATTGCAGGATATCTAGGCGCGGGGACTGAGAGAAATCGTCGTCGACGCCACTTAGGCGCATACAATATATACAATATTGCAGGATATCTAGGCGCGGGTTCAGAGAGAGCGTTGATGTAGCGACGACTGCTTGACCTAGGCGCATACAATATATAAATATTGCAGGATATCTAGGCGCGGGGACTGAGAGAAATCGTCGTCGACGCGACCTAGGAGCATATAATATATAAAATATTGCAGAATATCTAGGCGCGGGGTCAGAGAGAGCGGTGATGTAGCGACGACGGCGCGAACTAGGCGCATACAATATAAAAATATTGCAGGATATCTAGGTACGGGGACTGAGAGATAGCGACGACGACGCGACCTAAGCGCATACAATATAAAAAATATTGCAGGATATCTAGGCGCGGGGGCAGAGAGTCTGCAACGATGTACGGACGACAGCGCGACCTAGGCGCACACAATATATAAATATTGCAGCATATCTAGGCGCGGTGGCAGAGAGAGCGGTGATGTAGCGACGACAACGCGACCTAGGCGCACACAATATATAAATATTGCAGGATATCTAGGCGCGGGGGAAGAGAGAGCGGTAATGTAGCGACGACGGCGCGACCTAGGCGCATACAATACACAAATATTGCAGGATATCTAGGCGCGGGGGCAGAGAAAGCGGTGATGTAGCGACGACTACGCGACCTAGACGCATACAATATATAAATATTGCAAGATGTCTAGGCGCGGGGGCAGAGAGACTGCAACGATATAGCGACACTGGCGCGAACTAGGCGCATACAATATAAAAATATTGCAGGATATCTAGGTACGGGGACTAAGAGATAGCGACGACGACGGGACCTAAGCGCACACAATATAAAAAATATTGCATGATTTCTAGACGCGGGGTCAGAGAGGGCGGTGATGTAGCGATGACGGCGCGACCTATATATAAATATTGCAGGATATCGAGACGCGGGGTCAGAGAGATTGCAACGATGTAGCGACAACGTCGCGACCTGGGCGCATACAATATAAAAATATTGCAGAAATCTAGACGTGTGGTCAGAGAGGGCGGTGATGTAGCGACGACTGCGCGACCTAGGCACATACAATATATAAATATTGCAGGGTATCTAGGTACGGGGACTGAGAGATATTGACGTCGACGCGACATAGGCGCATACAATACAAAAATATTTCAGGATATTTAGACGCGGGGTCAGAGAGGGCGGTGATGTAGCGACGACTGCGCGATTTGGCGCATACAATATATAAATATTGCAGGATATCTAGACGCGCGGACTGAGAGATATCGACGTCGACGCGACCTAGGCGCATACAATACAAAAATATTGCACGATATTCAGACGCGTGGTCAGAGAGAGCGGTGATGTAAAGACAACGGCGCGACCTAGGCGCATACAATATATAAATATTGTAATAGAGATAGCGACGGCGAAGCAACCTAGGCGCATACAATATAAAAAATATTGCAAGATAACAAGACGCGGGGTCAGAGAGGGCGGTGATGTAGCGACGACTGCACGACCTAGGCGCATACAATAGGATATCTAGGCGCGGAGGTAGAGAGACTGCAACGATGTAGCGACGACGGCGAGACCTAGGCGCATACAATATAAAAATATTGCAGGATATCTACGTACGGGGACTGAGAGTTAGCGACGGCGACGCGATCTAGGTGCATACAATATAAAAATATTGCAGGATATCTAGGCGCGGGGACTGAGAATTATCGTCATCGACGCGACCTAGGCGCATACAATATAAAAAATATTGCAGGATATCTTGGCGCGGGGTCAGAGAGGGCGGTGATATAGCGACGACTGCGCGAACTAGGCGCACACAATATATAAATATTGCAGGATATCTAGGCGCGGGGGCAGAGAGAGCGGTGATGTAGCGACAACGGCGCGATCTAGGCGCATACAATACAAAAATATTACAGGATATCTAGACGTGGGGTCAGAGAGAGCGATGATGTAATGACGACGACGGGACCTAGGTGCATACAATACAAAAACATCGCAGGATATCTAGGCGCGCGGTCAGAGAGCGGTGATGTAGCGACGATGGCGCAACTTAGGCGCATACAATACAAAAATATTGCAGGGTATCTTGGCGCGGGGTCAGAGAGAGCGATGATGTAATGACGACGACGGGACCTAGGTGCATACAATACAAAAATATTGCATGATATCTAGACGCGGGGTCAGAGAGAGCGGTAATGTACCGACGACGGCGCGACCTAGGCGCATATAATACAAAAATATTGCAGGGTATCTATGGGCGTGAACTGAGAGATATCGACGGCGACGCAACCTAGGCGCATACAATATAAAAAATATTGCAGGATATCTAGGCGTGGGGTCAGAGAGAGCGGTTATTTAGCGACGACGGCACGACCTAGGCGCATAAAATACAAAAATATTGCAGGATATCTATGGGCGTGGACTAAGAGATATCGACGGCGACGCAACCTAGGCGCATACAATATAAAAAATATTGCAGGATATATAGGCGCGGGGTCAGAGAGAGCGGTGATGTAGCGACGACGGCGCGACCTAGGCGCATACAATACAAAAATATTGCAGGATATCTAGGCGCGGGGTCAGAGAGAGCGGTGATGTAGCGACGACGGCGCGACGTAGGCGCATACAATACAAAAATATTGCAGGATATCTATGGGCGTGAACTGAGAGATATCGACAGCGACGCAACCTAGGCGCATACAATATAAAAAATATTGCAGGATATCTAGGCGCGGGGTCAGAGAGAGCGGTGATGTAGCGACGACGGCGCGACCTAGGCGCATATAATACAAAAATATTGCAGGATATCTAGGCGCGGGGTCAGAGAGAGCGGTTATTTAGCGACGACGGCGCGACCTAGGCGCATACAATACAAAAATATTGCATGATATCTATGGGCGTGGACTGAGAGATATCGAAGGCGACGCAACCTAGGCGCATACAATATAAAAAATATTGCAGGATATCTAGGCGCGGGGTCAGAGAGAGCGGTGATGTAGCGACGACGGCGCGACCTAGGCGCATATAATACAAAAATATTGCAGGATATCTAGGCGCGGGGTCAGAGAGAGCGGTTATTTAGCGACGACGGCGCGGCCTAGGCGCATACAATACAAAAATATTGCATGATATCTATGGGCGTGGACTGAGAGATATCGAAGGCGACGCAACCTAGGCGCATGCAATATAAAAAATATTGCAGGATATCTAGGCGCGGGGTCAGAGAGAGCGGTGATGTAGCGATGACGGCGCGACCTAGGCGCATACAATACAAAAATATTGCAGGACATCTAGGCGCGGGGTCAGAGAGAGCGACGACGGCGCGAGCTAGGCGCCTACAATACAAAAATATTGCAGGATATCTAGGCACGTGTTCAGAGAGAGCGATGATGTAATGACGACGACGGGACCTAGGTGCATACAATACAAAAATATTACAGCATATCTAGGCGCGGGGTCAGAGAGAGCGATGATGTCGCGACGACGGCGCGACCTAGGCGCATACAATACTAAAATAATGCAGGATATCTAGGCGCGGGGACAGAGAGAGCGGTGATGTAGCGACGACGGCGCGACCTAGGCGCATACAATACAAAAATATTGCAGGATATCTATGGGCGTGGACTGAGAGATATCGACGGCGACGCAACCTAGGCGCATACAATATAAAAAATATTACAGGATATCTAGGCGCGGGGTCAGAGAGAGCGGTGATGTAGCGACGACTGCCCGAAATAGGCGCATACAATACAAAAATATTGCAGGATATCTAGGCGTGGGGTCAGAGAGAGGTGATGTAGCGACGACGGCGCGTCCTAGGCGCATAAAATACAAAAACATCGCAGGATATCTAGGCGGGGGGTCAGAGAGAGCGGTGATGTAGCGACGACGGCGCGACCTAGGCGCATACAATACTAAATTATTGCAGGTTATCTAGGCGCGGGGTCAGAGAGAGCGGTGATGTAGCGACGACCGCGCGACCTAGGCGCTTACAATACAAAAATATTGCAGGATATCTATGGGCGTGAACTGAGAGATATCGACGCCGACGCAACCTAGGCGCATACAATATAAAAAATATTGCAGGATATCTAGGCGCGGGGTCAGAGGGAGCGGTGATGTAGCGACGACGGCGCGACCGAGGCGCATATAATACAAAAATATTTCAGGATATCTAGGCGCGGGGTCAGAGAGAGCGGTGATGTAGCGACGATGGCGCGACCTAGACGCATACAATACAATAATATTGCAGGATATCTATGGGCGGGGACTGAGAGATATCGACGGCGACGCGACCTAGACGCATACAATATAAAAAATATTGCAGGATATCTTGGCGCGGGGTCAGAGAGAGCGGTGCTGTAGCGACGACGGCGCGACCTAGGCGCATACAATACAAAAATATTGCAGGATATCTAGGCGCGGGGTCAGAGAGAGCGGTGATGTAGCGACGACGGCGCGACGTAGGCGCATACAATACAAAAATATTGCAGGATATCTATGGGCGTGAACTGAGAGATATCGACAGCGACGCAACCTAGGCGCATACAATATAAAAAATATTGCAGGATATCTAGGCGCGGGGTCAGAGAGAGCGGTGATGTAGCGACGACGGCGCGACCTAGGCGCATATAATACAAAAATATTGCAGGATATCTAGGCGCGGGGTCAGAGAGAGCGGTTATTTAGCGACGACGGCACGACCTAGGCGCATACAATACAAAAATATTGCATGATATCTATGGGCGTGGACTGAGAGATATCGACGGCGACGCAACCTAGGCGCATACAATATAAAAAATATTGCAGGATATCTAGGCGCGGGGTCAGAGAGAGCGGTTATTTAGCGACGACGGCGCGACCTAGGCGCATACAATACAAAAATATTGCATGATATCTATGGGCGTGGACTGAGAGATATCGACGGCGACGCAACCTAGGCGCATACAATATAAAAAATATTGCAGGATATCTAGGCGCGGGGTCAGAGAGAGCGGTGATGTAGCGACGACGGCGCGACCTAGGCGCATACAATACAAAAATATTGCAGGATATCTATGGGCGGGGACTGAGAGATATCGACGGCGACGCAACCTAGGCGCATACAATATAAAAAATATTGCTGGATATCTAGGCGCGGGGTCAGAGAGAGCGGTGATGTAGCGACGACGGCCCGAAATAGGCGCATACAATACAAAAATATTGCAGGATATCTAGGCGTGGGGTCAGAGAGAGGTAATGTAGCGACGACGGCGCGTCCCAGGCGAATAAAATACAAAAACATCGCAGGTTATTTAGGCGCGGGGTCAGAGAGAGCGGTGATGTAGCGACGACGGCCCGAAATAGGCGCATACAATACAAAAATATTGCAGGATATCTAGGCGTGGGATCAGAGGGAGGTAATGTAGCGACGACGGCGCGTCCTAGGCGCATACAATACTAAAATATTGCAGGATATCTAGGCGCGGGGTCAGAGAGAGCGGTGATGTAGCGACGACGGCGCGACCTAGGTGCAT
The DNA here is from genome assembly GCA_949710015.1 of Crataerina pallida. Classification (NCBI taxonomy): domain Eukaryota; kingdom Metazoa; phylum Arthropoda; class Insecta; order Diptera; family Hippoboscidae; genus Crataerina; species Crataerina pallida. The sequence continues at coordinate 12,837,291 of OX453292.1, read as the reverse complement.
ACAATACAAAAATATTGCAGGATATCTATGGGCGTGAACTGAGAGATATCGACGGCGACGCAACCTAGGCGCATACAATATAAAAAATATTGCAGGATATCTAGGCGCGGGGTCAGAGAGAGCGGTTATTTAGCGATGACGGCGCGACCGAGGCGCATATAATACAAAAATATTGCATGATATCTATGGGCGTGGACTGAGAGATATCGACGGCGACGCAACCTAGGCGCATACAATATAAAAAATATTACAGGATATGTAGGCGCGGGGTCAGAGAGAGCGGTGATGTAGCGACGACGGCGCGACCTAGGCGCATATAATACAAAAATATTGCAGGATATCTAGGCGCGGGGTCAGAGAGAGCGGTGATGTAGCGACGACGGCGCGACCTAGGCGCATACAATACAATAATATTGCAGTATATCTATGGGCGGGGACTGAGAGATATCGACGGCGACGCGACCTAGACGCATACAATATAAAAAATATTGCAGGATATCTTGGCGCGGGGTCAGAGAGAGCGGTGATGTAGCGACGATGGCGCGACCTAGACGCATACAATACAAAAATATTGTAGGATATCTATTG